>PISW01000422.1:0-482247 GCA_004023785.1 Mungos mungo | reverse complement strand
TATTTGCCTTTGGGATCTTACAGCAAAACCTAACTCTTTTAACCTCAGAGAAGTTTTAACTAAACAATCAAAGACCTGATAAAGATAACACCTAAAACTTTGGCCTTCTTGACAAAAGAGAAACCCTTCATTTACATAATCTTATTAAGAGTAGATCAAAGGTGGGGAGGGAACTTGTCTTTTGAAGGGAGAGAAAAGCAGAATTTTAACCCTATACCAATATACCTTTAAAATTTTATTTATCTCAACCTTACACATAAAATTTCTTTTTAATGATTTTCTTTCACAAACCTTCTACAACTTTTTTTTTCCTTAAACTTTGTCCCAAAGCCATTTCTTTTTAAACAACCAATCTCATTTAGGACAAAATTACTTTCTTTTACCCTGAACAAAAATGCATTTTCATTTCTTATATCTTTCTTACATATCCTCAATTCTCTGCATATAGGGTCGCTTTTCTTATTTTTCCCATCAGTCTGAAGTACACTTAACTCATAGTAACCTTAGTCTCCCATTGAGGACTTAGTAACTAACTGAAAGATGTTTATACCAGAACTTTTTAGATGGTGAACTTATGAATCAATTAAGTACAAAGCAGCTTTCTAACAGTTTCAAATATCCCCAGTTGTTTTGCCACAAGTCAAAAAGCACAAGAATCTACAGACCTCATCCTATACCAATCACTAGTCGTGGTTTTTAGTTTTTATCTTATTAGACAGCCAATCAATTTAATCTCAATTTATCAAAAGTAAAACCTTAACAATTACCCATGAAAACTGAGACAGACCAGATTAACTATTACTTAACAGGAACTTATTTTGAACTGTTTCAAACCCAGGTACAAGTAAGCCAACAGACTTTTTGACCTGGAAATTTGGTGCAAAAAAATTCTGGGGTCCTTTGTTTCTTATCATCTAGGGCAGAGGGAGAAGCTGGCCTTGCCTGAAACCTGAGCCAGTTATGCAGGCCTGCTCTTCTCCACCCAGGTGGTACAGAAAGGAATGGGGGAAGGGAGAGCAAGAGAAGAGGCTCCCAAGGAGGGAGGGGGCAGAGAAGGAGAGTTTTCAGTTTTAAACTCTTTTCCAATTATAGCTGTTAACCTGGGAATTAATGAGGGAGAAGCCCTCACATCTACAAGGCAGAGGAACACAGAGAGAGTCAGCATCCCCTTCAGTATGATTTTATCTCAGCAAGACCAATAAGGTCTCCTTCTCTGCACAGTCCCAACCCCATGTTCTCGTGAGGTGGTGTCGCAAAGACAAAGGGTAGGGGTGCCCCCTCTAATGAGGAGACCAGTCAGATGCCCATCTGGCTGTGTCCCGAAGGAACTTAGGTGACGCTTAGCCATAGCGGACTCAGCATTGTGACTTCCAGTGCTGCCATAGACACTCAGCAGGCTTGCCAGTCTGAGTTGCACATTCACACTCACATACACACCAGAGGTTACTACATTTTTTTCCCATAGACTTTTCACATACAAGACCAAAAACAACGACAATAACAACTGGACAAACAAGTACAGAAGTGGCCACAAAACAGAGGTTTACAGATAATACCCCAGACAAAAGCACATGTGCATTTAGAATTCAGATGATAAACTAGCTTACCTCCAGAAGTTCTAACAGGTGACTTTTACAGATTATTGGCGCCTTTTTCAGGGTGGCAGAAAAAAAAACAAGAGTGCTTCCCCAGCTCCCAAAACCTAGTTGTCCCTGGGAATGCCTTTTGCTCTTAGCCACCGAGGCTAGGAGGAGACAATGAGGCATATCACACCCAAGTAGGTGCAGAAACAAAGAGAGGGAGGGGAAGCAGAAATGTTACTGAAGAGCTCCAAGACTTCTGGCTTCTCGGGCGGAGGTAACTTTTGCTGCTAGGATCCTAGGAGAAAGAAAAGATTTTAACCAGGGTTTGAAGGTTCCATCTCCTGGCCATCCAATGTTGAAGGTCAGCCATTTGTTCCTGCAAAAAAGGATCTAGGGGTTTGAAGTAGACTGTCCCATGTCCTCATCAGTCAGAGTCACAATCAAAATTACACTTAGACGCACAGCAAACAGATAAAACATTATCTTCCTCTAATGAACAGAATTTCACAGAGGAGGCCACCAGGCGTCCCTGGTCCTCCTTTCCTCCTGGGGCGTCCCCCAGGGTGGCAACATGGGACCCTCCGGGCACGTCTACCGGTCCCTGTCTGGCTGTTCTCATGAACGGCGAGACGGTTGCAAACTGAAACCAAGTGCGCACAACCTATTACAGATTTTAATTAATGGAGTCTTGCTTCTGCCACCAGCAAAACCCCCTGCAGGTGAACCGGCTCTCCGGCCTCCCGGTGGGATCCTAGACCCCACTCGCCTATCTCAGAGGGTGAACTGGCTCTCCGGCCTCCCAGTGGGGTCTTACACCCCACTCACCCAATTCAGAGTGGGTCCGAGATGTCTCTTGGCACCCATGGTCCCGAGCTTCCACGGCGGGTTTGCTTCGCCCCTTTGGGACCCTACTGAGGTCGTTTTGGCCACCTCCTGCCTAGGCCCCGCGCACAAGGGCCCGCACACACAAAGAACTGACCAGACAAACAAGAAAGACAGAGACAGACTGACAAGAAAATGAGTGCACTCACCAACCGGCGATTTGGCCCAACGTGTTGGGGTCCCAGGAGCTCTGAAGGAGGGGGGGGGAATTCCCGGCCAATGCACCATTATGTTATGCCCAGATTTTAATATCGCCCCCTAAAACCAGAGATTACCTGGGAGACCAAATCACGCATGCAAAAGCAAAGGGCTTCATTACGAATTTAGGCCTAACCAGCCTAAATTCAGGCTCACAGACTTTAACAACACAGTGGATCCACGTGGAGTGAGCCCCGAACAAAGGCAGGGTAAGGCTTTTATGAGTTTGGGAAGGGGGAGTTACAGGAAATAGTGACATAGGTACAGTGACCAATCATATAGGTACAACAGTATTGGCAGCAGCTCTAACCATACACACTGTTCAGAGCGTTCGTTACTGTTGGCGGGACCCAATTACAACATTTAGGGTATCGTTGAAATTTACCAATTACAGAGCGAGTTCAGGGTCTTGTTTGGTGACTATGGGGTTAACTTTAACACTAGTAACAGGGTCTTATCTAAAGTTCCCCTCTGCCTATCTCCCCCTTAGGAATGTGGGGAGAGGTAGCTGGGCTCTCCTGATTGGATACCACAGTGGTCTGCTTTTGCTCCGGGCAACGGATGACAGCCAAATGGCCAAATGGTTCTGAAGCGACTAACCTTAGGCCTTCTAGTTTAGAGGGGAAACAAAGCCTGTCATGGTGTCTGTTTGGTTCAGCCTTACAGGCTCTGCACTGTCAGCACAAAGCCCGACATGGGGCTTGAACCCACAAACTGTGAGGCCATGACCTGAGCCGAAATCGAAAGCCAGATGCTCAACCGACTAAGCTGCCCAGGCGCCCCATGAAATAAGCTCTTTAAAATAGGTAACAAATGTTCTCCCTGGCCCTGAAGATGAAAGATGGCTTACGCCAGAGGCGCTGAGCCAGCCGTTGTTTTGGTTACTGGTGGCTTTCTGGAAGTCAGATAGCCGTCCGGCCCCAGTCAGAATGGGCGCCTCTAATCTGGCTGTTTACTGGGATGCCACACATGCCAGGAAGCATATTCACCTTCATAAAAGTGTCTCGGGCTGGCCAGGGTGTGATCACCACGCTGAAGAAACAGCAGCTCAGGAAGGCCGGTGGGCGGGAAGCAGTCAGGCAGCGTGCAGGGCCAGGGTGAGGAGGGACCTCTTTAATTTACTAGTGGGGTGCAGACCTTCAGAGTTGTAAGGAACCTTAGCCAATCATTCCCTCCACGCTCCTCCTTCCCAATATTTATGAATAAGAAAACTTAGACCCAGAGAACATGAGTATTTGGTGTCAGATGAATAAAGAAGAGGAAAGGACAGCAACACGGAGGACCCTCAGCATCCTGACCCATGTGGAGCAGAGTGAGTGGAAAAGAGGGGCGCCTGGGTGGCTCCATCAAGTCCAACTTCGGATCAGGTTGTGATCTCACAGTTTGTGAGTTCAAGCCCCACCTTGGGCTCTGTGCTGATGGCTCAGAGCCTAGAGACTGCTCCGGATTCTGTGTCTCCCCGTCTCTCTCTGCCCTCCCTCCTTACACTCTGTCTCTCTCTTTCTCCCTCTCTCAAAAGTAAACATTAAAAAATAAAAGGAAAAGAAGCCAAAGCATTGACCCTGGTCTGTGAGTGTGTGCATGTGGGCATGTATGGTACAAAGACCGCTTGTTCTGACCCAAGCAGGGCTTGAAAATCACCCAAACCCAAGCAGTCAGCACAAAGATGGACCAGACTTGCCAAGAGACAAAGAGAACAAGAATGGGCATCTGGGCTGTGGAGAGAGAGAGTCTGGGTGGCAGTGGGAGACCATGTGTCATGAAGGGAAGGAGACATTCTCCCACTATCCTCAAGGTCTCCTGGCTGGACCAAGAAATAAATTTTCATGAGACAGATTAATGGGGGGTGTGGGGGGGAATCAAAGTCTCACTGTGTGCACAGGGCGATCTAAAGAAATGACCAAGGCAGGCAGTTTTTATATATATTTTTAGACAGAGACAATCAATCTGTGAGGAATTGACAAGACAAAGAAAACTTAATTTGAAAGCCTAGGTTAGTGAGGAATTCTAAGCAGAATGTGGGCTGGGGGAGTAAATGAGTTAAAAATAACAAGGGTTGTTTATACAGCTTTTCCGGCTCTAAAGTTTCCACCTCTGGTGATAAGGGCATCTCTTACCTCCTGGTACAGGGAAGGTGCCTCTCACACAGGAGATTTATTCTGCCTTCAGGGGGAGGGTCCTTCTTGAATAGGCTGTCTCTTAAGTAACTCTTTACTCCAAATAATCCATTTGTCGAAGTGGCATTTCTGGGGGCAGTAGCTGTCTGCGAAGGGAACCAGGCCTGGTCCCATGGGGACGTGTTACCGGGAACCACAGAGACAGGGAAGAAGGGGTGCCCCAAGGCGAGAGGAGGCATGGGAGAAAGGGGGTCCCGGCAAGAAGCTCCAGAACCTTCCTTCACCGGCTCACACGGTGAGCAGCAAAGAGGACCGTGATTGGGGGGAGCCTGGGTGGCTCAGTCAGTTGAGCGTCCGACTTCAGCTCAGGTCATGATCTCACAGTTCATGGGCTCGAGTCCCACTTTGGGCTCTGTGCTGACAGCTCAGAGCCTGGAGCCTGCTTCAGATTCTGTGCCTCCCTCTCTTTCTCGGCCCATCCCCTGATCACACTGTCTCTCTCTGTCTCTCAAAAATAAATAAACGTCAAAAAAAATTTTTTTTAAACGGAGGGCCATGATGGGGGCGTGGGCAGCACAAATAGGACGTTCAGAGCGATCTGGAAAACGCACGGCCCTGCGCTGGCTGATGCTTCGATGAGGCTCGAAGGCCGCACACTATTGCTAAGACGCCTACCAGAACCCGTGCGGAGGGCTTTACGCGTCATATGCGGGCTAATCTTCACGACAACCCCAGGGAGAGGTACTGTGACTATGCCTCTCTCGTAGATGAGGAAATCACACTAATACATGTAAGCCGACGGGGCTTCAACGACCTCCCTTCCAGCCGCTATGCTGGCTTCTGAACCAGCCGGGATTTGAACCCAGCAGGCTGACTCAGAGCCTGTGATGCTAACGGAACACATCTACAATCTCTGTGAGGCTGTGCATTTTATTAGCTCTACTCCAGCCATCTTAGAATCAGCTCCTTTTATTGATTGAGTGAGTGATCCATTTATTTGAGAGAAAGAGAGCATGAGCGAGGTAGGGACAGAGAGGGACAGAGACTCCCAAGCTGGCCCTGCACTCTCAGCACAGAGCCTGGTGTGGGGCTCGAACCCACGAACTGTGAGATCATGACCTGAGCCAAAATCAGCCACCTAAGCGCTCCTATTATTATTATTTTTTTTTAACAAGTAAAGACTACTGACCTACATTCCCTAAGCAAAGGAAGAAAAAAAAATTGTTTTCTTTCTAGGGCCAAAACCTGCCCCTCCCTTTAAGGATTCTTTGTGGCCGGAGTCAGAGGACAATGGTTTGGTTTCTCTATAAACAATATACTCATTGCCTGGGCAAGTCCTGTCCCTGGAGGAAGATGCTTGGTCTCAGGAGCCCTTGAAGCTCTGGTCTTAATTCCACTCCCCGTGGGAACCCCCATTTGCTCATAAGATTTCAATTTCTACTGCATTGTTGCAAACCAGATGGTTCCAGAATGTTCCGTATGTCCGTACTCTGACTGGGTGGAGGGAGCTTAACATCTGCATCCATGGATTTCCTAGAATTGAGGGGCCAGCCTTCCTGCAAAGCAGACGCTGGGCCCAGGAACTAAATAAAACATCAAGAGCGTTCGATAGAAAACATCAGAGCTATTAACCTCCGTGAGAGTAACATAATGACTGTCTCGCCAAGAGTGTTTTCGTAGCAAGGAAATAAGCTTATTAAACAGGGGACGTGAGTGTTTTTGTTATGGGAGGAATCCAGACGGAGTCGGAAAGAGAATCTGGAGTTAGAAGTGATGGGTGGTGACGGTCTATCACTCTGGCCTAGTACCTAACAGCGTGTGACCTGGGTAAGTATCTTGACCTCTCTGAGCCTCAGCATCCTCATCTGTCAAACACAGGATCTGCTCCTACAAATTTACATTAAAAAAATTTTTTTAATGTTTATTTTAGAGAGATTGAGAGAGAGTGGGGAGGAGAGGCAGAGAGAAAGGGGGAGACACAGAATCTGAAGCAGGCTCCAGGCTCTGAGCTGTCAGCACAGAGCCCAACTTGGGGCTCAGACTCACAAACCACGCGATCGTGACCTGAAGCAAAATCAGACACCCAACTGACTGAGCCCCCCAGGTGCCCCAATTTTGAGAAAAAAAATCAAAAGAAAAGACAGCCTATAAATGCAAGTGAATTTGCACACACCAGGTATTTGATGAACTGAAGGCGTCTTCAAAGGAGTGTCCTTAAGCTGTGACACAGGAAACAAGCCAAGGATGACGTTCTGTAGGCAGAGGGGGTTCGGGGTCCCGGGAAAAAGGAAAACAAAACATAGCTTTCTTAACATTTTAGGCCCCCAGGCATTTTGCGATCTACACTTGACTACTTGCTTGAACACATTTCCTCCAGACCTTCCTGGGATGTGTTAAAATTTCAGAAGAATAGACCTCAGTAGTTAATGATTTTAAGGGACTAGAAAAATGTAAAAACAGCCACTACTGATGTGGTTTGAAGCAGGGTGTGGGAGCCAACAGCCAAGAAAGAATTCTGGAGCCGTCTTTTGGTGCAAAAAGATGTTGTTGTTTTTTTAATAGCACAGGGACAGGACCTGTGAGCAGAAAGACTGTATTGTAAGTGAGAGGAGTGACTGATTATGTAAAAATTTCTACACTGTGGAGGAGAGGGTGATGTTACGGCTCCAGGAAACTGAGTCTATAGGTTTCTGAAGGTCCCGTTATCGATATGATTGCTTTTTTCTTGTAAATCCTTAAGACAGTTGCAAACTGGGCGCTTGGGTGGCTCAGTCGGTTAAGTGTCAGACTTTGGCTCAGATCTAGCCAGAACTGACTGATCTAGCAGTTTGTGAGTTCGAGCCCCGTGTCAGGGTCAGTGCTGACAGCTCAGAACCTGAAGCCTGTTTCCAATTCTGTGTCTCCCTCTTTCTCTGCCCCTCCTACTTGTACTCTGTTTCTCTCTCAAAAATAAATAAAAATAAAAATAAAAAAAGACTGTTGCAAACTGGTGGAGATTCATGAACTGCACGACTGTGATCTCTATCCATTGACCATTTGTTTTTCCCTTTCCTTTGATCTCGGTGGCCAGGAGTGCCTGTCACACACATCCTACCTGCTGGGGAGCGGGGGGAGGGGGGATCGCCGGGGTTTAGTTTGTGCATTGCCCTCAGCTTGCTCTTTGCTCCCCAATCGACTACCAGCTCAGGATACACCTAACCACATCGGGCACAATAAACCGGTGGTAAGACCCTCAGTGCTGTTTCAAAAGATTGACCGGAAGCACATTCTTGAGTCATTTTTGACTCAAGGATTTAAACGCCTCCTCAGCACTCAAACACCAGACTAACGGGGGCCAGAGAACTGATGTCTCTGACCATCACTGGCCCCAGGACTTCAGTCTACCAGGACCTGGACTCTGGCAGCTCAGGGTGATTTTTTGCCCCGGGTCTAGACTGTAATCCCTCAGCCCCGCTGTGAATAACCATACGTCCTTAGCTTCAAACTCCCCAATTTTGTTCCAAGAGACGTTGCTTTGGGAAATAGACTGAGCATTCTCCTTACGAGGTGAGGAGCAAAACACTTCCTTTTCCTACTGTTTGGTTGGATTGTGTCTTTTGGCTCCACGCCCACCATGATACAAAATTCAGCGACCTAGATGGGGCCTCTCACTCCACCCCTTTGGGCAGCAGCAGGTCCCCCGGCCAACTGATCTCTGTCCCTGGGGATCCTGGAGGAAGGGCATTAAGAGACTCCATCCCTGTTGGCACTTGTTGTGCCAGTCCATGTAATGGGCTGAGCAGCCACTCTGGACATGGTGATCAGAGAGTCCCTTCAGAGAGGTGAGAGGCAATTACCCCACAAATCGGCTTTATCAGGGTGCGTGGGGGGCTCACTTGGTTAAGCTTCAGACTCTTGACTTCTGCTCAGGTCGTGATCTCATGGTTGTGGGATTGAGCTCCGGGTCTGGCTCCACAGTGGGAGTGGAGCCTGCTTAGGATTCTCATTCCTGCTCTCTCCTCCTCTTCCCTGCTCGAGCACATGCTCGCTCTCTCAAAAATATAAATAAACAAACATAGATTTATCTACTTGTGTTTTCCTATTACAGAGAAACTAAAGATATTTATTAGTAAACGTGATTTGTGCCATGCCAAATTATTAGAAGTATTTATAAATTTGCTGATCGTAAGAATTCTGATGTAGGGGCGCCTGGGAGGCTCAGTCGGTTGAGCGTTCAACTTCAGCTCAGGTCATGATCTCACGGTTCATGGGTCTGAGCCCCGAGTCAGGCTCTGTGCTGAATGCTTGCTCAGAGCCTGGAGCCTACTTCTGATCCTGTGTCTCCTTCACTTTCTGCCCCTCCCCCGTTCACACTCTGTCTCACTCTGTCTCTTAAAACTAAACAAATGTAAAAAAAAAAAAAAAGTTTTTTTAATTAAAAAAAAAATAATTCTGGTGTAACATCTCGCAACTGGTTACTACTTAGTTTTTACCAGAAATTAAGGTTTCTAAGCATTAAGAATACTAATAAATGTAATGAAGACTACCGAAAATAATAAGGAAAACAGCTAGGTATGCAAGGAAAATAAGACCTTTTTTTTTGGTAAGAAAGATAGGAGATACAGGAAAACACTTTTGTGGAGGGAAAAGAAAATAATTTTGTCCTAAAATGCGACTGGTTTGGTTTTTTGGTTATTGTTGTTGTTTGGAGACGGGGTGGGCAGAGAGTGAAAATCTAGGACAAAATCTGAATTCAAAAGAAAGTTATAGAAAGTTTGTGAAAAAGGAGTCTTTGGAAGGGAATTTTGTAAATGATCAGAACTGACTAAGATTGGAATAAATGAGTTTTAATTTCAAAAGTACAATAGTATAAGATTGGAATTTGATTTTTCTTTCTGTTAAAATAACAAAGTTTTCTTAGATTATTGGTCTACTCTTGATTAAAAAAGTGTAGGACGCCTGGGCAGCTCAGTTGGTTGACTGTCTGGCTCCTGATTTGGGCTCAGATCACGACCCCAGGGCTGTGAGATCAAGCCCCATCTTGGACTCCGCAATGAGCGTGGAGCCTGCTTAAGATTCTCTCTCTCCCTCTGTCCCCCTCCCCCACTCACATTCTCTCTCTTTTTCTCTCTCTCTCAAAAAAAAACTTTTTTAAATTGTAAACAAAGATTTTTTTCTTTATCTGCCCAGGAGAAACAAAGTTTCTGTTTTATCTTCAGCAGGTGTTTGATGACTTAAGAAAACTGACTTTTCTCAACATTAAAAGAGCTGAGTTTTGCTGACGTGACTTTCTGTAGAATCCTCCTGCTTCTTCCCGTCCAGGCCACACAGAAAGATCACTAGAGATCACTCATAATGGAAGCTGCACAAAAACGTATGTCCTGTACCTAAAATGACATCGGGGTGCTTGGGTGGCTCAGTGGATTAAGCATTCCACTTCGGCTCAGGTTGTGATCTCACAGTCTGTAGGTTCGAGCCCCACGTCCAGCTCTGTGCTGACAGCTGAGAGCCTGGAGCTGCCTCGGATTCTGTGTCTCCTCTCTCTCTGCCCCTCCCCTGCTCATGCTCTGTGTCTGTCTATCAAAAAATAAACATTAAAAATGTTTAATAAAAAAATAAATAAAATAAAATGATGTGCAAACCAACTCCCCCATCCCACCTCTAGACAACGCTACATAAAGAGGAACTTTACCCGGGGAAAACCAGCAGGTAGATTTTACAGTGATGCCCAGCCCGCAGAAGATATAAATAACTCCCGGCCTTCACAGATACTTTTACTGGATGGATGGAAGCTTTTCCTTGCAGAACTGGAAAAAAGCAAAGGACGCAGTCAAGGGGTTACTTGAGGAGGTGATTCCTAGGTTTGGTCTTCCCTGAACAATGCAAAGTGATGAAGGACCAGCATTTGTTTTTAAAATAACCTCGGGTGACCTCCAGATGGCCAACAGACACAGGAAACGGTGCTCAGCGTCACTCAGCATCAGGGAAATACAAATCAAAACCACACTGAGACACCACCTCACACCAGTCAGAGTGGCTAAAATGAGCAAATCAGGAGACTACAGATGCTGGTGAGGGTGCGGAGAGACGGGCACCCTCCTGCACTGTTAGTGGGAATGTAAACTGATGCAGCCGCTCTGGAAAACGGTGTGAAAGTTCTCCAAAAATTAACAACAGAACTCCCTTATGAGCCAGCAATAGCACTGCTGGGCATCTACCCAAGGGATACATAAGTGCTGATGCATAGGGGCACATGTGCCCCAATGTTCATAGCAGCACTGTCAACAATAGCCAAACCATGGAAAGAGCCTAAATGTCCATCAACCAATGAGTGGATCAAGAAGATGTGGTTTATATACACAATGGAGTACTACACGGCAATGAGAAAGAATGAAATCTGGCCATTTGTAGCAAAGTGGATGGACCTCGAGGGGGTCATGCTAAGCGAAATAAGTCAGGCAGAGAAGGACAGATACCATATGTTTGCACTCATAAGTGTAACAGGAGAAACTTAACAGAGGACCATGGGGGAGGGGAAATGAAAAAAATAGTTGGGAAGATGGAGGGAGGCAAACCATGAGAGACTCTTAAACACTGGGAACAAACTGAGGGCTGATGGGGGAGGGGGAGAGGGGAAGGGAGGTGATGGGCATGGAGAGAGGCACTTGGGATGAGCACTGGGTGTTATATGGAAGCCAACTTGACAATAAACTATAAAAGAAAAAAATTAAATACATAAATAAATAATAAATAAAATAAAACAACTTAGGGTAATGGCCCAGCCTCTACGGACACCGGGGAAGCTAAATGCTGCCTGAAGGCTACACTCATCCTGGAAAAGTTGGCAGATATAGCAGAACTTTAAAGAAAAGTTTAGCTAAGTTTTCAAAAAGCCCAGGAGCCCTGGCTGAGGCTGCTCCCCGTAGCTTGACCTAGAGTCAGGGCAGCCTCGCAGGGAAGGCCTGCATGAAGCACATTTGTAGATATGGAAGGCCTTTTCCAAGCTTCTAAGGGAAGCTTCATTTGTCTAAATACTGAGACTAAACAAACAATAAACCATATAATTCAACTAGGGAGAGTTGTGGCTGCCCTCAACAAATATGCAAATAGGAGGCCTCCCTGTATCAAATGAAGTTAAACTCCATCCGTAATAAGCCACACGACTGGGTGCACTTGGATACCTGGAAATGACGGTCGGCTCAGGACCAGCTCAGCCTCGTCTGGGCGGGACCCCACTTGGTGCTATTTACCACTTACTCTTGTCTTGAGCTACAAGATGTGGCTCCCTGGGTTCCACACTCCCAAGTGAAGACGCCCGCAGAGCCAGCCAAGTCCGGATGTTCCCAAAGCTTACACATGTGAGCTGTTGTCGGACCTGACGCTCTCACTCAAGAGGCACCAATTTTCAGATAAACACGTTTCTCGGTTGCTCGGTTGCACACTGCGAAAGCGCAGAAGTCCTGAGGATAATCTTTTTGTTGCCAACAGTAAGAGCTATAATCCTAATCTTCCTCCATCTCTCAGGGACCAATGTATTCGGTCTATACATGAACCTGCTGATAAAATTTGTCTCTGCTAGGTTGCAACAGTTCCATATAAATCACACAATCCAGCAAGGATATAAAAAACAGCAGCCCAAACCATCCAATCCCAGAATTTACTGGAGTTTCACTCCTCTAACCAAGGACAATGCTCTGTCCCCTGAGAGCAGGAAGTAGCTACAGAAGACTGACCTCCACCCGTGACTCCTCAAGAATGCGGAGAATATCCCAAGGGGGTACTTTGTAAGCAAGACGATACATAGCCTTCTTAACCTAAGAGACCAACGTTGCTTCTGCTGATCTCTGGAAAACATATTTCCTCTTCCACTCTGGACTCTGTATATAGCTTCTAGATCTACATGAGGTTTGACACCTTACCCTGCCTGGTACCCATCCTGACATTCACACTGACCCGTTGGCTCCATTTCCCTCGTTTGAGAGTAGGGGCGTTTGTAAGCCTCATCTCTGAAACACGTTTTGGCTCTGTCTTGGCGATCTGGGGAAAGTGTGTTCATTCTGTCCCCATAGGCTAGAAACACACACCTGTGGGGCGGAACCACGGATCTGGGTACGGTCACGTGCGGTTGGGGCGGACAGCGCATGCCCTCTGGGGTTACGTGAGAGCAATGACCAGTACTAATGGGAGTCACGGAAAAGTCCCTGCAAAAGGGAACATACATTTTGGCTTCAATAACCAGCATATAAAGAGGGCTAGGCAGACGGGGGGGGGGGGGGGGGAGTATTTTAAGTCATCTACCCAACGTGACTTGATTGCTTCTGGCAAAGTGTTCTATTTGTTTTCCTGCGATTCTGCCAAGCAATTCCTTCAAAACCACTCTTCCATTGTGTAAAGGAATGAGGAAAGGACCACGGTGTGTTAGCTTCTCAAGGAAGATGATAAGTTGGACGGTAGACACCGTGAGCCTGATTATGTCAAAAAGAATAGCTCTAAGGGCATACGTGCATAATGCCATATGTATGCCTCCGGAGGCGGGCAGCATGAAACTATTGCAAGTAGTTACCTTTTCACGCCTTCTCGTATTTCCCAACTTTCAAAATAGCAACTCATCATTTGCATGAGTGGAGGACGGCGTCTTCACAAATCTGTGTGTTGACAGTTAAGTGATGCCGTGTTCACAAGTGGAGCTTCCCCAGGGTTCGGGAGTCAGAACCCTTGGGTTTTCATTCCAGCTCAGCCCCGTTTATTAGCCACTTACAGACGTCATTTGCGTTCTCAGCCCCAAGTGTTGTTTTTACTTATAAAATTAGCAGTAGTTGCTTTGTATAACTCGCGGGATTAGTGTAAGATTCTAGATTTTAAACAAGGTAATGTATCAGAAAAGTAGATAGCAAAAGAATGGATAACATTCAGGTGACCCCGCATACTCCGGGTCGCCCCCGTGGAGGTTGCTTTTGGCCTGCTCCTCCTGCCCCTCTCCTGTTACCCGTCAAACCGAGAAGTTCTCTGAGGTCTTACCCGAGACCTCCTCCCCTTCCCAGTCTCTTTTCTCCCTACATGATTCACTCCTTCCTAAGACTTCAGTTTCCACTGGTACCAATGACTCACAGGTTGATGTCTCCAGCCCAGACTTGAAATAGGAGATCTCATATGAAATATGAGACCTTGACTTTCTCACAGGCACCTCGAACCTAATGCATCTAAAATTAAACTTTGCAGATCCACCTTTGTGGTTCTTTTCTCTGAGATCGATACCAGCTCCCGGCCAGATGTGCAAACAGAAACGCCAGAGGGGAGCGTCCCTAACTCTCCCCTTAACCTCATCCCCTATACCCATGCTATTACCATTTTATATCCCAAATATCCCCAGAGCATATACCATTCATGTTTTCCCGGGCCCAACTGTCCAAACCAATGTTGTCTCTTACCTGCATTATGGCGATAGCTCCAGACTAGGATTCCCGTATCCATTTGTTCTTCCCTCTGGTCCATTCTCCATATTGCATCCAGGGGAAGCTTTTTTAAAACTCAGCTCCATTGATGGGGTACCTGGTTGGCTCAGTTGGTGAAGCATCTGACTCTTGATTTCAGCTCAGGTCATGATCTCACAGTTCGTGGGTTCGAGTCCCACATTGGGATCCGTGCTGTCAATGCAGAGCCTGTTTGAGATTTTCTCTCTCTCCCTCTTCTTCTCTCTCTGCCCTCCCCCTTCTCTCTCTCAAAATAAGCACAAAAATAAAACTTAAAAAAATCAACTTCATTGAAGTATAACATACATGAATAAAATTCACACATTTAAATGCGCAGGTCAATGAGAATTGACGAACATATACATCCACATAACAACTATCCAATTAAGATATTGAATATTTGCAGAAAGTCCTTTTTACAGTCACTCTCTCTGCCACCAGTCCCAGGAAACGACAAATCTGAATTGTTTTTAATCTCATTTTCTTATCATTATGGATCAGTTTTCCTTGTTCTAGGAATTCATATAAATGGAAATATGTGGTAGGCATGTTTTGTTTCTAGCTTTTTGTTTGTTTGTTTGTTTCTAGCTTTTGTTTCTAGCTTATTATTGATTCAGCAAAACAACGAGATTCATCTATGTTACGGTGCATCAACAGCGCGTTCGTTTTTGCTGCCGAGTAGCATGTCATTCTATGAGTATACCACATTGTGTCTACCCATCACCCGCTGATGAGCATTAGGTTGTTTCCAGGTTTGGGCTATTTGGTATTATCTTTTTCCTATCCTTTTACCAACCTGCCTTGGTATTGATATTGAAAATGCACCTCTAGGGACACGTGGCTGGCTCAGTCAGGGGGGCACGCAGTTCTTGGTCTCAGGGTTGTAAGTTTGAGCCCCATGTTGGGTATAGAGCTTACTTAAAAATAAAAAGTTTAGGGTGTCTGGGTGGCTCAGTTGGTTGAGTGAGTGTCCAACTCTTGATCCCAGGATCGTGGGATCGGACCCCACGTCAGGCTCCCTGTTGACTTTGAGACCTGCTAAAGATTCTCTCTCTTTCTCCCTCTGCCCCTCTCCCCCACTCACAGACTCTCTCTCTCTAAAATAAAAATAAAATAAAGCTTAAAAAGAAATAAAATCTTTAAAATAAGCTAAAGTGAGCCTCTTGTAGGTATCATATAAGTGAGTGTTAGTTTTAATCCAGTTTAATACTCTCTGCCTTTGGCAATGCGGGGGAAAAGGGGTGGAGTGGGAAGCACTGGGGAAGAAAGCTAGTGGGTTTCATGAGTGGGATAAATACAGCAAGCATAAAGCATGTATAAGGGCTTGTCTTCATCTCCCAGAAACTCTGGATGCCTGCTAGGAACCCAGTGGTTCCAAAAGTGTGGTCTGGACTCCTGATGCCCAGTGAGACCCATTCAGGGAGCAGGTCAAGTCAAAATTATTTTCCTGTTATTCCTAGGATATTATTCACAGTTTTCACTGTGGTGACATTTGCACCAGTGATGCAGAAGCAACGGTGGGTAAGACCGTGGGGAGCTTAGCATAAATCAAGGCAGTATTACCAAGCGGCACACAAATTTAAAAATAAATAGGGGCGCCTGGGTGGCTCAGGTAGTTAGGCGTCCAACTTTGGCTCAGGTGGTTGGGAAGTTTGAGCCTCACATCGGGCTTTGTGATGACAGCTCAGAGCCTGGAATCTGCTTCCAATTCTGTCTCCCTCGCTATTTGCCCCTCCCCCACTCTCATTCTCTGTCTCTCTCTCTCTCTCTCTCTAATATAAATAAACATTAAACAAATTTTTTAAGTTTATTTATTTTGAGAGAGAGAGAAAGAATAGGGGAGGGACAGAGAGAGAGAGGATCCCAAGCAGGCTCTACGCTGTCAGTGCAAAGCCCCGCTCTGGGCTTGATCCCATGAATTGTGAGATCACGGCCAGAGTGGGTGCAGACCAAGAGTCGGATGCTTAACCAACTGAGTCACCCTGTGTCCCTTGTATAGTATCTCTTAATTGAGATTTGTCTAATGTTATTCTCCTGATTACACTGGGGTTATGGGTTTTTTGGAGGAAGACCTTAGAGGTAAAGTCCCATTCTCACTGCATCACATCAAGAGCACATACAGCCAACAATTTATCATTGTTGTTGCCGATCTTGATCACCTGGCTGGGATGGTGTTTGTCGGTTTTCACCACAACACCATTTATTGAATGGTCTCCTTTTTAACTGAAATGTTTAGTCCATTTACATTTATTATAACGATTGATATGGTTGTTTAACTTCTTGGTATTTCTTTACCCTTGTCCTTTCTACTTTTTCTTCCTCTGTTTCCACTTTTCTGCCTTTCTTTGAGTTACCTCGATATTTTCAATGTTCAATCTTATTTACTCTATTGGCATCTTAGTTACAATTCTTGTTATTATATTTTTAATGATTGCTCTAATGTTAACAATATGTGTCCTTATGTGCTTTAGAACCAATGTTGTACCTTGTTCCTCTTCACACTTGACCATTCATGTAAAATATTCCACATTTCCTACTTCATTTCACATTCTACACACTTCACACCTGACTCCTTACATTTGACAAATGGACAACCCAGCAAAGATCATTGCATTCATCTCTACTTTCATCATTGGTGCAATTGTCATTACATCCTTTATCTCTACATTTGTTATAAACCCCACCTCGCAGTGTTATTGTTTATACTTTAAACAGTTTTTAAAGAAAATATAGTCTTTTGGGGCGCCTGCGTGGCTCAGTTGGTTAAGCATCAAACTTCAGCTCAGGTCATAATCTCACAGTTTGTGAGTTTGAGCCCGGTGTCAGGCTCTGTGCTGACAGCTCAGAGCCTGGAACCTGCTTCAGATTCTGTGTCTTCCTCTCTTTCTGCCCCTCCCCAGCTCACACGCACTCTATCTTTCTCTCTTTCTCTCAAAAATAAACCTTAAAAAATATTTTAGGAAAAGAAAATATAGTGTTTTGTATTTACCTACTTTTTTATCATTTCTGGTGCTCTTCATTCTTCCCGTAGTTCTGAGTTTCCACTTCATTATCATCTCTCAAGCCTGAAGGACATTTATTTTCATTGTGCAGTTTGTTTAGCAACAAATTCTCTCAGCTTTTATCTGAAAATGCCTTTAGTTTGTCATCAGTAAAAGAAATATTTTGCTTTGTTTTTTTTAAGTAGATTCTACGCCCAACATGGGGCCCAAACTCACAACCCTTAGATCAATAATCACATGCTTCATTGACTAAACCAGCCAAGGCACCTCTCAAAGAATATTTTTTGATGGATATAGAATTCTAGGGTGGCCACTGCTTTTCCAGAACTTTAAAAATATTTTACTGTTTTCTTCTAGCCTCCATAATCTCTGATGAGAAGGGAACGGATCATTCTTTTCCTGGTCCCTGAATATATATTTTCCTCTGGCTACTACAAAGGTCTTCTTATCTTCAGTTTTCAGAGGTTTATGATGTGCTGAAGTGTAGTGAGGGGGGGAGGGAGTGAGAGTTCTATATATCTTACCAGCTTTACTGAGCTTCTTAGGTCTGTAAGTTGGCGTTTCTCACCAACTTCCCCAAATTTGTGGGGTTTTCAGTCAATTGTTTCTTCAAATGCTTTTTTCTGCCAAAATTTCACTCCCTTCTCCTCCTGGGACTTGAAGTACACGTGCATTAGATTGTTTGACATTGTCACCCATGTCTCTGAGGCTCTGTTCAATGTTCTTTAGTCGCTTTTCTATAGTTTCTCAAACTGATCTGTCTTTGAGTTTATTGGCTCTTTTGTCATCTCTAATCCATGCACTACATTTTTTGTTTCCATTATTTTTCTTTTCAATTCTAGAATACCTAGTATATGTAAGGCACCTGGGTGGCTCAGCCAGTTGAGTGTCTGACTCTTGATTTCAGCTCAGGTCATGATCTCAGGGTCATGGGATCGAGCACCACATCGGGCTCCACGCTGCTTCCCTACTTCCTCTCGCTTCTATCCCCCGTTCCTACTCATGCTCTCTCTTTAAAACAAAACAAAAAACACCTCAGGTAAACCATTAGTAAGCAAAATGTATAAAGAGCTACGTCAAACTGATAAAAAGAAAACACATATAATGATGAGAAAAGGAGGGGCACTTGAAGGGCTCAGTTGGATAAGCATCTGACTCTTGATTTGGGTTCAGGTCATAATCTCATGGTTCATGGGTTCAAGCCCCATATCAGGCTCCGTGCTGACAGTATGGAGCCTACTTGGGATTTTCTCTCTCCCTTTCTCTCTCTCTACCCCTCCTCCACTCACACTCACTCTCTCTCTCAAAAATAAACATTTAAAAACAAACAAACAAAAACACCATGTATCTTTAAAAAAAAATGAGAAAAGGAAAGGAATGGGCTGATAAATGTGAAAATAAAGATAAACATATAAAATGATGAATGCCTAAGAATGCAGTATAATAATATACACATTAAAATAATAAAATATTGATTGTATCCAATGTAGGAAAGACTCTGGGGCAGTAGGTACACTCTGAGAGTACAGATTTAGTCCTGCCAACATATTAAGATTCTAAATATACATAACACCCAGGCCCAGCTCTCACATTTCCGGGAAGCTACCCTACAGAAATAACAGCAGGACCACAAAATCGCTTGTATCAGCAAAAAATTGGAAAGAACCCAAATGCTTACCAAAAAGAATATATATAAATAAACTATGGTGCATGCATACATCAGAACACTTAGCATCCATTTAAAAAATGAGGTCGACCTAAATTGCTTACGTCCACAGGATAAGGTTGAGACTGAAAAGTGAATTGCAAACCAAGAGAGAGAGACAGCCCAATACTAGTTACATGTGTGTGCAGACACATGTACGGAAGGATCTGGTCAGTCAGGCACACATCAAACTTACCTCTAAAGGATAGGAAGCAGGGCCCCTGAGTGACTCAGGTGGCTAAGCATTGGACTCTTAATTTCGGCTCAGGTTATGATCTCACGGTACACAAGTTCAAGCCCTGAATCAGGCTCTGTGCTGACAGTGTGGAGCCTGCTTGGGATTCTCTCTCTCCCTTTCGCCTGCTCGTGCCCTTTCTCTCTCTGTCAAATAAAGAAACATTTAAAAAATAAATAAAGGGTGGGAATGGAAGGGGGAACAGAAGAACGCTTATTTTTTTATTTTATATACTTCTGTGTTATTTGAATCTGTTGCAAAAAACATTTCACTTTTGGGGGTGTGTGTGTGTGTGTGTGTGTGTGTTGAGATTAGAGGGACTATTCCAATCAACTATGCTCCCGGTGAACTCCTTCCCAGCAGTAGGCTGACTGCCCCCTGGTGGTCACCTGCAGTCATGCTAAATTGCCTTTCAGGGTTTCTCAGCCTCAGAGCTACTGCCGTTTGGAGCCAGGTAAAGGGGGGTGTTGCGGGGAGGTGGGAGGGCTGTCCTGGGCACTGTAGGATGGGCACTTCTAGGTGCCAGTGACACCCCCGTCTCCAAGTTGTGACAACTGAAAAGGTCTCCAGACTGGCAATTGTCTCCCCAGGAGATAGGACAAAAAACGACCCTGGTTGAGAACCCGCGATCTCAGAGAACGGAAGACTTGTGAATGCACAGCGAACACACAGAATGCGCTCATTCATCCACCCGCGAAATCACAGTAGACAAACTATTTTTCTGAGATACTTCCTTTTTTTTTTTTATTTGAGTTTATGTATTCATTTTTGAGAGAGAGTGAGAGACCAAAGTAAGTGTAGAGAGCGAGGGAGACAGAGAACCCCAAGCAGGCTCTGAGCTGTCGGCGCAGAGCCCAACGCCGACCTTGAGATCACAAACCGAGAGATCAAGACCTGAGCCAAAACCATGAATGGGACGCTCAATCATCTGAGCTACTTTCCAATGTCAGTTGGAATTAGGGATCTCTTACCCATGGCTGCTCTCACCCAGGATTCTTTTCACACCTTTGCGAAATTCTAAGGTTTAAATTCAGTAGCAGAAAAAAAAATTCTTCTCCGGCGAATCCCCAAGTGCTTCAGGCAAAGCCTGGCACACACGCCCCACATTCCACTCCCAGACCTGCGACAGGAATTCACAGCACCCCAGCACAGTGCTCCAGGCAGTAAGTGCCACCGAACAGCAAGCCAGTCCCCTCCTGTCCCATACTCAGCCCACTGATTTCCCCCTTTTGAACTCACCCCTCTGTCCACTGCACACGGTATTACTCCCTTATAGTCTGTATGTCACTAAGAAGTATTTGGGGGGAAAAGTCAGTAGATGGGGCGCTTGGGTGGCTCAGGTGGTTGAGCATATGACTTCAGCTCAAGTCATGATCTCACAGTCCGTGAGTTCGAGCCCCACATCAGGCTCTGTGCTGACAGCTCAGAACCTGGAGCCTGCTTCGGATTCTCTGTGTCTCCCCCCACCCCTCTCTCTCTCTGCTCCTCCCCCCCTTACTCTCTGTCTCTCTCTGTGTCTGTCTGTCTCTCTCTCTCTCTCTCTCTCAAAAATAAACATTAAAAAATGTTTACGTCTGTAGAAATTCAGCTCTGCTACCGACTAACCCCCCTCAAAAAAACAAAACCACAGCAACAACAACATAAAGCAAACATGGCTTGAGCACATTACTTAATCTCTCCAGACCTCTATCTCCTTATAAACAAAAGATCTATACTAGATATTTGAAGTTCCCTTTCAGTTTTAAAATCTGTGCTTAGAGATAACTGGAAATGAACACTACAGGCTTTGCTATTCTGATTGCAGTAAAAGTATTTTCTCCAACAAGGATTATCCCGTATAAAACTAGGCTGGTGTTACTGACGTCTTTTTATATTTACTTAAGTTCCAGGATTTGGTGCCCTATAAAAACTGTAAGGCCACAGCTTCAAAATACATTGCTTGTATTTCTAGAGTTGTTTTCGCCAGAGGGCATTACCGGATATCAACAATCTATGAATGGACATTGTCTCAAGCATTCCCACTTTCATTATATTTATGTATTCATTTTTATTAGCTTAAATATGTGCATTATCTGATGCTGATTAAGGTCAATGGAACGCAGAAGTCTTTGCTGGATTTTAGGATTTCTCTGGGGTGACTCTGCAGATGTGGAGTAAAAGTCTAGCGATGACAGGTCCCCTCAACTTCACAGCATTTGTGAACTTTCTTTTCAGTGTGAATTCTCCGATGAAGAGTAAGGGTGAGGGTGACGAGGCTGAGCCCAGAGGCTTTGGCACACGTGCTGACTTCACATTCTTCTCTCCGGTGTGTGTTGGGGGAGAGGAGGAAGCGGGGTGTCGCAGCCCAGGGTCCTCTACTTTTCAGATATTCAGAGGGGTGCTTTGCGGTGTGGATTCTTTTATATCAAATTAGGCTTCCGTGATTGATGAGGGCTCTTCCATACTTACTGCACTGTATGGCTTCCCTCTAGCAAAAGTGGTTTTTTTTCTAACTTTATTTATTGGGGCAGGGAGGTGACGCCAAGGGCCAGAGAGAGAGAAAGAGAGAGAGAGAGAGAGAGAATCCCAGGCAGGCTCTTCCATGTTGGCGCAGAGCCCGACTCGGGACTCAAGCTCACTAACTGTGAGATCATGACCCGAGCCAAGATCGAGTCTGACACTTAACTCACTGACCCACCCAGGCAGCCCTAGCATGAGTTTTGGTATAGAGTAAGATATCTGTCTATATTCAGATCTAGATCTACATTTATAAAATGGCTGAGAGCTATGCACACACATATATAATGACTAATACATTATGTGTTATATAAAGAATATATAATGACTGAGCATTATCTTATATTTGGGAGCTAGGCAGCAGTATTGGGTATTGGGTTTTAAACTTAACATTAAAATTACATTGCTAAAAAAAAAAAAAATTACAGAGATGCCTGGGTGGCTCAGTCGGTTAAGCTCAGGTCATGATCTCATGGTTCATGGGTTCAAGCCCTGCTTCGGGTTCTGTGCTGACTGCTCAGAGCCTGGAGCCTGTCTTCGGATTCTGTGTCTCCCTCTCTCTCTAACCCTCCCCTGCTCACACTTCCTCTCTCACTCTCAAAGATAAATAAAACATTTTTAAAAATTACATTCCTACCATTTATTCAATTTGGGGTTGTCCAATGAGAACAGCTGTCAATTGCCTGAAACCTCTCTTGAAAAAAGACTTCTCTGCCTCTTTCCTAAAGTGTTCTTATGCATTTCTAACCAGTTCTTATTATCTTCATGGTCTTTTTCTTTTTTTCATTTAATGTAATTTTATTGAAGATGCCAGAACAGGGGCGCCGGGGTGGCTCAGTCAGTTAAGCATCCGGCTTCAACTCAGGTCATGATCTCACAGTTTGTGGGTTCGAGCCCCGTCGAGCATCGGGCTCTGTGCTGACAGCTAGCCCAGAGGCTGGAGCTGCCTCAGATTCTGTATCTCCCTCTCTCTCTGACCCTCCCCTGATCGCGCTGTCTCTGTCTGTCTCTAAACAATAAATAAAAAACATTAAAAAAAATTTAAGATGCCAGAACAGTTAACATATAGTGCTATGTTAGTTTCAGGTGTTCAGAGTCGTTTTCAAACATGGAGCCCAAACAGACATTCCCCAGATAGTTTTCCACTACTATTTTCTCCTCTATAGAACTCCAGGGGGGCACCATTCATATGGATTAGGGTGCGACTGTCGCTCGGAATCCTTTGACAGTGGTGCTGCCAACAGGATCAGCCAGAGTTAGAAAACAGAAGACCTTACAGAGTATGGGTTATGGAGACACTCAGAAACATGGAATTTTGAAAAGGTATTTGAAACACCTATGAAATGCTGCCCTTTTTCCCCCTCATCATAAGTAGATAGAACTGACAGAATGTGACTGATGCCTATTTTTCTTTTTGTTTCTTTAACATTTATTTATTTTTGAGAGACAGAGTATGAGCAGGGGAGGGGCAAAGAGAGGGAGACACAGAATCCAAAGCAGGCTCCAGGCTCTGAGCTGTCAGCTCAGCTCACGAATGAACCGTGAGATCACGCATGGCCTGAGCCAAAGTCTGATGCTCAACTGGCTGAGCCCCCCAGGCGCCCCATCTCTTTTTCTGATAAAATAGAAGAATCCCCCAGGGGTGTCTTAGAGCCATCCTATGCCATTCACAACAGCCAATCATGCCCGTTTCTTCCCAACTCAGTGCTATTGGAAGGGGACTATCTGTACCGCAGAAAATGGCAAATACTACACATCACATCTCTCCCCACGCTCCCGCCTGAGAGCTGGTCATTGAGAACCTACCAGCACACCACTGGGTGCACAGAGTCCCACGTGTGCCCGTCAGGGAGGCACATGACTGCAAGGAAGAACATGGAAAACCAAGATCCCCCAGCTTATGCGTGGAATCTAAAACACAAAACAATCGGGCGCCTGGGTGGCTCAGTCGGTTAAGCCTCCGACTCTTGATTTCAGCTCAGGTCATGATCTCCCTCGTTCATGGGTCAGAGCCCCACCTTGGGCTGTGGGCTGATAGCATGGAGCCTAGTTGGAATTCTTTCTCTCCCTCTCTTGATGCCCCTTCCCCACTCTCTCTCTCTCTCTCTCAAAATAAATAAACTTAAAAAAAATAAAAATTAACAGGGGTGCCTGGATGGCTCAGTCAGTTGAGCATCCAACTCTTGATTTTGGCTCAGGTCATGCTCTATGCGAACAGAGTGGAGCCTACTTGGGATTCCCTCTCTCCTTCTCTCTGCCCCTCCCCGACTCATACCCACGCATGATCTTTCTCTCTCTCAAAATAAACATTTAAAATAAAAAGATATAATCAGTCATACTGCAAAGATGTACAGAAGCACCGGACAGTTAACACTCCCAAAGCGAACCTCAACCAATGAGCAATGGAAGCTGGTGAATATATACATCCAGGTTCCTGGACTCTCGTTGGGACAAGTCTGAGATGCATTATACACAGCCTCTCAGGGCGTCCCCAGAGGCACCGAGCCTCAATGGTCACCTGCTCATTAACTGCCCTTTCTAGACTTTTCTCCCTGTTTCACTTCCCCATTCCCTCACCATGCTTGTTAGAATCACCTCCAAAGCAACTATTTACCTCCAAACTCTTGTCTGAATCAGCTTTGGGGGAAGTCCATGCTAATACTCTGTGTGTGTGTGTGTGTGTGTGTGTGTGTGTGTGTGTGTGTGAGAGAGAGAGAGAGAGAGAGAGAGAGAGAGAGAGAGAGAGAGAGAGAGATTAAATGCAAACCACTAAGTTATTCATGGGTCCTCGTATTAACTTATCTTTCTCCTCACCACACACACACATACACACAGGAAAAAAATAAGAAGGAAAAAAGAAAAGGGCCCCCTGGGTGGCTCAGTTGGTTAAATGTCTGACTCTCGATCTTGGCTCAGGTCATGATCTCAGCGTTTGTGAGTTCAAGCCCCACATCACACTATGCACTGTCCCCACCGAGCCTGCTTGGGATTCTCTCTCTCTCTCCCTCTCTCTCTGTCCTTCCCCACTCACAAGCTTTCTCTCTCTCTCAAAAATAAATAAACTTAAGGAAAAAAAAAAGAAAGAAAAGAAATGAGGGCGGTACTCAGTACAAACTATTCGGTACAGTTTCGTAAAGTTTCAGACCAGACCCCACCCGCCCCCGGGTGAGGTCCCGTGGGCTT
Source organism: Mungos mungo (assembly GCA_004023785.1). Lineage (NCBI taxonomy): Eukaryota > Metazoa > Chordata > Mammalia > Carnivora > Herpestidae > Mungos > Mungos mungo. The sequence continues at coordinate 457,397 of PISW01000422.1, read as the reverse complement.
ACAGCCAAGCTGGGTGCTTGGTACACAGCCCCTTGGGTTACTGCATCACCCCAGCATGACTGTGGGGTGCCGGGGCTGTGTGTCTTGGGCGCTGATTGCCTCCAGGAGACAAAACACTGAGAGCCCCAATACTCATCAGCTTATGTTGATTTCTGTGGTCTAGAAAGGGTCCTTTTGGCGAGGGCCAGCCCCCAGTGATCCCTGCAGTCTCTGGAGGCCTGCAGCCCACACAAGGCTAAAACATGGTATGTGACGCAAACTACTCGCTTTGGGTTGGGCCTGGCCATCCAACCTGGCTAATCACTGTGGGGAGGAAAACTGAGGCAGGAGGCAGCTACCTGGGTTTGCAGAGGGATAGGTTTAGCCTAGTCCCCAACCAAACACCCTCTACCCCAAGCTATCAAGGTCTGCAGTAGGGGGCGGGACACAGCCCAGACCCCTTCTGGGGGTGCTGCTCCCTTCCCCTCTGTTGTGAGGATCCCTCCTGACTGGGAGCTTGTTCTTCGAAAAGTGCTGGACCCCAAGTGGCCCCAGTCAAGTGCTCCCACCCCACCGGCCTGTTACAGGGTCCCCCGTTGGAGGAAGGGACACCATGCCCCCATGTCCTTTCCCACCCCTCGGTCTCCGCACAATGGGGGGACATTTACCCAGGAAGCAACTGTGTGGCTTCCTAGCCAATCAGCAGCGGTAGAGTTTCCTGGCCCCGCCCCTACGCTCCTAGTCCTGTTTTGGTCTCCATGACAACTCCCCAAAGTCCCTCGGAGCCTGCCCCCCAGGCGGTCAAGTCAATGTCAAAGATTAGCTGCGGAAGGCAGGAGAAAGGTGGGGTTCGTTTCTGTCTCCATCACTTCAGCAGGGAGGGCTGTTTTAGGGGAAAAGGCTTTCCCGCCTCCACCTGATCATGAACCAGGGAGACTGCAGCGAGAAAGTGGGGTTCGTCCACAACCAGGACTGAGAGCCAGTGAACTAAGTGTGTGTGAGCATTCCGAGAAAGCCTGAGGACATATTTTAAAAGTGAAAAATAACCGCCGGCAACTCTTTTTCGGGGTCCACGAGGAAAGTGGGCTAAAGGGATACAAAAAAGAAATATCCTCCCAAAATGGCAGAGAAGCTGGACAACGTTTGTAGCCAACGTAGAAAGCAACGAGCCTTTCGTGAGGGGGAAGGCAAGTGTGGTCCCCACGAGGGAGGGAAGCAAAGCATTAAAGGTCACTCACTGCCTGTGACTTGGATCAGCTTTGGAGGAAGGGACTCCCCTAACCCATCTGTGATTTTCCAGTCTTTTCCTCTTCAGTTGGAGACCCCTCCCCTCCTCATAAGCAGGGGATAATGGCATAAATCCACACAATACTAGACTAGGAATAATTTCAAAGTGTCACAGGAAGCGCAGGCCATAACTCTTAAAAAGACTGGAAATCGAAGGTAACAAATCTCTAGGATTTCTGCTTTCTTTTCCTAATTTCTTTCGACTCTTCTCTGGCCTCTTGGATTTTCTCCACAGAGACGCCTCTGAGTCCCTTCTCATGAGAGGTTATTACTAGGTCAATCATCAAGTATCAAGGAGGGACAGGGGGCATGATTCAGAAGGCCCTCTTCAGAAAGAACAATCAGCCACCAAGCCTCCACTTTGTTGTTGTTTTTAATGCAGGGCTTGAACTCACAACCCTGAGATCAAGATCTGAGCTGAGATCAAGAGCCCAATGCTCAAGCAACTAAGCCACCCAGCCCCCTGCCTCTACTCTTAAGAGGCCCCTGGTCTTGTCACAGTCATGAATCACAAGGCCCATTCAGGAGCTGTCAAAAACTCTGGCCTCTCTAAAACGGGCCAGTGAAGTAAATTTGGGCTGTTCTATCCAAGGAAAACCACTCTCTGACTTCCCGGTATGCTACTTGACACCTTATTACTCTTCCAGCACTTGCCTAAGTAGGCATCATAACCTGGATTACATTAGAGAGGGCGCCTGGGCCCAGAACTCTCTCCTCTGGAGCCTACATAGGACCAAATCCCAGACAAGATGGGTCCCATCCAATAAGGCTCCCTTTGGATGGTATAGCAAAGAGGTTAAGAACAGGGACTGTTGAGCTAGACTCTCTGAGTTAAAATCTCAGCTCCTCGCTGCTTCTGAGTAGGCCAGTGACTTTCCTTTTCTGAGCCATGGTCGTCTCATCTGGAAACCAGGGATGAGAGTACCTATCTAAGAACAGTGTTGGAAGAAATGAATGCGTTGATGCATAAAGGTGCCTGAACAGGGCCTGGCATATAATAAATGTTCACAAGTATTAGCTTTTATTGCAGGGAAATCTTCTGAAAGGGGTTTGGGGAGAGCTGGAATACAAACAAGAAACAAATGGCAGTTTGGTCATTGACCCAACTTACCTTATACTTGTAAAAGGAGAGGAATGGACTTTAAAAAAAATTGTTATGTTTATTTATTTTTGAGAGAGACAGGTGAGTGGGGGAGGGGCAGAGAAAGAGGGAGACACAGAATCGGAAGCAGGCTCCAGGCTCTGAGCTGTCAGCACAGAGCCCAACGTGGGGCTCAAACTCTCAAACCATGAGATCATGACCTGAGCCAAAATCAACAGTTGGACAGTTAACCGACTGAGCCACCCATGCACCCCAATATATGAATTTTTAAAAACCACGTGGGGGCACCTGGGTGGCTCAGCTGGTTAGCACCCTACTCTTGATTTTGGCTCAGGTCATGATTCCAGTGCTGTGGGATCAAGCCCTGTGCTGGGCTCCATGCAGAGCATGAAGCCTGCTTAAGATTCTCTGTCCCTCTTCCCCCTTCTCGTGCTCTCATGGTCTAAAATTAAAACTTCCAAAAAAAGTGTGTTTAAAGTCAACAATCAAAGACCTAACATGATAGTTACTTTCCTCGTGGGGAGAACTGTGTTAAAGCTGGAGAGAAAGCCTGATACGAAGATAGAACTAAAAATAGATTTTATAGGCGTATATGAGGGATATACTGACTGGCGCAGGTTTTCGGAGGAAGAGATTATTTTCAACTGCGGTGCTCAGGGGGAAGGTGACACTGTAAGCTGGGTCCTAAGAGACTAACTTGCAAAATAAAAAGAGTGATAGTGTGACAACTGCCTCTTGATTTAGAAAACAACGCTAAAAAAAATAGTGATGTCTCCTCAGAAAAGGCAGAAAAATCGTGCTTTAATCAACAAAGGTCTGGTCCTGCGATCCTCATATCAAGCCTGGGGTCCCCCTACAATGACCTCATCACAATAGTGAAAAACATCCAAGCTTCTTGGAGGAGTCTGAGATGCAACATTTATATTAATTCTGCCTTTATTCAACATAAGTAGGTCAACCATAAGCAGTTTTAACCACGTAAGTTCGTTTTGACAACATAAACTTGTTCTAAACCAGGTTATCGAGGATGAGGCCTCTGGAGGAAGGGTAAATGTTTCCCTACAAGCCAAACTACGGATTCCAGGGAAGAAAAGCTTTTGAAAGGACCTTGCTACCTAGAATGTTAACGCACGTTATTTTAAGAGCTCTGTTTCTAATAACACTGTTATGAAGGACTTCCTCCCCCCACCTTGAGTTTCTAATGGTTACTAAAAATTTCATGTATTTCAATAATTATTTCCAGATGTCACCATTCCATCAGAGTATTGTGTCTTACAATTTTCAGAACAAAAATCCTTTTTTCTCTCTATCTTCAGTTGTGCTTTTCGGCTCTGAAGACCAAGCCCTGTTGAACTTCAAGCTGTAGCTAACATTATATAAGCACTTGAAGTAGGATTGGAAAGTTAATGAGAAGGGAGAGTTCAAAGGGGCCCTTTTAGTGAGGACAGTATTGCTAGGGGTAGGAAGAATTGTATATGAAGGCAAAGATTCATAGAAAGGTGGTATTCAAATATATGATCAACCATGAATCTATTTAACTTGGACATGGCAATATTCCAGTCAGTACAAGGAGTAATGAGCTCAAGTTTGAACTGGAATTCCTTTATGTGTTGGAATAGCCTATCCCTGGGGCCAGGAAAAACAAATCACTTCCTAGTGACATTACTCATTTTCAGGTACAGATGAAAACACACACATACATGCATAGAAATCTGATGGTTGGAGTCTTTTGGGCTATTCCAGGTTTCAGATCAGTGTTTCTTCCTGTGGATTTGTGGATTAGATGTTGTAACTAATTATCTGCAGGGGGAAATGGGAGGAGAGCATTTTCCGTGCTCAGAAAAAAAAGGGGGGGGGATCACAATTATAATCACCCATGAAAGTATGAGTCTTTGGTATTTAGCAAAGTGAAGGGTCTGGATGACCAGGCACTCAGAGTGATTCTCCACTATGAAGTCTCTGGTGCCTAATGAGGGCTGAACTACACCTGAAAGCTCTCCCACACTCATTACACTCACAGGGTTTCTCCCCAGTGTGAATCCTCTGATGTTGAGTAAGATGGGCACTTCTACTGAAGGTTTTACCACACTTGGGACAGTCAAATGGTTTCTCTCCAGTATGAATCTTCTGGTGCTGAGTAAGAGATGAACTCTGGCTGAACACTTTCCCACAATCTCTACAGGTGTAAGGTTTCTCTCCAGTGTGGATTTTTGTATGTTTTATGAGAGTTGAGCTCTGACTGAAAGCTTTACCACATTCTCTACACTTGTAGGGTTTTTCTCCAGTAGGAGTTCTCTGATGGCGAATGAGGGCTGATCAATCACTAAAGGCTTTCGCACAGACATTACAGGTGTAAGGTTTCTCTCCAGTGTGAGTTCTCTGATGTTGATAGAGGTGTGAGCTCTGGCTAAAGACCTTGCCACATTCGCTGCATTCATAGGGTTTCTCTCCAGTGTGAGTAAACTGATGGACGATAAGGGACGAACTGTGGCTAAAGGCTTTCCCACATCTGCTGCATTCATAGGGCTTCTCTCCAGTATGAATAAACTGATGCTCAATACGGGATGAATTGTGACTGAAGGCTTTACCACATTCGTTACATTCGTAAAGTTTCTCTCCAGCATGAATTTGCTGGTGTTGAATAAAGTGCATTATCTGAATAAAAGCCTTCCCGCATTCATGACATTCATGGGGCTTCTCTCCAGTATGGATTCTCTGGTGTTGAGTGAGAGAGGCACCATGATTAAAGGCTTTCCCACATTCACTGCATTCATACGGTTTCTCTCCAGTATGAATTCTCTGATGCACTGTTAGGGCTGAATAATTGCCAAAAGTTTTTCTACATTCACTACATTCATAAGGTTCCTTTCCATGTTGGCTTCTCTGATGCTGGATAAATGGTATATTCTGAATTAAGGCCCTTTCATGAACATTATATTCCTTCCCACCATGAACACGATGACGATGTTTGGTAAGATATGAGTCCAAGGTATAGCCTTTCTTATCTTCATAAGACTTCTCTCCAGTATTAGTTTTCTGATGTTCAGTGTGGTATATGCCATGGCCCAAGGTCTTCCCATACTGATTACATTCCAAATTTTTTTCTTCATTATAAGCTACACGATGTTGAACATATACTGAATAATCACTGAATATGTTACCACACTCATTACACTGAAGAGTTTTCTTATTCGTGCTATCTTTCTGATGTCTTACTAATTTTGAATTCTGTTTAAAACTCTTTCCCTGAGCATCACATGTATATGGTCTCTCTTCTTTAGGATGTCTTGACTGTATAACAAAGTCTGACTTCAGACTAACATGTCTGCCAGATTCAATACATTTGAGGTTACTCTCAGCTGTAGAAGTTCTTTTCTTACAGACAACTGTTGCTTCTTCCCAGAATCTATCTTGAGCATCCTCTTTGATCTCTGTATATCCCCCGGCTTCTTTCAAACTTGCATCTGCCGGTGTGTTTCTCTCCATACTTATTCTTTGGTGTGATTCCTCTTCAGAAAATACATTCTTTGGGTTTAATTTTCTGGTCTCCAAATCTGCAGGGGAAAAGCAAAAATGTTCCCTGTACTAGACTAAGGAAATGGCTGCACCAGGAATGAGATAATTGCATAAATATCATTTGTCACAAATATAAGTCAAGTAGTAAAAAATATATAATTTATGGAGGGCCTTTGGGTGGCTCAGTCAGTTAAGCATCTGACTTTGGTTCAGGCCATGATCTCAAGGTTTGTGAATTTGAGCACTCATGCAGAGTGTCTCTCTCTCAAATATAAACATTTTTTAATTTATTAAATAAATAAATACATAATTTGTTGAATACATATTGTTGGCTAGGATTCAGTGATGAACAAAGACACAGTACCAGCTCTTTTGAGATTTATAGTCTATGAGAAAGATAGGTATTAATCAAATAATTTAAAGAAAGATGAATGCTATAAAATAATGTGTTAGGGAGATTTCAACTGGGAAATGATCAGTGTAGGAATGATAGCTGCTCCTAGCCTCTGAACCGCTAGAATATTCCCTTGCTTTTCCTACTGTCACCACCAGCAGTCCCCAGGCCCCTCATCTGGAGTTCACTACAGCTAGGATCACTCCTCAGCACCTACATCTTCTGTTCTCACTGGCTCAGTTCCCATTAACCTTCCTTGATTATGTCTGAGCTTGCTATCAGATTCAGTAAGATCATTTCCCATATTGTCCTTTGCCACACTGAGTGTTACCATTTGCTGGAGATTTCCTTCAGCTTTCACTTTTTTCCTTCTCCCTGAGCCTCTGAAAATACACACACACACACACACACCATCAAAGAAAAGTGTCAAAGTTCAGAACAGAGAAATTTTAGGGGGATCAGGGATTAGGCTTACTACTAGTACTAGTTCGGCTTCCTTATGGATAAACTACACATGACATATACATCTTAATTGTTGTAAAGTTGGGACTTTGTCATTGGGAATCTTGTAAGTACTCATTCAACCTCATTAAGGGTAAGAGGAACAGACCACACATGTTTTGCAAGCTGGACTATTTTCAAAGTAATCTTGTATGTGGCTTATATAAGGTAGGAAAATGAAAGTTAAAAGAAGGCAATGGAAGTTAGGCAGGGGACGAAAACAGTAGCAAGGGACTAATCCACTATTAGGTTAGCTGAAAAGAAGGAACCACCTATTAAGTCCAATGGATACTCTTTAGGTCTTCTTCTCTTGATCCCATAATGCTATGAGTACATCTTCTCCTTGAAATGCTCTTTTCTGTTGGTTTCAATGACAAAATTTGACCTAGTTTCCTCCTACTCTATCTTAGCATCCATTTTGGATTCTCTTTCCTTCATTTACATTGATAAAATTTGTATGACATATCTCTACTGCCATCACCCGTTATTAAAAATTATTACCATTTTATTATTTTGACACCATTTTTCCCATGTTTGTTCTTGAAACATTACACAAGTGAAATAGATATATACAGACATAGACAGATAATAGATACTTAAATGTATGTTCATCGGGCTTCTAGGTTCTCTTGCAACTTTTTTCATGCTCTATTTCTCTATTTTTGTATTTCATCCACTCCCATGACTTCAATTACCACCTACTATTCTCAGATGATTCTCAAATCTGTACCACCAGATCTCTTTCCTTCACCAAAATCCATTTGACATCTCTTTCTTATATTTATCTACCTTCCAGACACCCCCATTTAGACCAGAGTTTCTCAACTGGAGCACTCACTATGGGCATTTTGACAAGACAAGTCTTTATGTGACGAGTTGTCTTATGCATTATAGGATATTTAGCAGCATATTTGGCCTCTACTCACTAAATGCCTATAGCACCCTCCCAGTCTTCAGCCATGTCTCCTGGGAGCGAATTTGCCCCTCTCTGAGAACCACGGGTTTAGACCTACTATCGACTCTTCAGACAACTTAGAATAAACAGAACCCATCTTCCACCCCCACCCCCAAACTTGCCATTTCTGCTGTTTTCCATCTCAGGGAAAAGAACTTCCATCCACCTATACCACCAAACCATAAACCTGGAAATCATCTTTGTCTGATTCTCCCTCACCTCTCACATATACTCAGCAACTTCTACCAATTTTATAACCTTAAAATTGGGTGTAAAATCGCATTCCTTAAACTTACATTAAATTCCTTCATTCTCTTCTTTTAGGGAAGAGAAAAACTATGTGCAACAAAAATAAAGTAAATGCAGGAGAGACTCCAATAACTAGACAAGCAGGCAATGACCCAATACAGTGCCTGGAGTGAGACACAACAGTGATCCCCGGACCGGGTGTCAGGGCCGTAACAGTAAGGAGGAAGTACACGCTTCCTCGAGTCTGGGAAGAATTAGAGTTAGGCTAACAGGACCCTGATTATGTCCAAATGAAGACGAGACTTGAGGGGCCTCAACATTTTCTACAGGCCTGGAGGAGCTGGGGAAGAACCCCTAACTCGTATTTCAAAAGATGTTGTCTGGCTTGTTCCCACTTACGTGTGCAGCCGCTTCTTAGGGCTTCTCCCTCCTGCGTCCATGGATTTACTGCTTGTTCCAACTGGGAGATGATATCAGGTTTAGAAAAGGGAAATCCTACTCAAGAGAAAGAAACGGAATATGATTGTCAGTTTCAGAGACCAAGGACCACCCCATTTTCAGCCCCACTCTTGCATTTCAAGAGCAGAAAACAAAATAACTAATTGCCAAAAGCAATTAAATATTTTCAACCAAGGTGGGGTGAGAAACAGTTTAAGGGTCTGCTCTGGATTCTGGAGGGAAACGTTACCCAAAGTCTCTTTGTGCTCTTCCCCTAACAGGATCAAGGGAATCTTTAGAAAGAAATGGCATCCCGGAAGGCCCACCTGAGGTGAGGACCCCACCTTACCCAAGGAGACCAGGTTCCTATAGTTCTCCAGCATCACATCCCTGTACAAGACTCTCTGCACAGGGTCCAGTTCTCCCCATTCCTCCTCAGTGAAGTTCACAGCCACAGCCTTGAAGCACCTGCATGTGTGCAGAATTAGGGGAGATTGACGGAATGGAGAGGAAATGGATCTCACCATGCTCACAGTGTCAAAAGCATATTGACTTGCAGGTTAAAACGTCTAAAAATGTATATAACCTTCTGACATGCCAACGGTATATCTAGAAATCAATTATAAGAAAATGGCCAGAGATACGACAAAAGGGTTATAAACAGATTCTCATCTATTTATAATTTATAATAGCAAAATAGTTCTAAATAACTTAAATGTTTGAGGAGAGAGCCAGAAACTGCTAACTACATTTCCCTTCCTCATCTTTCTAGAAACAAACGTTTCCCAATCTCTTTTGCAGTTAGATGTGGCCACATGACTGAGCTCAAGCCAAGAGAATGCAAGAAGTGAGGTGCACCATTTCTAGGCGAGACTCACATGTGTTCCTCCATGCTGTTCTCCCCTTCTGGCTGGCTAGTATAGGGACGACCCCAAAGGTGAGCTGGGATCGATGTGGTAGAGATAGCAGAGCTGCAGATAGCTCGAGGCCCTGAATGGCCGCACTATCAACCCGATGACTCAGTCATATGGTTACAAGAAAAAGAAAGAAACTTCTATCATACTGGGGCCATTATACATTTGGGGTCTATTGGTTACACCAGTTACAAGCTAGCCAATCCTAATTAATTCAAAAACTAGCACCCTGAAGTGGAAGGTATTGTAACAAAAACCCCAAAGACACCGGGGCATTGGCTTACATTCAGGCAGCAAGTTTCAAAGAAATGGGTATTTCAGGCTGGACTGATGTAGACTCTTGATATACACTGGCAAAGTAATTAGTAACCATGAAAGCACACCAAAAGTTCACTGAGCCTGTAGGTCTGGAGGAAGAAGCTGGAAAGAGCCAGAATGCTAGCTTGTTCAGGATGCTCCTGGATATATTTGGCAAAGAGAGAAAGACTTGCGCTCAGGAAGGGATTTACCAACTCTCAAGCTAAAAAAAAGAAAAATGGAGTCCCGAAATTTGGGGCTTCACAGAGTTGGAAAGTTTCTAGACCCCATATAATAGGAAGTAAATCTAAAAAAGGTTTTGAGCAACAAAGGCCCATTAAAACTTCTCAGCTAAACAAAGTGACTTGGTCCAATAAAAAAGACTGAGTTAAGGATGGTGTTCCCATCGAAGCCTATTGTTCAGCAAGCCTTAAGGTTATCTCCACTAAGAAACAGACACAGCAGAGCCGCCTGGGTGGCTGAGTTGGGTAAGCGTCTGACTTTGGCTGAGATCATGATCTCACCACTTGTGAGTTCAAGCCCCATGAAGACTCTGTGCTGACCACTCAGGGCCTGGAGCCTGCTTTGGAATAGATGTCTCCCTCTCTGCCCTTCCCCTGCTCCCTGTCTCTCAAAAATAAATAAAAACATTAAAGAAATTTTTTCTTTATAAGAAAGAGACACAGTAAGATACTGAGAAATATACCAAGCTTGAGAATTAGGTCTAGGAAAGAACTTTGGGTGTAATTATTTAGTACATGGCAAACAGATCAGAAACTCCTTAAGTTCTTTAAGTTTTTACATCCATGATTTCAATGGACTTCCTTTCTCCCTGTCTCAGAAGAAGCAGTACATCTCCTCAGTCCTAAGTCGTTTATGTCACTATCTTCCCAAATATTTCTTCTCTGAAATCTGCTCATCCTTCAGGCCCCGTTCAAATCTCACTGCTTCTATTAACTAGGGGCTCCTGAAAAGGGCTTAAAAGTGCTGCCTGAACGAATAAATCTTCCCCAATCTCTCTTAGCCAGATACACTTGCTCCCTCTCCTTTGAAATCATACATTTTCCCTAAGGCACCTGGAGAAGGCTCTCAGTAAATTTGCTGACCTGTGCCACACAGATTTGTGTTCAAGTCTTTTTACCCCATGGAGGACGTTCTAAGCGGACGGATACAACAGAGATTCCATGTGCCTTTTCTTATCTAAGCCAAATGCCTCAAGAGGACACAGGGAAGCCTGGCTCTCACCCAGCCACGCTCCCAGGCCTCTCCCTGCCCATGCCCTCTATTGCCAACTGATGGGAGAGGCCGCCCCCAACCTCTGGGCTACCTCCACACAATAAGGAACACCCAGTCACCACAGTGTCGGCAGTTCATCCCACCCTCTTGATTCCCTTAAAACTGTTGATGTTGATAGGGCTGATGAGTTTCGTGTGAAGAGAGAGAAACTCATTTGCTTCAGGAATTAAAATGAGGTTTCGGGGATGACGGGAACATCCCCAACTCACCTGAGACTTAGCCATTCAAACAGCAGCCATGTTCTCCTCCTCAAGACACCCCTGTTAGAAAAGGCCAGCGTCCCAAGATGGTAGAACTGGAAGGAAAGAGTAATAAAGTAATATAGTTTTTTTTTTAACTTTATTCACTTATTTTGAGAGAGAGAGAGAGAGAGAGAGAGAGTGAGTCCCAAGCGGGCTCCGCATTGACGGTGAGGAGCCAGACAAGGGACTTGAACCCACAGACCGTGAGATCATGACCTGAGCCAAAACCAAGAGTTGGACACTTAATGAACTGAGCCACCCAGGTGCCCCAGAATCCAGTTTATTAATTTACACCTCAAACCTATTATTTTACAAATAGCCTCTTATGACAAAAAGTGCCTCTGACCTTGGCTGTCACATGGTTTGAAGGATTCCCGCAGACACCTACATAATGAGGCTTCCAAGATAACCTTAGGGAGCAGACTGAATGTAAACTTAGGGAAAGATGTCATCATTAACTGGGTTCAGGATATGCCCAGGCCCGGGCCCTGAGGATGAAGATCCCTGTGACACACACGGAAAGACGCACATACTACTGGAGTTGGCAGGAAGCTTACAGAACTTTCTGTCTCCTTTATTCATAAATAGAGAAACTTTCCAACTGCACAGAACAAGAAAAAGGAGCCACAGAGGGCAACAGCACCCAACCTGGAGGTCAAGGGCACAGGAAGCATCAGCTACCAGATCATGAGTATCCCAGGCCCCCACTAAGCCGGCAGCCATCCTAGGTCCCTTCCATCACACATGTGATCCACTAAATTGTCATCCGTCACCTCAGTCTCCCTGGCATCCCAAGCACCCAACATAGGATGCCAGATGGCAATAGGCCCAAAGTGTTGGGAATGAATTAATGATCCCCCCAACTCCTTTGTCTGACCCCCTACCCATTGGGCAACCTCCTCCTTGCGAATGCCTTTCCCATTTTGATTTTTTGCCTACTGAAAGAAAGGCAGAAATATTAACTTTGAGCACTTCCTTGAGCTTGTCTCTGGGTGGGAGGGCTATATACCACTTATTTTATTCCATATATAATTCGGTTGTCCTAATACTCTAGAGTTTATTATTTAACTCTCACCCTCCACCACCACCAAAAATGCAATAACTTAAAGCCCCTTGTGGATTTGTTTGGGGAAGAAATTGGAATTTCAAGCCCTTATCAAAAACAGTATAGAGTTTCACGATTTAAAAAAAAACTATGCCCCCTACAATGTTTTCTCACTAGAACACGGGCTCTGAAGGCCGCCTGCCTGTTTTTAAATCCTGGGCTCGGCAGGGCGACAGGCAGCTTTCTTCTAGTTTCCTCATTGGAGAAATGGGAATAATAACGGTATCCGCCTCGGAGCACTGTACATTACTGTATACAAAGGGTCCAAATCAGTAAGCGTTCAGTAAAGGTCACTGTCAGTTCATTCTTATTCTTATTCTATTCTGCTATCACCACTAACCAAAATTTTATGGGACTTTCTTTCCAGTCTTTGTTTTATGAAAACAGAAGGCATAATCAATGTATGTGGTCACACCCCAAGCCCCCACTTCCCCACAAGATGGCTGTCCCCTTCCTGTACTGAACGCTGGCAACTGGTGAAAGGTAGGATCGAGACAGGAGCACATAAGTTTCAAGGCCTTGGGAAACTAGAGGGGCTGCAAGCAGGATGTTTGGGAAAAGCTGACTTCAGATAGACTGTGGAAGCCCCTTCTAACCTGGGCCTTCCCTCTGTACCTCCCTCCTTAAGAGAGAGAGAGAAAGGAAGTCAGGAGCAGTTCTAAGTCCCACCAGAAGGGGGCAGTAGATCCTGCAGACGCACCCCACCCCCGCACCTGAGCTCCCCAAGGCGCTAGAATGCCGTTATCAATTCATCAGCTTCTCCATGCCCAATTTCCTTCTCTCCATCCAAGGAGTCTGACACGCCCCCTCTCATCCTTCGGAGAGGTTATTTAGTATAACAAAGAGTATGAAGTGTGAGATGTCTTCTTGGGGCTTCAAGTAAAGAGGGACCGATGTTAGTAAAATTACTACTACTTACGGAGCACTCACCATGTACCGATGCTTTACATAAATCACTTTTTTACAAATAAGGCAGTGGATGACGCGTCTCAGAGCTGCCCAAACACATTTTACAAGCCTGCTGTAAAGGAAAACCAAAATGAGGTTATGTGCACGCAGTGTGGGTGCCCAGCTAACAGCGGAAGCCTCTTTCCCTTATATTTCTTACCTCTGTTCTGGAATTTGCAGGTCTGCTCCTCCTGAACCAAGCCTCCGCCCCACCATTTGGGGATAGCAACCTCATCCAGATCCTCCGCGTCTCTGCCTGGGGATTTACAGCAGTCTCTTAGAAACTCTAGCAAGAGATTCTGGATTGAATCCTTCTTTCTCATTGTATTTTTTTTTTTTTCATGCTCTGAGACCCTACTCCTTACAGTAATCAGAGAGTCCGAAGCAGTCTATTTTGAGCTAAGACTAAAGCCAAGAAGTTCAGTGGTCACTCAGGCTTCAGCAAACCCTATTCTCAGGAGAATCTCAATATAACCTTCACTGGCTTAGCAAGTGTCCCGCTGGGAGTGAAGGCACCTGGGTTCTCATTTCTATGTACCAACTGGCTCGGGGGCCCAGGACAAGTAACTTTTCCTCCCTGGATTTGTTTCTTTTGATGTACAAGTGGGGAGGGAGATACCTACTATTAATGACGGCTCCTGCTGATCCAGCCCTTACTTAGTGCTTGGCGCTGTGTCAACTGTTTCATATCAAATTTCCATTTAACCCTCACAATCACCACTTAAAAGGTAGGAACAATAAACTTCGCTTAACAGATAAGGAACGCGGGATGTAACATTCGGTCATTTGCTTACGGTTATATTACTAAGCAATAACCGCTTTCTCGAGCTGTAGACAAACAGATCCCTTACAGCCACGTCTCCCACGTCAACGCTGAGTCTATACAATGGTTCCACCACGCTGTGAGTTGCAAGGGCACAAGGGCAGACGCGCGCTGGTCTCTGACCTGGGAGCATGGAGAGCCTTGGGCCCCACCTGCCTCACCTTCCAGCCAAGCTCTGCAGGCTATGCGGGCGCGCAGCCCGTTTCCAAACAAAAGACCCAAGGGATCTCAGACGTCAACCACACGTACACACCACATCACGGACACACAAAAGCCAGGGCGGTGGGGCGAGGTCAAGGTGACTGAGCACAGACAGCACCCCCGCTCCAGTAGAGGGGATTATGGTCAGGTCAGCAGGCGCTGGGAGAACCCCAGTGGGACGCGGCCAGACCCCCAAGCCTGACAACCCACTGCTGGACACAGACCCCTGTCCAGCGTCTGCTCCTCTCCGGTCCAGATACCGAGCAGGTTACTTTAAGGGAGCATCGCAAGGACAGTGCCCCGCGAGCAAAGCCTACCCAGACAAAGGAGCCGGAAGCGGACGTGCGTGCGGAGGCTTCTGGGAAATGTAGTCCCTCTCTGCCCCGCGCGGGGTACTCTGAGAAGCCCCGGCAGTGACCTTTCGGACTCCCGCGTGTTCTGCGCTCAGAAACAAGCCCTCGCACAGACCTAAAAAGAGAGGCTAACGTTGGCAGCCCCGGGGAAAGTGGGCAGGAACCGTTGGGGGCGTTTACTAAACCATCAAGGACTGTGGAGAGTACTTGGGGGCGGGTGGGGGAGCATCGGGGAGCAGAAGTCATGTCCGGTGAGCTGGTCCCTTTGGTCACTGTTCATAGAATGAGCGGAGCTGCCGCCCTGCTTCAGAAAGGATCATAGCACAGCAGTCCCACGCGTGAGCCGCCGCATCTTCCCAGGAATCGGGCAGATACCCTGTGCTCTCACATTCTGGGGCCAGATCTTCAGTGGTTCCCACGATCCCGCACCCTCAGCCCAGAGCACGCGGTCATATGACATTTAGAGTTCCTGTCACCCAAGTATAGTATTGTGATAGGCGGAGAAGTGAGGCCCTCCCCGGTAAGGAACAAATATAACGTGTAAGACTATTCCTAGCACTATGATGTTTACATGTCTCTGTCCAGAAAAGTGCCGCATTGTCCCTATTGTTTTCTGTTTGCTGGCCGCTTGCATAGGCATGACAGCCCTCCAGATCCCTTGGTGATTGATTTTATATGTATCCAGGTTCAGTTAATTTAGCCTCTTGAGGGTACATTCTACAGCCAACCTCTCCGTGATGGGCCCATTAGACTGGGACAAGACTGAGGTCGGTTGAGTGGTTGGTGTCTTCGTTGGCCCTTTAAGAAGCAAGAGGTGCTGAGAAGGTCCATACTCCAAGTTCTAGGGCAAACTCGGAGGCTTATCACCACCTCTACCACCCACCCAGCCCTGAAAGGGAGAACCTCTATAGGAATACAGCCTATTCAGTCTTCATACCTGTGCCCTGCACTCTGTCTTTCTAAGCTCTTTTCTACCCAGAATACACTGGGAATCTACAAAAATGCTACTGTAAAGAAAGCAAACCATGAGATCCTTGTGCTGGGACTTCAGAAGAAGTGCTGAGGCCTCTATGATGGGGGAGAGGGTAATGATATTTACTTATTTTGAGAGAGAGAGAGAGTGAGCACAATCAGGGGCGCAGGGGAGGGGCAGAGAGAAAAGGGGACAGAGAATCTGAAGCCGGCTCCACGCAGACAGCAGAGAGCCCATTGTGGGGCTCAAACTTAAGAACCATGAGATCATTACCTGAGCCGAAATCAGGAGTCAGACACTTAACAGACTGATCCACCCAGGTGCCCCAGAAATGTTGTTTTCTAACAACAGAGGGAAGAAAAAGGCTTTGGGGAGAGAAGAGCCTGGATAAAATAGAATGGGATAGAATGGTCCCTGGGATTTAGCTATGAAATGGTAAAGGCCAGCAGTCAAAAAACTATTCTGGGGCACCTGGGCAGCCTAGTCAGTTAGGCGTCTGACATTTAATTTCGGCGCAGGTGAAGATTTCACAGGTATGAGATCAAACCCTGAGTCAGGCTCTGTGATGAGGAGGGAACCTGCTTGGGATTCTCCCTCTCTCTCTCTCTCTTCCCCATCCCCACCACAGCTTGTGCTCACTCAATCTCTTTCTCTCTCAAAATAAATATATATGAAAAAAATTATCTATCTTAAAAAAAAAGAAAAGCTGTTTTGTTGAGAGACTTTACATAAAATGAATCAGTAGGAGGACCCCTCTACATCCAGTTGGCAGGTAGAGAAAAAGCCATTTTCCCCACCTCTTCATGAACATAGTGCCTTCTAAACACTGTGAAGATTGGCAGCTTGAGGGTACCAAAACATAGAATAGAACAGTGAGTGGTTTTCTTTTATTTAATTTATTTATAGTTTATTTTTTAGACAGAGCATGAGTGGGGGAGAGGCAGAGAGAGAGGGAGACACAGAAACTGAAACAGGCTCCAGGCTCTGAGCTGTCAGCACAGAACCCGATGCGGGGTTCGAACCCACGAACTGTGAGATCATGACCTGAGCCGAAGTTGGACACGACTGAGCCACCCAGACGCCCCAGTGGTTTTCTCGACTACTGGCAATAATGAGGCTCCTTCAACATTTGAACAGGCCATGAATATTTTTCAGAGGAGCCAGAGCATGAACAGAAGAATGAACCCCCAAGTCTGGTTTATGCCTGCGTAGCTTCTAGAGCCTCGCTGTGTACTCCCAGAAATGCCTCGGTTGACCTTGCAGGAGGGAACACAAGAACAGAAGGCAAGAGCAGCAGTTCGGGGTTACACTGTAACATGGTATAAGACATACTTCATGCTGTAAGAGCTGACCCTTTTGGTAGACTTTCATGTTATATACACACATAGGTTTATATAGATGCATGTATCGGCCTCGTGATCTCTTTATTCTGCATATTCATTAATTAGCCCCTCCAGAATAAATGTAAATGTATAATGTGTCAGGAAAATGAATTTGTAGAGCAAAGATTTATCTAAATGACAGAGCCCCTGACTGCCACAAATTATTTTTTATGTTGTTAGAAAATAGGGGGGAAATCCTTTTTAAAAGCTTATGATATAAACATCACACATGGAAAAGAATGCATCGTGCTTAAAATAATAGTAAAACCTGCACAGCCATCCACTACCGAGCTTGACATACGGGACTGGTACATTAATTTCTGTTATAGTTGGTGTAGAGCAATGGTACTGGTATCAGTAAACTCACTCAAGCTAGAAACATGGCTAAACCTTATCTTTTATAGTTTTAATGATGTGTTGATTCTTTTAGGTGTTTCTCTGTAGATGTTCATTACCTACTATATCATCACTAAATAACTAAAATACATAGGAGTTCATGTCATATGAACGCATTTAACCCTCACCTAAGTAGCTCATTTATCTTCACAACCACCAACGAAGTAGGTACTATTTATTGACTTCACTTTACAAAAAGAGAACTGAGATACAGAGAGGTTATGTAATGTGCCTGAGGTCATATAACATGCATCAGAGTCAAGATTTTAAATGTAAAACCTGGTAGTCTGGCTCTAGGGTCTGTGATCTTCACTTCTATGTACCTAAGTAATTGCCATTCCGATTTTGTCTCTTCCAGCATCCTAAGCAGCCCCCTCCCTCTCCCCTACCCCTTTGCCCATATTGGAGAGCACTGCACTCTCTCTGATACTATATTTAACATCAACAGTGCTACCATGCTTGTCTCCTTCCCAGTCTGAAGGGAATACTCCTAAGCATCTGCATTAAATTCACATTTGCTCTGAGCTTTTGGCATATAGATTTTACCAAGAAAGCTTATCTGAGTTCTTAGCCTAATCATTAATAGATAATGAACTTTTGCCAAACGATGTTTCCGTTTCTATTGATTGAATCATTTTATTTCTGGCCTTTAGCCAGATTAATTTAGTCCATTAATGTAGCAAATTGCAGAGCTAGATTTCCTGATGTTAAACTCTATTTGATCATGGTATCAGATAAATTCACCTAAATATTCTATTTAGCATTTTTGCACCTATATCTAAAAGTAAAAATCATTTATAATTTCTGTGTTCCACAGTGTCCTTATCCATTTTAAGAATCAAGGTTATACTGAGTTACTAAAACAAATGTGACAGCATTGTCTCTGTATTTTCCTGTTTTTAGAACATCTTGTACAAGATAGAGAAGATTTATTCCCTGAAAGTTTGGTAGAATTTGCAGTGTGGTCTCTTATTTCAACTTCTTTTACGGTAATTATTCTGTTAAAGTTTCCAATTTAATTGTGCACCTAGTTTTTCATTTTATCTTTTCCTAAGTTGATCTACTTTATCTATGTTGTCAAATGTATTGTCTAATAATCTCTGTGTCCCTATTTTTTCTGCTTCTTTCATCAGTCTGCTTTTCTTTATTCCTTTTTTAAAGTTTATTTATTTTTTTATGTAGAGAGAGAGACAAAGACAAAGCGTGCACACACAAGTGGGGAAGGGGCAAAGAGAGAATCCCAAGCAGGGCTCGATCTCACAAACAGTGAGATCATGACTCAGCTGAAATCGAATTGGAATGCTTAACCAACTGAACCAGGCACCCCCACTTATTTTTTTTTAATTTTTTTAACATTTATTCACTTTTGAGAGAGAAAGAGAGAGAGAGAGCGCGCGCGCCAATGAGAGTGGGGGAGGGGCAGAGAAAGAGGGAGACACAGAATCCCAAGCAGGCTCCAGGCTCCGAGCTGTCAGGACAGAGCCCAATGCAGGGCTTGAACCCACAAGCGGTGAGATCATCACCTAAGCCAGACGCTCAACCAACTGAGCCACCCAGACGCCCCCCTGCTTTCTTTTTTAGAGTCCTAATTCTCTCTGGAGAGAATGCATTGTATTAATATATTCACCAAACCACTTTTTAAAATTAATTAATTGTTTTTAAGTAATCGCTACAGCCAATGTGAGGCTATAACTCACAACCATGAGATCAAGAGTTGCACACTCTTTGAACTGAGCCAGGCAGGCACCCCAGCAGCTTAAGGTTTTGATAATTTTCCCCACTGGTTTTGGGATATAGTACTTCATTTATTTTAATCCTTTATTATTTCTTTATTTCTTATTTCTTTGGCTTAATCCATCCTTTTTAGCTCCTTGAATACACTCCTTAGCCCACTTGTTTCCAATTTTTCTAAAACGTGTTTAAAACCATATGTGTATATCTGGGGGTACCTAACTGACTCAGTTGGTAGAGCATGCGACTCTTGGTCACGGGATTGTGAGTTCAAGCCCCACTTTGGGTGTAGAGATTACTATTAAAAAATCTCGGAGCGCCTGGGTGGCTCAGTCAGTTAAGCGTCCAGCTTCGGCTCAGGTCATGATCTCACAGTTCGTGGGTTTGAGCCCTACATCCAGCTCTGTGCTGACAGCTAGCTCAGAACCTGGAGCTTGCTTCAGATTCTGTGTCTCCCTCTCTCTCTGACCCTGCCCTGCTCATGCTGTCTCTCTCTGTGTCTCTCAAAAATAAAAAATTTTTTAAATCTCTAAAAAAAAAAAATCATATGTGTGTCCCCTCAACCATTCTCCTAGTTATGTCCCCCAATTTTTGCATGAAATTTTTCATTGTGATTCAGTCCTAAGTATTTCCTTGTTTCTTTCATTATTTTCTCTTTAACCTAAAATTTACTAGTACTATATTTTATTTTGCTCTGACTATTCAGAAGTAGAGAATTTTTAGCTCCCTTTTCAATTTTTATTTCTATTTTATCACATATAGTCAAAGAAGATAGATCTGTGTTATCCAACATGGTAGCCAACAGCCATATGTGGATACAAGAACTTGAAATGTGCTTAATCTAAATTGAGATGTGTTCTCAGTGGACAATACACAACAGGTTTAGGAGACTCACCACAAAACTGTAAAGTGTCTTATTAATAAGCTTGATACTGATTAAAAGTTAAATATATTAGGGGAAATGTTAAACTTATTGGATATGTTAAATTATTTTTTAACTTTTTAAATTTATATTTTGGGAGAGAAAGGGTACGCGGGGGAAGGACAGAGAGACAAGGGGACAGACGATCCGAAGCAGGCTCTGTGCTGACAGGCTGACAGCAGTGAGCCCAATGTGGGGCACGAACTCCCGAATGGCAAGACCATGACCTGAGCTGAAGTCAGCCGCTCAACCGACTGAGCCACCCATGTGCCCCTGGATATGTTGAATTAAATAAATATATTTATTTAATGCGTTTCGCCTCTTTAAAAAACCTTTTTTTACATTTTTTAAATGTTTTTATTTATTTTTGAGAAAGAGAGAGAGAAAGAGAGAGAGAGAGAGACATCATGAGCAGGGGAGGGTCAGAGAGAGAAGGAGTCACAGGATCTGAAGACAGGCTCCAGGCTCTGAGCTGTCAGCACAGAGCCCGACGCGGGGCTCCAACCCACGAACTGTGAGATCATGACCTGAGCCGAAGCCAGACGCTCAACCGACCGAGCCACCCTGGTGCCCCTAAAAAACTTAAAAAAAAAAATGACTACTAGAAATTTTTAAATTACATCTGTGTCTTGCATTCTAGAATATATGTAGTGACATAGATGTCTGATATTCATCTTATTTATTTATTCTTACTTATTATTTTTTTTTTTTTTATGGAGGCTCCATACCCAGCATGGAGCTGAACTCAGAGTCTGAGCTCACAACTCTGAGATCAAGCCCGGAGTTGAGATCAGGAGTCAGATGCTTGGGGCGGCTGGGTAGCTCAGTTGGCTAAGTGTCCAAATCTTGGTTTTGGCTCAGGTTATGATCTCACGGTTTCATGAGTTTGAACCTCACATCCAGCTCCATGCTGATGGTACAGAACCTGCTTGGGATTCTCTCTCTCTCCCTCTGCCCCTCCCCGACTCATGCTATCTCTGTCTCTCTCAAAAGAAACTTTAAAATATATATTAAAAAATAAAAGTCAGATGCTTAACTGACTGAGCGCCCAGGCATCCCTGATATCTAATTTAAATTCATTGAGGCGTCTTCTTTATTAGAGCATATAGTCAGGTTTTCTGAATAATGCATGTATGCTGGAAAAGAATGAATATGTTTGTTGCCTGACAAGTTGCATGTAAATCTATTATCTTGGGCTTCTTAATCCTGCTATTGAAACTTCTTTAGTTCTTTTTCCTCTTGTCTGCTTGATGTATCGATTTCCCAGGGGTTACGTAAAACTTTCCTACTACAATTATGGATTTTTTTTTCTGTTTTTCATTTATTTTTGAGAGACAGAGACAGCATGAGCAGGGGAGGGGCAGAGAGAGAGGGAGACACAGAATCTGAAGCAGGCTCCAGGCTCTGAGCTGTCAGCACAGAGCCCGACGTGGTGCCCAAACCCATGAACCATGAGATCATGACCTGAACTGAAGCCGGATGCTTAACCGACTGAGCCACCCAGGCGCCCCTACAATTACTGATTTATCTGTCAGTCACTCTATCTACTTGATCTCTCATTCCTTTTATAAGTATATAATGGGTCCAGACAAGAGGATTTGTAGACTTCTTTCTCCCTGATCCTTCCTGCTGAGTTCATTATAAATGCTAGAAATAACAAACAACACCTCTGGTAGGTGGAAAGAGGAAGGTGAGCTGGGTAGGGAGACAGACCTCAGGACTGGAGGAACCGCTTGGTGGCAGGGCCACTCACAGCCCAAACCCAGCACCAGAAGGTGGCCCAGAGAGGCTCATTCTTCCCCCGGATCAGATAGAGGCCCTACTTACAATACCAGGGGAGCCAGAGACCACTGGAGGGGGGCCTAACCGGAAGCTCCACTGACAGTAAGAACCAGGGAAAGGATTCCTCCCCACGAGCCTGACTCTCGTCACCCATGCAGAACACCAGCTGGGTGGGCAGCACCTGCAAGTGGGGCGGGGGGAGGATGGCCACCGTCACCCAGCCAGGAGGCCTCTTTGTCCCTTGGACCTGAAACTCTCCTCCCACATCTAGAGCTGGGGGTGGAGGGAAGTGTCACTTAGAAGAAATGGCACTGACAAGGGAATCCCACCACTATAATTACCCTGATTGAGAATCTTCCGTGTCCCCCCAAGCCTGAGACCCCTCTCAAGCCCAGAGAGAAAGCAGGCTCTAGTTTGCACAAACTGGGGGGTCTGACCAAGACAGTCAGCGGGCCCAGGAAGGACTCTCTGTCCCTGCCAACCTGGGAGTCTCCACCTCCACCCCCAACACACATCCGTGCATCTGGAGATACCAGGTGGTTGAGTCGGACCAGCAGGGCAGTGTTGCCACATAAAGGGCCCAAACTAGGAAGCACTCTTCTTCCCCGTGGGCTGGAAATCCCTTCCCCACCTTAGCCCAGCCTGTGGAAGCTCTTTCCACCCACTCAGGCAGCACCAGCAGGGACCAGCGGGAGCCCCAGCAGGACCTGATAAACAGGCAGACCAAAATAGTACTATCAAGGCTCTGAAAGTTAAATTCTCATTAAAATCACAGCCCACAAAAGTAGGCCAAGACTTGTATGCTAAACCTAAACAGGGTGACAGTGGTCTAGAACAGAAGATTTAAATAGGACCCAGAGTCTCCTAACATAATAGACAAAATATCCGGGAATCAATCCAAAATCACCCATCATACCGAGAACCAGGAAAGTCACAGCCTGAAGGAGAAAAGGCAGTCGACAATGTCAACGACGCTGAGAAGAATCAGGTGTTTGACTCATCTGACAGGATTTAAAGCAGCCATCGTTTGGAGAAAAAAAAAAAAACATTTCAGGAAGAATTTACAAATTCTCTCAAAACAAATCTAAAAATTTAAAATCTTACCAAAGAAAAGAAGTTATACAGAAACAAATGACCATTATAAAACTAAAGGCTACAAATAGTAAAATTAAAACCTCACTGGATAGGCTTAATAGTAGAGTGGAGATGACAGATATTAGGATCAATGAACTTAAGTACAGATCAATAGAATGAACTCAATCTGAAAAACAGAGAAAAATAGACTGGAAAAAAAAATGAACAGAGCCTCAGGGACCTGTTGGGACAATAACAAAAGATTAAGCAATTTTAACATCAAAGTCCCAAAAGTAGAGGAAAAAGAGAGTGAAACTAAAAGAGTATTTAATGAAATAATGACAGAGAAATTTCAAAACTTTGTGACAGATATAAATTCACAGATTCAAGCAGCTGAACAAATCTCAAATAAATAAACAAAGAAATCCCTAACAAGACACATCATAATTAAAATTCTTCAAATTAAAGGCAAAGAAGAAATCTTGAAAGAAGCAGAGAAATGTCACATTACCTATAGGGACACACCGATTCAAATGGCAGCAGGTTTCTCATTTGAAATCATAAAAGCCAGAAGGAAATGTTACATTTTCAAGTGTGTCAATTTGAAGGGAAAGGATTGCCAACCAAGAATTGAATATCCACAGAAACTGTCATTCAGGAATGAAGAGGCAATCCAGACATTCTCTGATGAACGTTAACAAAAAGAATTTGTCACTTCGCAGGCCTACCCTTAAAGGATGACTTAGAGAATTTCTAACAACACCATCAACAACAACAACAAAAAAGACATGATAAAGGAAGGACTCATGGAGCATCAGAAAAGAAGAAAAAACAATGGAAAGAGCAGAAATAATAATAGGCCAATACAATCGATTATACTTCTCATGAGCTTTACAAGTATATAAGGTCCCTCTTTTGTCCATTATGATCTTTTTATCTTGAGTCTAATTTTATTAATAATAACATTCTTTGAGTTGTTTTCCTGGTATATCCTTTGCCATCACTTTTTTTTTAATATTTCTCTCTTGTTTAGTTTCCAATGTATCTTTTGTTAAAAAAAAAATATATATATATATATATATATATGTATATATATTGCTCCATCCTGGGAGTTGTGTTAGTTTTTTTGTTTCATTTGTTTTTAATTCAGAGATTCTCTGCCTTTTGATGGATGAGTTTGACTCATTTACATTTACTGTAATAAAATAACAAGACTTATTCTATGTTTTCCCTTGATAATACTTTAATGTTGTTTCTTGTCTTCCTCTAGTTGGATTTCCATTAAATAATCAATTCTTTTCTTCTGGTTTGAATGTTGTATCTACTTTTACTCTCATGGTACTTGTACCTACTTATTAACCCCACCCCTATGTTTCTTACCCCATCTCCATCCATTTATTAAGCTTGTGAATATGTAAATGCTCCCTCTAATCAAGACAGGTAACTCAGTTACCTCACTTTTGCTTGTCTACTTCCCACCCTCATCCCAATGGTATTAAAATTATAGTACTGGATTGTTATAAACATGTAGTTGGTGTCACCCTGTCTTACTACCTCTGTTCCTTGGTTAAGATGATGATAAACTCTTTACTAAATTATTCCTTCCCTTTCTTTATATCTTGGAGCATCTTCTTGAATTTTTTCTTCTCGCAGAAATACTTCATCCAAGAATATTTCCAAGGTCTTGTATGCATAAGAGTATCTTTATTTTGCCTCAATTACATGACACTTAATTAAAATTCTAAGTTTTATCTTTTACAGTTTTAAAACCCCATTATACTTTTTTCTACAGTCAGTAGTACTATTGAACAATCAGATTTATTTATGCAATTATTATTTATTGAAGGGCCACACAATTCCAGGCACTGTTTTTGACACTGGGGATTTAGCATTGAACTATGTTTTGTAGGTAATCAGTTTTGTCTCTGGGAGTTTTTAGTTTCTTGTTATTTATTGTGGAAGAGGTCATCAAGAGTGACTGCCAGTTGACCTGTGAGTTGGACCCAAGCAATGGGAGGCTCCTCACACACTCCCTTGTCCTTGGAAATATATATTCTGCCCACTGTTACCACAGGAAAGGTTATTTTGGAGATATAACCTTGAGAGAGTCATGTGTTATTGAGACCATCTGGACTGAATATGTGGCTGAACCCAGTGAAGGCCCCTTTATAAACTTTAAAGATTCTGGTGGGTGGATGCAGAGATCAACTTGTCTTGCAGCGCTCAAGACAAGCTGGTATATAAGCTCCTTTGCTTATTAAAATTGCTGCTTATTGGGGGGCCTGGGTGGCTCAGTCGGTTAAGCTTCCAACTCTTGATTTCTGCTTTGCATGTTATAAATTGTTCAGTTTATTTTCTTTTTATAGCAATAAAATTATTCAGGCATCTTTTTTCCCCCTGTGGGTCCATACTCTCCAGGTCCAGGTTATAAGCCAGTAATAATAGGGAGGGAAGGGAACCAAGCCCTGGAGTGTTTTCTTTATCTTCTTCAACTCACCAGGAAGGGCACAAGCTGTAATTCGTATGTCTGTATTTGGAGAGGGCAAGGAGAACTCAGGATAACGAGTTATTTTTTTTAAAGCAGAGGATCTATTGCGTTAACATTTGGGCAATACCCCTTGCCACATACCACCCTCTTCCTACCAGATTATCTTATCCCTCAGAGAACCTCTCTATCTCTACCTCACTTTTTACAATAATCACCAGGCTCTGTGTGTGTGTGTGTGTGTGTGTGTGTGTGCGCGCTAGGGTAGGAGAAAGCTGAATTCAATCCTTTGAGGTGAATATGCTTGCATCTATCAGTATCCACGCTTCTCCCATCCCAGCTCTAAGGCTACCCTGTGCAATGGTGACTGAGTAGGCAGGGAACCACCCAGCTCAATGTGAGAGTAGACGGGAGCAGGAAAACAAACTAAAAAGCAGCCCCTCTCCCTACAGCACCTACCTGTAGCCTCACTGTGGCATCTGTCTTCCACTGCTGCTGCCATTCCATCCCCACCTACACACACACACACACCCACTCACACCCTAGAACCAACTGTAGCCATTAGTCTTCCAGAGGGTTTCAATCAATTTTTCAATAGTTTCTCAATGCAACAACCTCCCTCCTCCCGCAAGATACCCAGGTTGGGTCTGGGGAAAGGAGCCAGCCATTTAGATTAGGATGCTGTATTAGTTAGCTTTTCTTTGCATGACTATATTACTATACACTTAGTGACTCAAAACATACATTTACTATCTCGTAGTGTCTGTGGGTGAGGTCTGAGCACGGCTTAGCTGGGTCCTCTGCAGCTAGCTCTTAAGGTGTCAGCCAGGGCTGGGTTCTCACGTGAAGACTCTCACAGAAATTATCCACTTCCAAGTACCAGGGGTTGGTTGAAAGGGTTTGGGTTCTTGCTGGCCACCCACAGTTCCTTGTCATGTGCTCCCCCCAACATCAACCCTTGCTACATCAAAGCCAGCAAAGAATCTCCTAGCAAGCAGCATTAGAATCATGTCACCTTTATTGTGTTCAAATGTTTGACAGTGAGTCACAGGTCCTACCCACACACACTCAAGACGGGATTACGCAAGGGTGTGAATAATGGGAGCTAATCAGATAACGGGAGACAGAGGAGGGGTGCCTTCTTGTGAGGACGAAAAATCATTTCCCCCCAAAGTTTTTGAAAGCCACTTCAAAAGATTTGAGCGTTAAGGTCGCGTTATATTCTTGCTTTAGAATGGTCACCGACCAGAAAGTGTGGCAAATACACTGGTGGGAAAGAAAACTTGAGTTAGGGACTTGGAGATAAGACAGTGAAAAAGAAGAGTTGCGGAGATTCTGGTCCTGGCTTTTGCAAAGGGGTTTGTGGGCGGTGAAAGTCACTCACCGAGAAGAGGAAGGGCAGTTTAGATGTTTCAGAGTTTGGGGTGGGGAAAGCATACAATCAAAGACTAACCATGCTCCTTTGAGCAAACAACCTCTTCTGATAAATTTAAATTGTCATGGCTGCAAAGAATGTTGCTCCAATGTGTTGAAACTAGCTGAGTCTTTTCGACTCATCTATTTCACACAAGTTAATTTTGTGTATTACCAGCCGTCTATGGATGCACGGACATCGGTTTGAGTATACAACCTCCTATTCCCCCCAAATACACCTTTCACATTGTTTGAAGGCAAAAGAGGAGTTTGGGGAAGACAAAACTATGGGGGAAGCCATATGTGCTCATGCAATCTGGCAGTTGAGTCACTGGGGTTGAATTCTTCAGCAGCCTAAGCACAGCCCGGCAGCCCCACGGGGAGACAAAGCGCAGGTACCGGCGGACTTTGCTCCGTCACTCTGGCGTTCGCGCTCTCCCTTGGGGGCAACCGACACTAGCGATGCTGCCCGATACTCTCGCGAGAGGGAAGGAGACCACAGCGCCTTCGATTCTCCCAACCGCGCCACGTGTACTCCCACCTGCTGAGAAACGGAGTCTGGCAACGCCCAGGGGCTTCTGGGATTCGTAGTTCCGAGGCTGGCTGAGGCCTGCCAGCCTTGCCCCGCTCCTTCTTACGCATGCGCGACTCCGAGCTGGCCCAAGAAGTTCGTACCCTTTGTCAGGCCCGGGATGGGAGGTGAGTTTGGACGCTTCTATGCCGCGCTTCTCCGCTCAGCCTAGATGGTGGCCCCAGGGCATCCGTTCGTGCCGAGTCGGGGCTGCAGTGCGCGTTTGTGGAAGGGGCCTCGAGGGAGGACCAGGAGCCCCATCCCTCCGCGCTCCGGCCCGAATTCCTCCCGCGGTGCCGCCTCCCCGGGACGCGGGTGCGAGCGCGGTGCGGGCGGGGCCGCGACGGGCGAGTCGCTGGGCTTCGGGGAGAGCCCGGAGCGCGGCGGCGTCGGTCTGCGCGCCTGCTGCCTGGGCTGGTCCGGTGCAGCCGCTCGGTGCCCCCAGGGACAGCCGCAAGCTGCAGGGACTGGCGCCGGGCACCCAGCCTCAGGGATGCTGTCCCCGGGTTTCCAGGTTCCAGCCTCGCAGGACCGAGCCAGGCTCGAGACTGAGGAAGAAACCCTACCCGACCTGATCGAAGCCTTTCCGCGGAGCCCCCCGAGGAAAGGCAGGAGGGAGGACGACGAGGCGGCGGGGGCTTCTCACTGTGCTGCCCGGGGAGTCTGAACTGGCGGGGGGACATCGGAATAGTCAGAACCGGGAGCAGGTGGTGATCATGGAGACCGGTGTGCACGAGAAGAGAGGTGAGAGTTGCAGAAGTGTTGAACTTGTGTCGTGTAAGGGCCAAATTCCTTCCTCCTGAAGGGAAATCAGTTGCCTCGCAGGAGGTGGCTCTTGGTGGAGAGTGCTGTCCGCTCCTTTGTCTGTGGGATGGATGGGCTCTTTGAGTGAGCAGCGAGGGCTTGGTGTGGGATCCATCCCCCTCTCCTCTCCAACTGGGCGCACTATGGACGTTCCAAAGCCACCCCCAAAGTCCGAGCGGAATGAGCATAGCCTCGATTACTTTCTGTCCCGCATTTTTCCTCCCAGATGGCTGCCATCCTCGCTTCAACCATCAGTCTGAGAATTTAGCTTTTTGCATGGCAAAAGTATCTTACACACCTTCTACGCCCTTTTATCTGGACAACAGCCCTGTGATTTCAATAAGCAAAGGATTTTTGTGTTATACAGGAGAAAACAGGCCTAGAAATCCACGACTGACTTCCAGTACTACTAGGGAAGTCTTTGTTGAAGTTTGGACTCCTACATCAGAATCACATCCCCGGCTGCTTGTTAGATTTCTAGATCACACTGCAGACTCAACTAATGATAATTATTTGGAGATGGGGTGCAGCAGTCTACGTTCTAAAGAAGTTTGCAGGATGCTTTTTTGAAAACCGTTGAGCCTGTTTTTCTGATAGGGACTTTCAGCTCGGGGATCAAACAGACTTATTTTAATTTCTAGATTGGAGAGTGCCATCTTCCAGAATGTGTTATAATTGTAGGGGTAGTTCTGGACATTCCCCAGGATGCTGGGATCCTGGATTGCTCAGGGCTCCCTTCTGTTACAGTGTTTGCAGGGAGCATCATTAGTTGGGGGGTGGGGGGGATTTTAGACTTACAAATCTGAGTCACACGATGGCTAGGCCCCATCATTACTGCTCTCTTGCCCTTAGCTCTGTCTTCCCAGGATTCTCCCCTTTCCCAAGAGCAGAGCGCGGAAGAGGGGGAAGTGGCAGCTCTGCGCCTCACAGCTAGATCCCAGGTAAGTGTGAGTCCCTGCTGATTATGAAAATTACGCCTTATTTCTCAGAGGATAGATGTACTCCCTTGTTTGTAGTGTGGACTTTTCTTGTCCCCTAGAGCTCGTATAGAGAGCTGGGTTCCAGTCCTAAAAGATTGCTTGAGTATCTAATGCACTCCTAGTAGAAAATGTTGCCTACTTACCCATAGTGCCCTCTCCATGTAGTATTTATTGTCATTCAACAGGCACAGAAGAAACATTGCCCTTCTGTGACCGTTTATACTCATTTCTGTGCTTGGTAACTTAAGAAACTTATTTTTAAATGTTTATTTATATTTGAAAGAGGGGGAGAGGCGAGGGGAGGGGCAGAGAGAGAGGGAGACAGAGAGTCTAAACCAGGTTCCAGGCTCTGAGCTGTCAGCACAGAGCCCCACGAGGGCCACAAACCATGAGATCTTGACCTGAGTCAAAGTCGGCTGCTCAACCGACTGAGCCACCCAGGCACCCCCGGAAGGCTTAATTTAAACGGTTAGAATCCAGGCCTCCAAACTGATGAATGCTGAAGTATTTTAGAGGTGAGGTGTTAAGTCTACAGCCTACTTTCCAATCCACCCCCCTTCCCGAGGGAAAATATTAAGAATTGTTGAATTTGAGTGGTAGTTGGGTAATGTGGGCAAACAGTGTATTAGTCTCCTAACTTTTTGTATATCTGAAACATTTTATTGAAAAAAGTTGGGTAGAAGAAAAGAGCTCCCCATGATGTGTGCGGCATACCTCAATTAACCTTTCTTTTTGCTACTATAATCCGAAGTGTGAAAATTAGACACCTGGCACATTAGTACTGTTTGAAAAGTGACTTCTCAGCATTTTTTTTTTTAACCTAAGCAGTCTCCGCACCAAACATGGGTCTCGAACTCACTACCCTGAGATCAGGAGTCATACGCTCTTCTGACTGAGCCAGCCAGACACCCCTTCTCAGGATCCTTATATACTTGTTTGTCTCCATTGGTTTCTCCACTGTCTTACATGAGTCTAGAAGCTGTATTAGTCAAGAAGTTTTAAGCGCAGCTCATGAAAACTCAAACTGGCTTAAGGAAAAAGTTATTGGCTAACATAAGTGAAACATCCAAGTATGGTAGAAACAGAAGCCACACAGTATTACTAGAACCTACTCCAGCCATTTCACTGACCTTTTTTCTTCCTCTCATTGGGCATTGCTATTCAGCAGGCTTTTCCCCCTAATGCTGGCTCCTAACATATTTAGGCTTACATCTTCCCATGTTAAAGACCCGAGTAAAAAAAGTGTTTCTCTCACACTCCTTCTGGCCCACCTCTCGGAATTAACTCTTTATTGGGCATTAGGCGCATTCTGGCACCATTCTTGGGCAGATATAATGGTAATTTTCTAATCGGTCAGACCTAGGGAGTATACCTGCACACACTCATATACACACACGTCCCTCCCACTTGAACTATACTAAAAGTAGTCAAGCATGGCGGCCAGAGGAAAATCGGGGTGTAGCTCCCAGAGGAAGGGTGAATGCTTTATTTATTTCAACACCTTGATAATGGATTCAGGACTGTTACAGCTTCCGGTGGATTAAACCTTCTATGGAAATTTTTTAAAAGCTGTCTTTTGCAATGCATTAGATTTTGTTTAATGCCAATTTTGCAGCTATTTTTCTTACTAGAATTTTCCTGGGCAATTTTTTATCTTTAACATATTATGTTTTTTAAAATATTAAAGTTCTAATTCTTGCTCACTGTAACCAGGTGAACAGCACAGACATATATAAAGATAAAGGTAATATTACCTCCCCAGATTCAGTCCCCCACCTCTTCGTAGTGAGGATAACAGTGTGACGTGTACTTCCTTTCCCATCCCTCTCATTCCAACTTTGGGGTTTTTTTTTTGAGTGTCCTTTCTATAAACAGGTTGCAGATTTTTTAAAAAATAACTTTTTATGACGGAGGAGCCTGGGTGGCTCAGTCAGTTAAGAGTCTGACTTTGGCTCAGGTTTCATCTCACGATTCAGGAGTTCGAGCCCTGCGTTGGGCTCTGGGTTGACCACTCAGAGTCTGGAGCCTGCTTCGGGTTTTGTGTCTCCCCCTCTCTGCTCCTGCCCCACTCGCACCTTGTCTCTCTCTGTCTTTCAATAATAAATGTTAAAAAAAAGTTTTTTTTTAATAAGATAAAAGTCTTTTTATCAGGTAAATCAATTCATATTAATTACTTGTGTTTCAAATTTACCATGTGATTTGTATAATTCTGTTTGCTATGCTTTATTTCTCCTTTTGCATTGTTTCCTGCCTTTTGTGCAATAGTTTGCATTTTTGTTCTGTGTTTTTTTCTTTAAATGGTCTGGAAATTCATTCCTTTTGACTGTCATTTCAGCTATAGATATGCAGATTATAGGATCAAGGCTATTTTTTATTGATAATATCTTGTCTACTTAGTGGCTACTTAATGATTTTATATTTCGTTTTATTTTTCAGAGTTGATTCTTGTTATTTTTTTTATTCTTGTTATTTATATCTCTGATTATTTCTACTTTGGAACCGTTATTTTGAAATAATTTTAGACTTAAAGAAATGTTGTAAGAAGAGTTTTTTATGCTCCATTCAGATTCTCCAAAAGTTAACATTTATTTCACTTATTATAATTTATTACAGCTTTTATATATTTGTGTTATATAAACTTAATCCGATGATATTTACACATGAACAATTATAAGTTATATCTGTACCTTCAATTAATTCGTTGCTCTTAGTTTCCAGTTTAATGCTTTTTGCCTTGAATTCCGTGCCTGTTGCCAATCTTTTCATTCCATAACTTCTTCCTTTGCAAGTTCTGCATTTCAGTTCATCTTCTGATTGGCTAGATTGATCCTTTAAGTTTTTACTGAGGCCTCACAAGGAGAATTATACAGACATGCATAAGTTTTCCTCTGCTGTTTTTTGTTTACTTTGCCAAATTGCATTGTTGACTCATTGGTTCATGTTTCAAGACTTTTCAGCCACAGAAAAACTATAGTCTCAATGGAAAAACCAGGGTCTTACTTCTTTCGGTTCTCATATTGACTCCAGGCTGTAATCGATGCCCAATGACTTTGGAGTATCTGAATACATGAGAAGGCTTATCATTTATCACACCCATTTCCCCTCACACGTGTGTTTATACATCTGTCTACTCTAGGACCAGCGGAAATTGGGGGGTGGAGTTGAGTCTGTTGAGTGACAGACGGTGAACACAAGTGTGTTTGTGTCTTAGGCGTCAGTGACATTCAAGGATGTGGCCATGGACTTTACCCCCGAGGAGTGGGGGAACCTGGATCCTGCACAAAGGGAGGTGATGCTGGAGAACTACAGGAACCTGGTGTCGTTCTGTAAGGATGGCTTCTCGTTGGGACTTGAATCCGCGTAGGGGGACATCGTTACTTTATTGAAAGTGAAGTAGCTTAACAAAGCCTTCACTCTTGCATTCAGAAATCATAAAGTATTGATCCCTTTGGGCCCGGAGAAGATCTGTTTCTGCCCTCGGCTGTTGGGGAAATGTCTGTGCTCGTTTCGTATCAAAATTCTTTGGATTCAAATCACAGAAACCTAATTCACACTAACTTTAAGGGGATAAAAATCTTGATTCAGGGAATCATATATGTTGTCAGAAATCTCTTTTATTTATTTTTTTAATCACGCGGCCTGGCTTTGCCCTGTGTTAGCTTTATTCTTAGGATCTCCCCATGTGGCAAAGAAGGCCATTGGCAGCTCTAAGGTGGCATGATTCTTTCAGTTAGAGAGAGTTCTCTCTGGCCAGTGTGGAACTTGTGCTCACTCTGTGGAGGGTGTGTGGGTGTAGGCATGTGCGAGCAGGTGCACGTGCGCACGTGTGTGTTCATTTGGGGGTAGAAGGAACTATGTTATCTTCTCCCAGCGATATTTACACAAGAACATTTAAAAGTTATATCTGTACTCTTAATTTGTTGCCATCATTTTCTAATTTAATACTTTTTGCCTTGAATTTTGTGCTTATGTAATAAATTCCCTAAGAAAGTGGGTTCTGGTAAATGAAGAGGGAAGAAAGGTGAAAACCATTAGAAAGGAGACAAAAAGTCTAGTCACCACAGGGCATAACTTTTCATGCCGCCCCCTAGGTCCCACTTTCTCCACTTCTTCCCCACGCCAAGGACTCTCTGGAACGTGCTCAACAGAGACATAAAGAGAAATTGTCTTCTTTTTTAAAGTAAGCTCTACGCCCAACGTGGGGCATGAACTCATGACCCTGAGATCAAGAGTTCCGTGCTCTCCCGACTGAGCCAGCCAGGCACCCTGAGAAATTCTCTTCGTTTTGACAGGCAAAAAGCATTTGCCTTATCCAGTGCGTATACTCAGGACCCAGACTCTTAGCTGCAGATATTTGGAGCTTTATCTAGAGGCCCATCCTCCTTGTTTCCGGTCTCCATATCCTCCCGATGTCCTGTCTTTGTGGATCAAGGGGTTGGGATTATGCTCTGTGCCCATCACAAATCTCTGTGCCCATCACAAATAGTTAAGCCCTGTTTCTTTTTGTTGTTCTTTCTTTTCTTTGTCTGCTTGTTTTTGGTTTTTTTTTTTTTAATGAGTAGGGCTTCCAGCTTCCAAACCTGAGAACTACAGTTTGGAGAACGGAAAAGAGCCACTGACGCTTGAGGGAAAAGCCCCCAGAAGCAGCTCTTCAGGTAAGTCAGATGCGTGGGAATCTTCAGAAACAGTAGTGTCACAAGACACGGAAAAAGTGACGCTTTTCAGTGCTTACGAAAGAATATTAGAAATGCCTACATGCTTTTCTTTTTTAAATATCTTATTTTAAATTATATAGCTTTTTAAATAATATAAAAGTTGAGAAAATAAAGTAACACACGTGTTCACTGTCAAAAATCAATCATATGCCAATACTTTGCTTCTCTTGCATTTGTTTCTTTATTTTGCAACGTAGAATAAAAATATCCTAACGATACAGTTCTCTGGATTTTCACAAATGAACACATTCATGTAACCAGTGCCCCGATCAAGAAGCAACCTCACCAGCCCAGAAGCACCCTTGTCCCTTCATTCCTTCCAACGGTGACCTTATCCCAACTTCTAACACCATAGATGAGTTTTGGCTGTTCTTGAACTTCATTTAGACAGAATCCGATTGTATATTCTGATGTCTGGCTTTCTTCCCTGGACATGACTGTGAGATACATCCACATTCTTGCATGTGGTTCTAGTTCATTCTCTTTGTTGTGCCATGTTTCATTATGTCAGTTTATCCGTCCTCTTGAGATGGGCATGTGGGTAGTTTCCAGGTTGGGGCTGAATGAAGAGGGGAGGGCTGCCGTGTGTATTCTTTGACTTGCCTTCTGGTGAACACATACAGGCATACCTTGGAGAGTAAGGCAAGTGTTGCATTAGAGGAAGCCAAAGGAATTTTTCGGTTTCCCGTTGCATATAAAAGCTATGTTTATATTATTCTACAGTGTACAGTAACATGTCTTCAAAAAACAATGCACATACCTTAATTAAAAACTATTGTCTAGGGGTGCCTGGCCGGCTCAGTCAGTCAAGCATACAACGTCAGCTCAGGTCATGATCTCATGGGTTGTGGGTTTGAGCCCTGCATTGGGCTCTGTGCTGATGGCTCAAAGCCTGGAGCCTGCTTCGGATTCTGTGTCTCCCTCTCTGCTCATGCTCTGTCTCTCAAAAATAAATAAACATTAAAAAAAAAGTTTAAAAGAAATATATTGTCTAAAAACGCCGTCCTATGAGCTTTCAGCAAGTCGTAATCACTGAGCGCAGATCACCATAACAAATACAATAATAATGAGAAAGTTTGAAATACCGCGAGAATGACCACAATGTGACACAGACGCAGGAAGTGGGCAAATGCTGTTGGGAAAATGGGGTTGATACACTTGCTTGAGGCAGGGTTGCTACAAACCTGCCATCTGTGAAAAACAAAAAAACAATTTAGTATCTGCGAAGCACAGTTCAGTGGGATAAAACAAGGTACGCCTATGTCTGCATTTCCGTTGGATGAATACACAGGTAGAAGCGTTGCATCCTGGGGCCGGTGCCTGTTTCCTTTTGGTAGATAGCGCCAAATAGGCTTTCAAAGTCATGGTCCTAGTGACAGTTACCCTCCCAAGGCAGAGCGTGTGCATAGGAGTCGTTCCACGTCCCCATCAGCACTTAATGTTGTCTGTCTGCTTCATTGTAGCCGTTCTTACAGGTGCGTGATGGCTTTTGAAGAAATAAAACAATGGTACAGATTTAGTTAAAGTCCTTCTGTTTGCTTTCTTCCTAGAGGTAACTCGTTGGGGTAAATCATGCTAATGTTTGGGGGAGGGGGACTCACACATATATGTATACATGTGTCAAAAAACACTTCTCTAGGGACGCCTGGGTAGCTCAGTCAGTTGAGCGTCTCAGTCTTGATTCTGGCTCAGGTCATGACCACAGGGCTGTGGGATCAAGCCCCATGTCAGGCTCTGTTGAGTATTCTTTCTCTCTCCCTTTGCTCCTCTCTGTCACCCACGCTCTCTCTCTAAAATAAAATTTAAGAAAAGTTATGTATGCATGGTATTATGTTATACTTTTTATTTTGTAATCCAACTTTTTTAAAACTTCACATTGTATTTTGATAGTATCTATGTTCATGCATATGAATTGTGCTTATTTTAACTGCTGTGGAGTAAGTCCATTGTGTAAATAGTTTATTTTAATTTCTCTGCTGTTCATAAGAGAGTTGCAATGATCATCCTTTTATTGACTCTTTATATTCATCTTGAGAGTTGGCTTTGGTACAGAGCCAGAATAAGAACTCTTGGTTCTGCAGGTATCACATGTTTGGCTTTGTTAGGAACTGCCAAGGTCCTGCCTCCATGCGGGCCAACAGTTGATGCCATCAGATTTTGTAATTTGTGTCAGGCTGATGGGTGTGAAATGAAATTTCATGGTTTTTAATTTACGTTTATAAATTACCTATTTATATTCTCTACCTTGTTTTCTTGAAATTGGGCCATTCACATCTTTTTCTTGATGTGTTGGAGTTCTTTATATGTTTTAGATACTAATATATGACAGGTACCATTACAAATCAGTGAGAAAAATATTAGTTCTTTTGATCTGTGGCTTATTCTATTTTATGGTGTCTTATGCATGCAGAATTTTTAATTTTTAATGTTAACAGATTTATCTTTTTTTTTAAGTTTATTTATTTATTTTGAGAGAGAGAAGGAGGGGGGTGGTCAGTGAGCAAGGGAGAGGAGAGAGGGAATCCCAAGCAGACTCCACGCTGTCAGCACAACACCAGCCACGGAGCTTGAACCCTCGACCCACGAGATCATGACCTAGGCCAAAATCAAGACTCAGACAATAACCCACTGAGCCACCAGGTGCCTCATCTTTTTTTTTTTTTTTTAAATATACTTTATGCTTTCTCTGAATTATCTTCCTTATTCCAATGCCAGGAAGATAATCTGTACTTTATTCTAAAATGTTCAAGTTTTATCTTACAGGCAGATACTCTTGGGGAATTGGCATATTCTGTGAATAAGGAAGTACTTTTATCTTTCTGCATGTTTAAAACTGATAACTCAGCATCATTTATTGAAAAATCTATATTTTGTCACAGATTTGTCTGGTGCCATATATACTTGGGTCTGTTTCTAGGTTCTCTGCTTTCATTTTTCTGTCTATGCTGCAATAACATGTTTTAATTATAACAATAAGTATTTTAATTATATTTTATAGTTTGTATATCTCTAAAAGGAAAATTTTGCTTTAATATTCTTTTTTAAATCATCTTGTTCTTTGGGATACTGAGAGTTCTAAAATCTTCCCCTGTGATTATAGATTCATCTTTTTCCCCACGTAGGCCTGTCATTTTTTAAGACTTGCTTATTCATAACCTGTCTCCCTTTTTTAATGGGATGTCTTGCCATTTTTTAAAAATGTTTTAATGTTTTATTTATTTTTGAGAGAGAAAGAGAGAGACAGCGTGAACAGGGGAGGGTCAGAGAGAGAAGGGGACACAGAATCTGAAGACAGGCTCTAGGCTCCGAGCTGTCACCACAGAGCCTGTCGTGGGGCTTGAACCCACCAATCATGAGATCATGACCTGAGCCAAAGTTGGACACTTAATCAAACTGAGCCACCCAGGCAGCCCCATCTTGCCATTTTCTAAATCAGCTACATGAACTCTTCATACATGAGTATTTATTTCTCGTCAGGCGTTTTTTTTCTAGATTTTGTTCTTCAGTTCTGCTCTGCTTTTTAATATACAAATTTAATGTATTTCAGTCTTCTGAGTTTTCCAGTTTTTTATTTGTGCTTGGAAATCTCTCTCTCCAGGGCGCTTGGGTGGCTCAGTCAGTTAAAATCAATCCAACTCTTGGAGCACCTGGGTGTCTTGTCAGTTATGCATTCCAACTTCGGCTTAGGTCATGATCTCATGGTTCACAAGTTCAAGTCCTGCATCAGGCTCTGTGCTGACAGCTCAGAGTCTGGAGCCTGCTTCAGATTCTGTGTCTCTTTCTCTCTCTGCCCCATCCCCACTCACACTCTGTCTCTCTCTCAAAAATAAAACATTAAATAAAAATAAAACATTTTAAAAAATCAATCCAACTCTTGGGTGGCTTGGTCAGTAAGGTGTCCGACTTCAGCTCAGGTCATGATCTCATGGTTCACGAGTTCGAGTCTCACATCGGGCTCTCTGCTGACAGCTCAGAGCCTGGAGCCTGCTTCCAATTCTGTGTCTCCCTCTCTCTCTGTCATTCCCATGCTTATGCTCTCTCTCTCTCTCTCAAAAATAAATAAAAGCATTTTTAAAAACCTTAAAATCAATCCAACTCTTGATTTCGACTCAGGTCATGATCTTGCAGTTCACGAGTTCAATTCCCATGTGTTAGGCTCTGTGCTGACAGTCTGGAGCCTGCTAGAGATTCTCTCTCTCTTTCTCTCTCTGCTGCTCCCGTGCTTGCTTGCTCTCTTGCAAAATAAATAAATAAACTTAAAAAAAAAATAGCTCTCTTCAAGATTAAGGAAATATTTGCTTCTGTTCTCTTTGTCCTTTAATTTTTCTTTGAAGTCCTTAATGCGTTTGGAATCGCCTCTTCTCTGGCTGTATCTTTTTAGCTTTCTTTTCTGAACACTCAAGGCTCGGTTTTAATATCTCCTCCCTCTGTATAGTTGGAATGATAAGTTTGAGTGTGTCCACGGGACAGTTGGGAACACACCTGAGTGAAGCAAGCCGAGTGGGACAAACTACAGGAACACATTCCTCGCCTGAAAAGAGTAGCCATTACTCTGGTAGCTCAAAAGCGGGCAATTTTTTTATGTAAGAGGCTAGTTAATAAATAATTTAGGCTTTCTGATACATACGGTCTCTGCCGCAATGACCCCGTCAGCCGTGGTGGCGTGGAAAGCAGTCGTAGACAGCACATAAGTGAATGGCTGTGTTCCACTAAAACTTTATTTAGAAAAATGGCAGCAGGCTGCGCTGCCCATCTTGGCTCCAACTGGTTGTTGTCATTCAGTATGTTTCTAGCTTTTTTCAAGAGAAACCCACAATTTGAATTTCTGTGTGAAATCTCTCTGTTTTTAAATGTTGTAACTAATCTGAGAAATCTGTTATGGGGCACCTGGGTGGTTCAGTCAGTTAAGCATCCAACTCAGTTTTGGCTCAGGTCATGATCTCACAGTTCATGGGTTCAAGCCCCACATCGGCCTCCACACTGTCAGTACCAAGCCT
Source organism: Mungos mungo (assembly GCA_004023785.1). Taxonomy (NCBI): domain Eukaryota; kingdom Metazoa; phylum Chordata; class Mammalia; order Carnivora; family Herpestidae; genus Mungos; species Mungos mungo. The sequence continues at coordinate 418,572 of PISW01000422.1, read as the reverse complement.
ACTTGGGATTCTCTCGCGCGCGCGCGCTCTCTGCCCCTCCCTCCCACTCTCTCTCTCTCAAAATAAATACATAAAACTTAAAAACAAATCTGCGTAAACATTATGGGCCAAACACAACATGTCTGAGGGTCAGGTTTGTCCCACCGGTCACCTGTTTGCAGCCTCTATATTCCCCCACAACCAAACGATCATCTCTAGAGGAATCCCAGATTTGTATTTCCAGCCTAGCTCTCTCCTTGGGCCTCTTGTTCTAAGCATTTGTGTAATTATATGATGTCGTTATTTGCTTATGTTTAAGATGCCTCAGAACAACATGTTTAAAACCGATTGCCTGATGCACGCCCAAATCCCCCATCCGCCTGGGAGGACCCTTTTCCAATCCTTGTCTTAACGACACTCGCCATCTGGTCAAATTGCACAAGTCACACAAGCCAGAAATCTATGAACGGTTTCTGCACTTCCCTCTCTCTTTTTCCAGTTCATCACTGCATTGATCTAATTTTATTGTCAGTATTTCTTCATTCTTAGCGTCCTTCCACCTCCCTTTTGTTTGCCTGGACTACCCTGATAATCTCAATTCTACCTTTGCCCCCATAGATTTCCACCATTCTTTATATTACAGTGAGGGTGAGGTTTTCAAATATAAATCTGATGGGGTCACCCTTTTGCTTAAAACATTTCAGTGTCTTCCCATTGACCTTAGGATAACGATCAAAATCCCTGAGGTCCACAAAGTCTTGTAAAATCTGGCTTTTAGTCATCATTCCAACCTATCTCACACCCACTCACCCTGTTTTTATACTCGTAACTTAGTGGTTCTTAGGTACTCTGGCATCAACGGATCAAGTTTAAGATTATTGAGGACCCTCACGAGCTTTTGTTTATGTGGTTTATATTTACCAATAGTTCCTGTATTAGAAATGAAAACTGAAAAAAAATTTTAACTATTAAATAGTTCATTTAAAAATAAGAGTGATAGGGGATGCCCAGGTGGCTCAGTCAGTTAAGCATTCGACTCTTGTTTTTGGCTCAGGTCATGATCTCACGATTTCATGAGTTCAAGCCCCACATCAGGCCCCGCGCAGCTGGCAGTGCAGAGCCTGCTTGGGATTCTCTCTCTCTCTCTCTCTCTTTCTCTCTCTCTGCCCCTCCTCCACTCACGCTGTCTCTGTCTCTCAAAATAAATAAACTTTAGGGACAAAAAATAATTATGGCACCTAAGTGGCTCGGTCAGTTGAGTGACGCTTGATTTTCCAGGGTCATCAGATTGAGCCCATGGAGCCTGTTTAAGATTCTCTCTCTCCCTCTGCCCCCTCCCCTACTCACCTGCTCTCTCTCTCTTCTCCTCTCTCTCTCTAAAATTAAAAAAAAATTATAAACCCATTACATATCAATGGAAATAATTTTTATGAATACAACTATTTGCTGCAAAAAAAAATTTACTGAAAAGAATGCATTATTTTACATTTTTGCAAATCTGTATTCTCACTCCTGCTTCTGAATGCAGTTTGTTGTGATATGTTGTTCCAGTCGACTTGAGTGAAAGAAACTTAGCCTCACTCCAGTATACAGTTGGAAAAGAGAGGAGTAGTTTCTGGGTGTTTCAGATAAGTGTGGCTGTTCTGATACTATACTGAAACTGGGCATGTGGTAGTTTCTTAAAGATGAGATAAAGCGTGGCATCTGAAATCAGACCTGTGAATTTTTCATACTCTTTGGTTAAAATCTACTGATCTTTAGGAAACTAGTGGTCCACCAAGTTATGCAGATCTTCTAAGTATCGACACATTACATCCTACAGCTACTTTTTAAATCACCATTAAAAAACAATCTTTTTAGTGCTTATTTTTGAAAGAGACAAGAGCGTGAGTGCGGGAGGGACTGAGAGAGAGGGAGACACAGAATCCAAAGCAGGATCCAGGCTCTCAGCTGTCAGCACAGAGCCCGACGCGGGGCTCGAACCCACGTACCGTGAGATCGTGACCTGAGCCGAAGTCGGAAGCTTAACTGACTTAGCCACCCAGGCACCCCATTAAATCACAACTTTTAGTATTACCACTGACCTTATCAGAAAACTCTTTAAGGATTAAGAAGCTGCCCAGCTCCCAGTGACAGATACAAATTTTCCAAGATTCTGGTTTCTGCCTGAAAGGTGAAATTTTATTGAATACTGGTGATTGTTTTTCTTGAAGTGACGGGCTCACTGAATTCCTGCCAAATACTCAACTTGTATAACGTGTTTTGGATAAATGTGTGGTCCATGAGAAAAGTGGCTAGTTTCAGCTCACAGCTCAAGTGATGTCCCGAGTGGTTCTCTCCAAGACAGCCATCCTACTTAGACACGAACAGAATTGCTTTATGAATATTCCCTATCTCACCAATTCAGAATTTTAAAAAGTACTCAAAGTCTGCAATTTAATAAAATTAACAATGTGTACTGTTTCCTCAGACATTTTTAAGTGAAACTGGATTTTTTTTTTCTTAACTGAGAGTACGCGGCAGAGAGGAACACAGCTGCAGTAAGTCTGCCTTCATTGTCCTGATTTGCGCTCAGTCATGAGCACTTTCGCCACAGTCAGTTTTGCGACATCAGCGCAAATGACAGGACAGTGAGTGAGGTATAAAACATCTAAGCGTTATATGGAAAACGGTTTTGAACCTCTGGCCTGCCAGGGGTTTATGGACCACACTTTGATATTTCTACCTACGTCCTTCTATCGGCCTTATATCAAGTTATGTTTTACGTGTTTAACACAGCAAGTGCTAATGCTAGCGTTTTCAATGGTCTATACTCATTTAATGCTTCTTCATGTAGGGACTGTCATTATTCCTCATGAAGTAGGTAGTGTTCTTGTCCGTCTTACACTTAAGGAAACCGAAGTAGAGAAGCCGAAGAACTTGGCCCAGGTCACAGAGCTGGGATTAGAGTCGTGCACTCTGGCGCCAGAGTTCTTGCTCTCAACCACTGTGCTTTCCTTGTGTGTCCCTCTCCCTGTGGGGCTTTGGTACGTATCATTCCCTCTACCTGGAACGGTCACCTCTGTGCTTTGGTACCTGCCACCTAGAACACTCCCCCAGACTCCAACCCCGCTTTCATTTCCGCTCAGCGATTTACTTCCTCAAGAAACCTCCCCTCCTCTCCCGAGATCTCCCCTCTTACATTCTCGCGTCATGTCATTTGCGTCTTGTTCCTCAGTACTTAATTACTACAGGTGCATTGTTTCCATGCGTTTGTGACTGTTGGCCTAAATCTTCCCCTTCGTGTGCAGAGACTGCGTGTCTCTTTCCTCAGCACCTCACACAGAGCCTAGTGTGATAGATACTCAATAGGTAACTGTTGAATACACGGATAGAAGAGAAGCTTGATGAAGAAATAGAATTCATTTGGCTATATAGAATGAGGGCCATCCAACTTAATTTTCTTCTTTGTTTAATGTTTATTTTTGAGAGAGAGACAGACAGACAGCATGCAAGCAGGGGAGGGGCAGAGAGAGGGGGAGACACAGAATCCAAAGAAGGCTTCAGGCTCTGAGCTGTCAGCACAGAGCCCATGAGGGGCTGGAACCACGAGCCGTGAGATTATGACCTGAGCCGAAGCCAGACACTTAACCACCTGAGCCACGCAGGTGCCCCTAACTTAATTTTCTTATAAATGTCTAATCATTAGTGCCATTTGTTGGGAAACAAATTATCTTTTATTGACTGACTGAAATACCACCTTTGTATTGTTTTTAATCAGATACGCTGGAGAGAAACTATTTCTGAAGTTGCTCTTCTGTTTCATTGATTAATCTATTACTTTGACCACACTCTTTAAATTATCTTAGCTTTATAAAGTAGTTTTATATTAGATGTAAAAATTCGAATACAATATTTAGAAATATCTAGCTTCCATCCCTGCCCTCCTCTATTCTGAAACTTTCTCTATAGGCAACCATTTTTATTAGTATTTCATTACTCTGTCCTTGGGTTTTGAAAATATAACCAAATATGTATGTATATTTCTATCTCCCTCCCCCCTTTTTTTTTCCTGCACAAAAAGTAATAAACTGTACACACTCACTTGCAGCCTGCTGGGTTTTTTTTTTAATTGTTTACTGTATCCTGGAGAGAACTTCATACCTATATATGGAGATCTTTCTGATTTTTTTAAAAGTTGCCTAACCTTCCATTTTATATTTACATCCTAGTGTATTTAATGAGTTCTCTACAGTAGAATATTAAGATTTTCCAGTGGTATGTCTGTGTCATAATGTGTTTAGTGACTTCTCTATTTTATAGGTACGATACTAAGATTTACCAGTCTTTTGCTATCTCAATTAGTGTTAAAATGAGGAGTCTTGTGTAGATATAATTTCATATATTTGTCATTATATCTTTGGGTGATCATAGGAGATTTTTGACCAGAGATGTATTATAAAAGCATTGTTAGGGAAGATTAGACTGGAAACGGGATGCATATCGGGACACGAATAGGGTTGGATGTGTGGAAACCCAGAAGACATACCTGTCCTCTACACTAAAGAGATAACTGTGTATTTATCACAGAAGTCGGTATTCAATAAGAATTTGTTTCTCCCCTCTGCTGATCTAGTGTGCTCAGTACCTGCTCATCCAGTGATGTGTTGCTTCATCTACATCTCTCCTTCTCCTGTATTTGGTCATCTGTATCCCCTTTTGACTGTCCTGGATAAGGTGTACTCCTTTTCTCCACATACACCGTCCATATTGTTTGCTTCCATTTGCTTCTCTTTGCACATCATCTTACAAAAGTCAAATCCACTTACTCCTCGAAAGCATGCTTTTCATCTTCATTAGCTATTACAGAACTGTCTTTTGTTGAGCACTGAAAACGAAGGAAATTTGCATTTCCAATTTCTTTCAGACCTGGAGACCCAGCCTGAGGACAAAGATTCAACTTCAGCACAAGATGTTTCCAAAGAAGAATCATGCCAAGCTGCAGTAATAGACAGACTGACAGGGAATGGTGTCTACGACTCCAGCTTGGAAACAACTCTTGAATGTGAAAATTGGTTAGAGAATCAGCAAGGAAATCAAGAGAGACACTTGAGAGAAATGTTCACCCATGTGAACTCACTCCCTGAAGAAGGAGCTCATGAGAATGATATATATTGGAAAAACTTTAGTCAGAAGTCTGTTCTTCTCCCTCAAGACAGAGTTCCTAAAGGATCCTATGCCTTCCATACACTTGAAAAAAGGTTGAAACCGAAATCAAACTTAATGAAAAAGCAAAGAACCTATAAGGAGAAAAAACCTCATAAATGTAACGATTGCGGTGAGCTCTTCACTTACCATTCAGTGCTGATTCGACACCAGAGAGTCCATACTGGAGAGAAACCCTATAGCTGCAATGAATGTGGGAAATCTTTTAGCCACAGAGCTAATTTAACTAAACATCAGAGGACTCATACTAGAATTCTCTTTGAATGCAGTGAATGCAAAAAGGCCTTCACAGAAAGCTCATCCCTTGCGATACATCAGAGAATTCATATTGGGGAGAGACCGTATGAATGCAATGAGTGCGGAAAAGGTTTTAATCGAAGTACACATCTTGTACAGCATCAGTTAATTCATACTGGAGTGAAGCCGTATGAATGCAATGAATGTGATAAAGCTTTCATTCATTCATCTGCTCTTATTAAACATCAAAGAACTCATACTGGAGAGAAACCCTACAAATGTCAGGAATGTGGGAAGGCCTTTAGCCATTGCTCATCCCTTACTAAACATCAAAGAGTTCATACTGGAGAAAAGCCATATGAATGTAGCGAATGTGGGAAAACCTTCAGTCAGAGCACACATCTTGTTCAGCATCAGAGAATCCATACTGGAGAGAAACCCTATGAGTGTAACGAATGTGGGAAAACCTTCAGCCGGAGCTCAAATTTTGCTAAACATCAAAGAATTCATATTGGAAAGAAACCATACAAATGTAATGAATGTGGGAAAGCCTTCATTCACTCATCAGCTCTCATTCAACACCAGAGAACTCATACTGGAGAGAAGCCTTACAGATGTGACGAATGTGGGAAAAGCTTTAAGTGCAGTTCATCCCTCATCAGACATCAAAGAATTCACACTGAATAGCAGCTCTGAAAAATTAGTGAATGTGACGAGATGTAAGTTGGTTTTATCACTGTGTTAAATACCTGAGCATTTTGGTGGAATACCCATAAAATGCTGCTGGAAGACCAATGTGTACGCATCTGATTTTACTTGCATAATACATAGTTTTGAGCCATAAACAGAATGTTCCTTCTACCCATTGATTTAATCAGTGTGAAAGCTTCTAGCCAAGGATCTCAAATTTTGATCCTTACCCCCCAACCCCCCACCACAATCAAATATCCTTTCATGGAAACTCAAGAAATTCCTTATGAGTAGATAGTAATATAATCATTGTGAGATCTGGGTCCTCCCTCTCTTTGTCATATTGAAGCCCTTGTATAGCTTCTCATTCTGAAAGGAAATTCTTAATTTGTTAACTTAGGCAGAGGACCCATTCTTTATCATCAGGACGACACAGAGTGGTTCCTCTTTGGATCCAAAGTAGATCTCCAGATATACAGGTAGTGTCATTTCGCCAGAGAGGGTCATGTCTTTTACATTAGCTCTAAAACTTAAAGGTCAAGAGTTGAAATATGCTTCAGATCCTCTCCTTCCCCCCAAAGGCTACTGTCTCATTGGATGCACATTAATAGAATGTCTTCATGGCAGGTTCTAAGTCACATTCACTTAAGATGATGGTGGTCATCAGTTTAGAGAATTGTCATCCCTCTGCTGTGTAGATCTTTTTCTACTTCCTTGGAATTACCCTGAAGTTGAGAATGGGTCAGCATCTAAACTGCAGTCTTCAGTCAAATGCCTCTTTTCTCATCCTTGGCATTGAAGGAATCCTTGTTGTTGTTTTTGTTGTTGTTGTTTACAATCACACGGAGATTTCATTTCTTTACCTTATTCTGCTTTCTGTAAACTATGCTTGGTCACATTGAGATAAAGCCCCTGGGGTGTTGAGGGTCTGAAAAGTTGATGAGTTTGATGTGTTGTTATATTTAGGGTACCAGTCAAGAAGAATAACTGAAGCAGCTGTGAGACACAAGGACACACCTTCCTGTCAGAGATGGGAAATAGTTCAGAGGACAGTGACTCACTGGAGGATAAGCAGCTTCCCTCCACGAAGAAAAAAAGGTTGCCATTTCTCTGGCTCTTAAGTCTATCCACAACTTTTGTTGTTATTACTGTTCTCCCTAAATGTGTGTTGGTCTTTGCCATATCCCAGAGCCCTAAAGAAGGTAGAAAAGGCAGGAAACCACAGTGATGACTTGACATAAGTTACATGGGTGACCAGAAACCAGCGGTGGGATTGGGAAAGCAAAAGTTCAAATAAATATTTAGCCAAATGCTATGCAAATGTCAGTTTTTATTGTTACTCTATTGTATGAAAAGATTATAGAAAAGGTAGAAGGAAAGTAGTGACAGATTTCTTCTCTCTTCTCCTAACTTATATCCTTTTTGAACATTTCAGAAACCAGTCCATGCTCTTGTCTTCTCCACCCTATCCTTGTTATTTCTTACAATCCCTTCTCTGTAAACCTTAGTTGTATTATTGAGGAAAAGTAGAGGAATAGAGTTTAAAGAAGTGGTAGTGGAGAGCAAACAAGATGGTTAAAGATGAAGGAGGTAAATCCAGCAGCAAGGAAAATCAAAACAATAGGATCTGGGGCTGAAAGGGCTGGAAAGAGGTTTTGGAAAGAACAAAGACACACTGAAAGGGTGGAGGCCAGTGGGAACGATCAAGGTCTGAGAGGTCAGAGGAGGAGGCTGACAGAGGAACAAGGGAAAGGCTCTTAATCCTTTTCACCACCTCAATACTCCATATCCATGGTCTACGGTAGGAACAGGTAGGCTATGGCCTGGACCCGTGGACCAAGTCCAGCCCTCTGCCTATTTCTCCAAACACAAGGCTTAGTTGGCTCTTGACCACACTCATTCTTGGTGCTACAATGGTAGAGTCAAGTAGTTGCGATAGAGATCGTATGTCCCCACAAGCCTAAAATAACTGGTATTTCTCAATATGCCCAACACTTGAGTGAAAATAAAGTCCTCATTTGGGGGCCAAAATGTGACTGACAAAATTAAGACCCATGTGTGCTTTTCAAAGCTGAGTTTGAATTCTGCCCCATCCACTTAGCATTTATGTGACCCTACTGCCTCTGAGTCTCAGTGTCTTTACCAACAAAATGGAAATAAGTCATCCTTCTCTCATAACTTATGAGGATTGGATAAGAATGCATGTAAGAGACCTGATACATGATAAATTATGTAGAAAGCCTCTGTATGTGTGTGTGTATATATATATATTTGTAAATATATACATATATGTGTGTATATATACATATTTTAATGAAGTGTCCATCCATTTGGGCTGCTACAACAAAACAACTCACCACAGACTGAGTGGCTTATAAACAACATTCTCACAGTCCTAGAGACTGGGAAGTCCAAGATCAAGTCATCAACCCATTCAGTGTCCGGTGAGGGCCTCCTTCCTCGTTCAGGGACAACCATCTTTTTCCTGGTGAAAGGGCAAGGGGCTCTCTGGGGCCTCTTTTATAAGGGCACTAACCCTATTCATAAGAATTCTGCCCTCATGACCTACTTACCTTCCAAAGACCCCACCTCCTAATACTATCACTCGGGGGATTAGATTTCAAGATAAATTTGGGGAGATAAAAACTCAGTCTATACAATGAGTGGCTAAGCATCGATCAAGTAGAAAATTACTTAACAGTGAATGTATCTTAAACCTCTTTTGTCTACCGGTCAAGAACTGTGACCATCCTACTATCTAGCTCATCATAGAGAAGGGGCTTCTCTTTCTGCTCTTGCCTCCATCTGGTGCTGCTTCCTACAGAGCCTCCCTGAGACCTTGGGGAATCCAGTTTTTTCCCTTCCAAGTACCACTTAACCAGGAACTATCTGATCCTTCCAAAGACTCAAGTTTGTAATCTATTTACATTTTCAATAGCATTAAGAAACTTGCTCTGAGTTGGTTTTACTGAGAACTCTGACCCTTTACATTTCAGTATTTGTTCTCTTTATGCTCGATGTTTGATCTGTGTGTTTGTACTCCAGCGTGATTCTTGGAAGTTTTAATGTTCCACTTTTCCAATGTTTTTGGTTACCTATAAAACCAAATTTGACTGCTCTTATTGGTCCACTGTTAATAAAGGTGTTGTTTATATATATGTTGTCAAAAATGTTTGTAAGTTGCTTCTTAATTTTCCTAAGTTGAGCATATTTTAAGAGGCAAAGAAAGACCTACCATAAAATCATTCAGGAAACGGATCACATTTCTAATTGTTCATCTGGGCTTCACCACTTCTCACATATGGGCCAGGGAATTCCCTCCACATAAGAAGGTTAAAGAGTAGAGGAAGGTTGTTTCTACCAAATGCTGTTGAGTCTTCAAGCCAACTGCAGGGGGTAATAGAGAAAAAAGGTACCACTCATTTAGCAAGAGTAACTATAAAAAGCGCAGTTACAACTAGACAAGATCAGGTAGACCGACTTAATGTAAATTTTAAGTTGCATCTGGCTTTTGGGAGGACAGCATAACCACCCAAAGTATAAAAACAGTAGTACTGGGCTGCCTGGATAGCTCAATCGGGTGAGTGTCCAACTTCAGATTAGGTCATGGTCTCAAAGTTTGTGAGTTTGAGCCCCTCATCGGGCTCCGTACTGACAGCTCAGAGCCTGGAGCCTGCTTCAAATTTTGTGTCTCGCTCTCTCTCTCTACCCCCTCCCCCATTTGTGCTCACTCACGCTCTCTCTCTCTCTCTCAAAAATAAACATTAAAAAAAATTTTTTTAAACCAGTAATGCTGTATAAGAACACCAAACAGTACTCAAATTAGTTGGCAATGAGCCAGCTCAATTGTCTACTAAAAGTTTCTAATAACTTTATTTTCCTAAGTGAGTTTTCATTTTTTAATATCCCAACAGGACTTGGCAGAAAGATTTTTGTCCCTGCTTTGTCCCTGCCAACGGGGCAGTCTTAGAATCCAGACCCACATGAGCTGTCCCTCAGCACAGGCTTTAATGGCAAGGGGAAAGGGTGTGCCCCTGTGGGAATACATGTAACATGACATCTGTGGATTACCTTGTAGTTCCAATTGATGCCCTCAAAAAATCAGACGTTTTCATTGAATTGTTCTTTACATTTTTCACAATCGTAGCCTCTGTTATTTTTTAGCCTCTGTTAGTCCATAAAGCAGATAATCTGCCCTTAGATTGAGTAGACTACACAAAATGTGCGTACTTTACTCTCCTTCCCCCACTCCTGCCAATTCACCCATAAACATTACTACCATGTCAGAAAAGTTTGCGTGTCTGGGGAACCGAAGGGGTGAAACTAGAGACTCAGACATTCCTTGGTCAAGGACTCCATCTCTGCTGGATTTCGTTTTTTTTTTCCTGTGTGGGCTATGTTTTGTCTTCTCTGATGATGACAGATACATCTACTGGCAATTCCAAGTTAGTATGTTTCTAAGCCTTTTCAATTCCAAGAAGAATCCTTCTTTCTAAATAGCTCTAGCAAAATCCACAAGGCTACTTCTCGACTTTGCTAGAGATCATGCTGACTGATCACCGAGCCATTTACTGCTTTGAATTGAGATCCTGTCATTGACCAGGCCCGAGTCTGTGTAAAGCCCTGGAGCAGGGGACGGTGAGGCCCATCCCACTCTACCTGCACTGTGGTGGGAAGGGCTGCTTCCCTAAAAGAAATCCAAGGATGCTGAGCAGGTAAAACAAACGTGTCCACTGCAATCGAATAGCAACTTTCAGTGTGAAGAAGTCTCTCCATCTGTGTCCCCGAACGATCTGTTCTCCAAAGATCAGTGACACGCTGATAGAAAAAAGGTCAAGACCTAAGAAAAGATTTACAACATTGACTTCCTAGGATTTCCGTGAAGGTTGTATATGTGAAAATGCTTTGTAAGCTATAAACATGTTGTAGAGTTCTGTTATGATGATGAAACTTTTCTGTTCTTTGATGTCAGGCTCTGGTATATATACAGTAAGAATGGACTTCTCGCCAGAGTGCCAATTCTTTTTTTTTTTTTTATGTTTATTTACTTATTTTGAGAAGGAGAAAATCCCAAGCAGGCTGCGTGCTGTCTGCACAGAGGCCTACTCAGAGCTCGATCCCCTGAACTGTGGGGTCATGGCCTTAACAAAATCAAGAGTCAGATGCTCAACTGACTGAGCCACCCAGGTGTCCCCAGAGTGCCAATTCTTTTTTTTTTTTTTTTTTTGAGACAGAGAGAGCACAAGCAGGGGAGGGGCAGAGAGAGCGAGAGAGCGAGAGAGAAAGACAGAGAATCCAAAGCAGGCTCTAGGCTCCAACCTGTGAGTGCAGACCTGAGCCTAAGATGCAAAATTGACTGAGCCACCCAGGCACCCCCAGAGTGCCAATTCTTAATGCTAACTTGTCCTGTCTATCGTGAGTTGGCAGAGTCTTTGCTCATCAATAGTTAGGTTCCCAAGGTGATATAGAGCCACCACCATCTTAAATGTTACTTTTGCCACAGCAAACGTGGTTAATTTATGTGGGGTTATTCTCAACTCCGAGTCGTATGATCCACGCATCTCATGTTGTAGTGACTTAAACCTACTGGATTATCCAGGACTCTAATTAGTGAAAAACACCAATTCAAGCAAGCTTAACAGGGCTACCATGATTATATTAGACAGTTTAAGGGTTAGACATGGCTTAGGATAGGACTACATTCAGGTGTTCAAAGATGTCATCAGATCATGCTCTTCCTATCTTAGCTCTTTTTCTCCAGATTGATTTTATTCTCAGGCAGACAGAATGGCAGAGATGGTCATTGGAAGCTTTTGACTTGAGTTACCCTGGCAACTGTTGATTCCAAAGAAAAGAATATTTTATTGTCTATAGGGCTATTAAAAGTTGCAGGATAGATCCTGATTGAATGGCTCGGATCACATACCCATTGAACCAATCACAATGGCCAAAGGAATTGGGTATTCTGACATGGATCAAGGTAGAGTGGAATTTAGTCTTATCCAAAATGGTAGCATGGTTTTTCCACAAGGTCTCTGTTACCAAAGGGGTGAAGGGAATGTGTGCTGAACAGAAAAAAGAAAGAAAAAAAAACCCACTATCTCAGGGATTCTAGGCCCATCCAATCCAGGGACAGAGACTTAACTTACTAAGAGATACAGGATGAGGTCATTATGCCTTCTATAGACCTGGAAGGAGGTAGAGAAAACAAGTCATATGAACATGGATTACTCTACTTGTTTGTCCTCTTCAGGAAGTGTAGTTTCCCTCAGATTTATGACAGCTTCAAAGGGTTAAAGAACTTGGCTTTTTACCTATAGGAATCTTCTTCCAAAGGACCTCATGTATACGTGGACATAAATATTGAAACAAAGATCTTTCATGTCCCCACAGAAAAGGACAGATTTAAGTGGATTTTAGCCTTAGTTTGTAAGTCTTTAATTACATCACCTTTTATATTTAGAGCCGTGTATGCATGACAACTCAGCCTGAGTCCCATTCTATCCTGAGTGTTAGGCACAGCTGAAGGAGAGGGAAATCGGGGGTTCACCTGGTGGTGGGGAAGACCGGCCACACCTACTCCCAGATGCCCTCAAGCAGTAGGAGTGCTAAGAAGAGGGGGGGGGCGGTGGCATGTGATGTTGTCGCCCTGCTTTGAGATCAGAGAAAGCTCTCCCAGATTTCCTCCCCATCACGTGGCCGGATGGTCAGGTTAGCACACCACAGCAGTATTGTTGTTTTCATCTTCTCACTAGAACACCAATTTTTGATGCTTGCTGTGTAACCTATTCCTTGTGGGCTGTGGGAAGTTTCTCCTCATGATAACCATTCAGAAGGGCAAGCTGATGAGCAGCCACCATCTCAAACGCTGCTTTTGCCTTGCTAGAAGGAGAGGAGGGGTCTAAAGGGTCTTGCACTGACACACTTGACTTCCACACACATTTTATTCCCTCCAACAGGTCATGTGCCCCATCCAACCTCAAGTGAGGGCCAGGAAAACCCATCTCCTTTGCAACACTTTCCTGGAAAGAAAGCCCACTCTCCTACTCTCCACACACTGTAGGATTAGCTGAAGGTAGCGTGGCATCCTTGTGTGTTTTAAGCTTCTTCATCAGCCCTCATAGGTAACCACCTTCTCTGAGCCCATTTCTTCCCATTTGCTACCATCTCCTGACTCCCTGCTCACTTCCCCATGTTCATGGAGCCTTTGGTCTCCTATCTTTGACCATTTCTCTCAATATTTACACCCAGGATTGTTCAGCAAGCACTTTGGAGCAACTATTCTATGTGCCAGGCACTATAATTTGGGCCTAGTATGTGTGTGCTAGGTGCCAAGGGATAAAAGGAGGAGTCAGACACAGGCCCTGCTCTTAGCTAGGAGACTGAGCCAAGTCAACAAGCAATCACAATATGATAAGAGCTGTCAATCAGACATGTGTAAGAGACCCAGGCCTTCTTGGGCAGAGAAGTTGGCATCCAAAAAGCCGGGAAGATACCATCATAGCTGAATCTCAAGGAAAGGGAATTACGTGGTGAAGTTAAGCGGGAAGGCATGATCTCGTAGGCAGAGGGAACCATAAGTGAGGTGGAGGATGGTGTGCTTCCGGAACTACGTGTGGTTTAGCACGTTACGCCGAGAACTTCGAGAAGAAGAGTAGCGCTGCTGGTAACTCAGGATGTACTGATCATCAACAGGCAGATCTTGACGGGTCTGGTAAGTTCATTTGGAGTTCATTCTGAAGAGTATGGATATGGAAGAGAGGAAAGAGGCTTTCCATTGCTATTTTTAGCAAGTGAGAGTTCACATTTGAGATTCCCACGACTGCAGTGTGGCGGATGGACGGGAGAGGGGTGAAATTGATGGCCGGGAGCAAGTTCAGAGGATGTGCAGCGGTAATGTGGGGAAGAGACAGTGACTCTAGGTTAACCTTTCTCCTTTTCCACCCCTCTGAGTAGGGCTCTTCATGTCCTTCCGTTGCTCATCTAGGTTTCCATGCTATGATTAAGAGCTCTTAAAGACACTGATACACACACACTCCTTTAGACATTATTTTTGTTTTTATTATCACATTCTTAGAACAAAACCAGTTTACATTATCCAATACAGAAAGAGAAGCATTTTAATTTTGCTGTTTCGGGGTGCCTGGGTGGCTTGGTTGGTTAAGTGGCTGACTTCAGCTCAGGTCATGATCACATAGTTCGTGGGTTCAAGCCTCACGTCAGGCTCTGTGCTGACAGCTCAGAGCCTGGAGTCTGCTTCTGATTCTGTGTCTCCCTCTCTCTCTCTGACCCCCCGCTCACACTCTGTGTGTCTCTCTCTCAAGAATAAACCAACGTTAAAAAATTTTTATAAATAGGCAGCCTGGGTGGCTCAGTTGGTGGAGCCTCCGGCTTCGGCTCAGGTCATGATCTCACAGTTCATGGGTTCGAGCCCCACGTTGGGCTCTGTGCTGACAGCTAGCTCAGAGCCTGGAGCCTGCTTCAGATTCTGTGTCCCCCTCTCTCTCTGACCCTCCCCTGCTCGTACTGCCTCTCTCTGTCTCTCAAAAATAAATAAAAAACATTAAAAAAATTTTTAATAAAATAAAAAATTTTTATAAATAAATAAATTTTGCTGTTTTCTTCAGCGTGGGAGACAGGATATGTTAAAAAAATTTTTATGTTAAAAGTATGACTGTTATATCAGAAGTATGTGTCAAAGATTTATTGGGCTCATTAATGAGGGAACTGCCTGGCAGTTAAGGCTGGTTCATAGACAGATACCAGAGACTGTGTGCATACATCAGTGAAGGAAAGCATGTTGGGCTAAGCTTGCTAAATTAGAGACAAAACTGGCGAGTATTGTACAGGGCAATAAAACCACAAACTTTGGGGCCATCCTTTCTACCAAACAGAAATCCTTTGCAACTTATCAGGGGTTTTGCTTTTGTTTTTGATAAGACAACAAATGGCCTCGCAGAGTTAGGCCCTAATCAATAGTAAATGGTATGTCAAACAAAGTTATATTCCCTCAAAAGAGTCAAGAGAGCCTTTTCTTTTTTTAATGTTTACTTATTTTTGAGAGAGAGCATGAGCAGGTGGGAGGCAGAGAGTAAGGGGGACAGAGGATCCAGAGCAGGCTCTGCGCTGACAGCAGTGAGCCCAGTGTGGGGCCAGAACTCATGAACCTCAAGATCATGACCTGAGCCAAAGTCAGATGCTCAACCAACTGAGCCACCCAAAGGCTCCCTGAAGACTCAAATAACCTTTCAATGGGCTTTTCAGATAAAGTTCCAATTTGATGTTCCCATGTAACCAGACTCTTACCTTGTTTCCAAGTTCTGGATAAAATTTTCTTAACAGTCTGCCTCTGTTCATAAATATTCTCTACAGATTATTTTTACTTCAAAGAAATAGCAATATATCATGCCATGTCAAGAAGGTATAAAAGGAATGTGTAGCTGAGGAGGCCAAATATGTGTGTTCGTAGACTTTCCTTATCTCCTAAATTGCTTGTATATAGCGGAGAGTTCTCAACCACCTATTTCCTAGGTAATCTGGTTAGCAAAGTTGCGATTAACGTAAGTGGTTCAAAGACTATATTGGAATAATAGTGACAACAAAACTGTGCAGAAAAATAGTTAACGTAGCGAGCGCATTGTGGTGTGGAGCCTGCTTGGGATTCTTTCTCTTTCCCTCTGTCTCTGCCCCTCCTCCACTTGTTCTCTCTCTCTCTCTCTCAAAAAAGGAAGGAAGGAAGGAAGGAAGGAAGGAAGGAAGGAAGGAAGGAAGGAAGGAAGACAGAAAAAGAGAGGGAGGGAGGAAGGAAGGAAGAGGTAAGTAAATAATGGAGAGCAGATGCCCTTGCTTGCAGTAGAATGTCCAGTGCAAACTGGTAAATGTGAAACTGGAAAATCATCATTTTCCAGCCATGACAAGATTGGTCCATACAAGAATCATCAATGGATGGTAAATCCAAAAGGGGAAAGTTTGATGAAGAACAGGATATTTGCATAATGTTAAAGCATCTTCTCCACAGATTGCTTGTTACAGTTGTCAATTGCAAGGGAAAAAATTGTGTACTAATAATTTTTAAATAAGTATATACTATTATATGGGAAACACCCTAATTACATGATCAAAATTAATATACTGAACAAGGGGCAGGTGGCAATTGTGTGCCTCAGATATGACACCATGGGGACCCAACGTAATTTATGTAATATCAGAGAATGCGTAACTGGAATCTAATCATCAGGAAACATTGAATAAACCTCAAAATGAGGACTATTAAAAACAAAAGATTGGGGCACCTGGGTGGCTCAGTCGGTTAAGCGTTCAACTTCAGCTCAGGTCATGATCTCGTGGTCCGTGAGTTCAAACCCCACGTCGGGCTCTGTGCTGACAACTCAGAGTCTGGACCCTGCTTCAGATTCTGTCTCCTTCTCTCTCTGCGCCTTCCCCACTCATGCTCTGTCTCTCCTTTGCTCTTGAAAATAAATAAACATTAAAAAAGAAATAAATAAAATCATCTTCAGTATTGCTTCTTCTAAACTCCTAGAAACCATATTAAGTCAATAACTGAACATCGTGGTAATGCCCAGCACATACAAGATATTTTTGTCACATTATGCCGAAAGGCAGCTGTAGTTTGCATTAGGCTAAGAACTAATTTAACTTAAAATGATCTCATTCTAACCCTCTACAAAAATGTGGAATTGTTAGAGACTATTTTTATCATGTTCAAGAGTCTTGTTCATTAAGTTTGACAACAACAAAACTGAGTAAGAAAAAAAATCCTTCAAATAAAAATGTAAGAACAGGGGCACCTGGGTAGGTCAGTCAGTTAAGTGTCAGGTCATGATCAGCTCAGGTCATGATCTCACAGTTTGTAGGTTCAAGCCCCACATCAGGCTCTGTGCTGGCAGCATGGAGTCTGCTTGGGATTCTCTGTCTCCCTCTCTCTGACCCTCCCCTCCTCTCTTTGTCTCTCTCAAAATAAATAAACTTGAAAAAATATATAAAAACATACTTTTTAAAATTTTATTTATTTAGAGAGAGTGAGGGAGAGAGGCAGAGGGAGAAAGAGAGAGAGGGAATCTCAAGCAGGTTCTGCATTGAGCCCAATGTGGGGCTCAATGTGGGGCTCAATTTCACAGTCTTGAGATTATGACCTGAGCCAGAGTCAAGAGTCTGACACTTAACCGTCTGAGCCACCCAGGTGGCCCTAAAAACACAGTTTTTAATCCCAGTTCAAAGTACAGATTGATATTTTTAGAATAATTTTCTCCCACTCTCTTATTTTTGAAATCCTGTGGCTACACAAAAGACTTAGAAACAAGACTTTGGATATACATAAAAGAAGGTGAACATGTACACATGTAAATCACCAACAAAAGTAAGGAAATATCCTAGAAAAGAACAGTGGCGGAGGACTGCCATGTCACTTTTTCCAATGAGTTGTGTTAGAATGCAAAAGCAAAGAACAATTTCTATGATTTTTTTAAATGCTGGTAACAATCCCATGGAAACAATTTTAAGGTTGTAAAGTCTTAAATGTGTAGTACTTTTTAAAAATGTACCGCTAAAAAATATTGATACCATAGAACCATCTATTTTGAACCATGGTTCAAAATTTCCATTTTGGTGGAATATACAGATGATGACCAGATGGCTTTCCTATAGCTCTAATTATGTGAAATATTTTTAGTTAAGAATATGCTGGGGTTGTGATGACCCCACCACCCAAAATATGTGATGAAATATTATGAAAATGGAATCTGATCATTCACTATTGTTTGAATGCCTAATCTTGAGCTAATGCAGACATCTGTTCTTCCTATGGAACTGGGTGGAGAAAGCTTTGACTTTCAAGGGTCAAATCAACGGATTTGTATGGCACAAGAAATGTATGTATTTTCTACAGAATCCAGGGAAAAAATGCATCCCATGCCCTGATGAGTTCCACCATGAGAATCCAGTGCCCATCCTGGGAAACCAGGTCATCGTCTCTGAAATGAGCATCCAAGGCTTTCTCAGCTATGTATATTCTGAGCCAGCTCTGACACTGCCAAGGTCAGGAGAAGGCAGTCTTTCTGATCCTTCTGTGTCTGGCAAACCTCTTCATGCACGATCTTACTGTCTGCACATCCTCAAATAAAGACCATCTGTCGCCATTGCAACCAGAAGGCATTTGCTTGACTATATACTACATACTGAGAATCTTTTTTTCTAGATCATCTATTTTAACCCAAGATGCTCCTCATTCTTTCACTTTTAGCTTGTCTTCCAGTTTCTCTGCTTTGAATTATCGAATGTCGTCATCAAATAGTTTTTGGTTCATCTTCAGAGAGAATTTTATCACAATTTCTATCAAACAATATATTCTCTTGTTCCAATGTACAAAATTGCAATGTTCCAAATTGCAGCACAAGGGTAGAAACCTGATGGGAAGTATTTTTGCTGCATTGTCACTGGTTAAACTCAGATTCTGGGTTTACAGTTGTTTTCTTTCAGCACTTGGAAAATGTTGTTTCACCTATTTCTGGCCTCCCTGGTTCCTGATGAGAACTCCACTGTCACTTGAATTATTTTTTTGTTACTGCTATGATATCCTTTTTCTCTTGCTGCTCCAGGATTATTCTTCATCTTTTGTAGTTCTCAGAAGTTTGATTATTATCTGTCTTAGACTGCATATCTCCATGTTTATCTTGCTGGCATTTTCTTAGATTCTTGAATCTGAAGATGTATGTCTTTAGTCAAATTTGGAGACACCTTTGAGTACTATGATACTCTGGATTTTTATTTGATTCTTGTGGTTCAGCAGGCTTCTTCCGACGTCACTCTGGTGGGAGAAGCAAGTTCACCACTGAGCTGTTAGCATTCGGTGGGAATGGAAGTCCATGTTACTCACCTTCTTATGGCAGCTCTGGGGAGGGGACTTTCTTGTTGCTGCCGGCCAGAGGCAGAATTTCAGGCTCCCTATTAGACCACCGCCATTAAAAACACCTTGTTGAGGATGGAGGAGGCATTTTCTTACTATGCTGTGTGTGGGAATGAAAGTCCCATCTCCCCGTACTATCTTCTTTGACATTATCCCTGTAGGGACCGAAGAGTGCCTCACTGCAGTCTTTGCTGTTGAGGATAAGATGGGTCCACAGTTTTTTCTGCAGTGTTTGGGTAGAGGAGAGAGATTATTTTCTTAACGGTTTCTGTCATTCTAGGCTGCCCTTTTCTTGGTCCTTTGGCTGGAGAGAGACAGGCTTTGCTTGGAGCTTTTTTTAAATCCACACCCACTGGCATATTGTGTTGCCAGCTTCTCCAGCACCCAGTCCAGGGTATATGAGGCAAAACAAAAATGTGGAAAAGTTATCACTGTCTTTTTTCACGTTGCAAAATGCCTTGCTGGCCTGCCTTTTGTCCAACTTTCAAGAGGCTTCTTATATTTGTTTTATATATACAATATCAAGGGATTTTAACTATAATTAATGGAAGATACAGGGAGAAGTGTGTCTATTCATCTCATCCCATTATTTGTTCACCTTCATTTATGACATGGGTATAAATTTCTGGGCTGACAGGTTTTTTTCTTTTTTTTTTTTTAAGTTTTTATTTATTTTTAAGAGACAGAGCACAAGTTGGGGAGAGGCAGAGAGAGGGAGACACAGAATCTGAAGCAGGCTCCAGGCTCTGGGCTGTCAGCACCAAGCCTGACTTGGGGCTCAAACTCATGAACCACGAAGTCAGAAACTTAACAACCTGAGCCACCCACGCACCCCTCTTTTTTCTTTCAGTACTTAAAAGTGCTCCATTGTCCTCTGGCTTTCTTTCCTTTTCTTTTTTTTCTTTTTCTGATGAAAAGTAATTATCTTTGAACCCAGTAAATATAGATCTTTGTTTCTCTGTTTTTAAGATGTTCCTTTATTACTGGTTTGTAACCATTTGATTATGATGTACCTTGGTGTGATTTTTTTTTCCACATCTTTTCTTTGAATTTCACTGAGTTTCTTGGATCTGTGGGTTTATAATTTTCATCAAACTTTGAAATTATCTAGTAATTATTCTAACTAAAATTTAAATTAGACAATGGGGAGAGGGGAACAAAGGTATTTAGTCATCCCTCACTCTCTCCCTTCCTTCTAGGATTCTAATTACACCATAACTCTCTGAAGCTCCTCCATTCATTCTCTATTTTCTCCCTGCATTTCACTTTGGGAAGTTTCTATTTCTGTATCCTTGAATTCATGATTCTTTTCTATTGCAGTGTCTACTCTGCTCTAAATCCAATCCAATTTTTTTTCATTTCAGATATCATATTTATTATCTCTAGTAGTTTGATTTCCCACTTACATTTTTTCCTTTCATAGTTCAAGAGTTCCTGGGTTATGTCATACTTTCTCCAAAGGTACCCATTGGCTCTTTGAGATCCCAAGAGTGCACCTTTACAGTGTTCAGTTTCACTGAGATTTGTATTTCCCTGCAGATCCCCATATGCAGGGGGCTCACCCTGTGTGGGCCTCATACACAATAAAAAAGCAGAGAATCCAAAGCACAGAGAGTGGGGGTATGTTAGGGAGGAAACGGTTTCATCGAGGGAAACTGCTCTAGAGCCCTAATGGAGTCTGTTTCACTATGGAAAATGTGGCCTGTGGGTATTAAAACCATGGAATTGAGGCAATGGAAAGCATGCTTTATAATATATAATAATATAAGATATAATAATATCAATATTAAAACTTATAAGAATATCTTTTTAAATAATATAAATACCAACATTAATTACATTATTGTTTTTGTTATTTTATTATTATTAGGATGAGCTGAGGAAGGAAGCTCTAGTCCAAAGACCCTATAATGAAGGCATTATCGACTTTGCGGTCAAGAACTTGAAAGACCAGCAAAAGTGTGCACATGCGCTTACCAACTCTACTGGCATCCTAGGTTTTAGCTAATTTACAGAAGGCCTATATCTTCTGCCAATGACTTTATTTCTTCAAGCCACACTGAAATGTCTTGTCAAGAGCTGGTGTCATTCTTCTTTGTGTCCCTCGTACCTGACGCTAGTGCTTGACATACAGTTGTGGCCTCTCAATACAAGCTTGTTCAATTTGACTGGATTCTTTTAGGTCCCCCAAATTGTCAACAAACACAGCCAATTCCCGCTTAAATGCAGACAAAAGAGCAGAGGAAGGAAAAAAAAAAAAAGGAAAAGAGAAAAAAAAAAGCTCTGGCGCTGAGGATTCTGGGCGCTGGAGTTCGGGCGCCCCGGCTGCGCAGGCGCATTGGCTTGCCTGGAGCCCGGCCCCGCCGAGCCGGCGCCATTGCTGGAAGTGTTCCCGCCCTGCTCTGCGAGTGCCCTCAGTTGTCCTCAGTTCGGCAGCCAGGTACTCGTTACCCCGGGCGCCGGACCCGCTTCCCCGCCGCCCCTCCCTCGGCGCCGGGCTCCTGGCGGCGTCGGGGGCGGGGCCGCTCCCTCCAGAGCCCTTGTCCCTGAGCCGACACGCCCACCCGAGAGGCGACAGGGACTGGGCCTCCTGGCTGGCTGTCGCCTGGGTCTCCCCCAGGCCTGGCTCGGGGGCCGGCCGTGCCCTCGGTGGCGGGCGCGGCGCAGGGGCTGGGGAGCACGGGGCGCGGCCCTAGGCTTAGTAGGGTTCGACTCGGGCAGGCTGGCTCCTGACCCGACCCTCCGCCTCTTCCCAGTCCCGCACCTTTGATGGAGGAGGTGGGGGGGACCCCCGATGAGCACCTAGGGAAAGAGGGCGAGGCTGGGGAAGGACAGTGTCCGTCCTGGCTTCTGAACCCGCAGGGATGGAACGGTTTCACACCTGATGACCTGACAGGTGGATGAACTCCTGTCCTTTAGGTAACCCCCCTCCCCCCGTCATTTTACGGCATTTCGAGTAATCTCTTTCAAATCACTTGTCTCTGCCAGACATGATAATGGCATCCTTGCTTTGGTTGGGAAATGAAGTTCTCAACAAGAACGTGGGCCCCTTCGTTATTTTAGAATAACAAAGCTGGCGGAGAATCCACAGCAAGTGAATGAAATTTCTCACGTCTTTGATACTTCCGGAGTGCTCGGGAAGACAGACAGGGCTTGGGTGAAGTCAACAATATCCAGAAAAAAATATCTAGGCGATTACAAGTATGGAGCAATGTTAGCCTGGATTAGATAATCTTTGCGTAATGTCAGAGGTGAAAGGAGAAACTGCGGCAAGCCTAATAATGCTGCTCAAGCGATTTGCCAACGGACGCATTTCTACAGTAGCCAAACCAAGGTTAGAACAGGGGGTAGAGGCTGGGGTGGAGGGGACGGCCACTCTAGAACTTTATTACTACACCAAACTCGTATGTAAATATAGATACTTTTTTTAAAATATTTTTTTAATGTTTTATTTATTTTTGAGAGAGAGAGAGAGAGAGAGACAGCGTGAGCAGGGGAGGGTCAGAGAGAGAGACACAGAAGCTGAAGACAGGCTCCAGGCTCTGAGCTGTCAGCACAGAGCCCGACGCGGGGCTCCAACCCACGAATCGATATATCGATCATGACCTGAGCCGAAGTCGGACACTCAACCGACTGAGCCTCCCAGGAGCCCCAATATACTTCTTACTGCCTACTTGGAAAGTGTAGAAAAGTAGAAGGAAGTGTAAACGTCACAGGCCCAGGTCTCTGAGGCCACAGTGGACTTTGGCTCACTCACTCGCTTGCCTTTTTCTCTATACGTTCTTTTTACACAGTCAAGATCAAGCTGAATATGGAACTTTGAAGAGTGTTGGCTATTTTGATTATAAAATGTAAAAAGATGCTTATTGCACAGTTTAGTATTAAACATATTTGACTGGCATTACCTATATGGCATATTGCCAAGGAGGAGTTCATTAATCTTGAAAATTTTATGGGGTTCCTGGATGGCTCAGTCGGTTAAGCATCCAACTTCAGGCTCAGGTCATGATCTCACTATTGGATCCTCAGTGAAGCCCTGCATCGGCCTCTGTGCTGACAGCTCAGAGCCTGGAGCCTGCTTACAATTCTGTGTCTCCCTCTCTCTCTGCCCCTTCCCTCTCATGCTCTGTCTCTCTCTTTGTCTCTCTAAACAAACATTGAAAAAATTTTTAAAAAGAGTCTTTAATTTGGGATTGAGGAATTAGTTTGCTTTAGAACAATATTTCTTAAGCTAAGTGTTTGAGATGTTTGTTGACGGTGTAGATTTCTGTGTCTCCTACTGAGAGTAGAAATCCTGGTTTAGATCTTGGATGGAGCTGAGGAATTTCCTTTTATTTTTAAGATTTTTTTTCAATAATCTCTACACCCAACATGGGGCTTGAGCTCACAACACTGTGACCAAAAGTCACATACTTTACTAACTGAACCAGCCAGATGCTCCAGAATTCCACACCCCCCCCTTTTTTTTTTTTTTTGATGTTTATTTATTCACTTTGAGAGATAGCATGAGCGTGGGAGGGGCAGAGAGAGAGGGAGAGCAAGACTCTGCATGGTTAGCACAGAGCCCGATTCGGGGCTCAATCCCACAAACCATGAGATCATGACCTAGACTGAAATCAAGAGTCAGATGCTCAACCAACTGGGCCACCCACGTGCCCCCAGAATTTCCTTTTTAATAAACGTGCCTAATGAGCTTTTTGCATCCTAGATTTAAGATGTGGGAGTTTTCTAATTATATGTAGGAGTTTTCTGGAAACGAATCATCCTCATTAGATTTGCAAAGGACCCATGACCTAGAATAAGGTAGAGAAACACTGAAGTATGGGAAAAGCACTTTTATTAGTAACTCTGAGACTTCAGTGTAAAAATCAAGAGTCAGATGCTCAACTGACTGAGTCCCCCAGGCACCCCAAGAAACACTTTCTTTCTCATGAAAGTCTGAGTTTTTAGGTGACTGGCAGTGATCAGGGCAGGTAGGGGTAGGCAGCTCTTTCACATTAGGTCGTCTAGAAACCCAGGTTCCATTCCTCTTTCTGCTTCACCACCTCCTCGGGGAGGTTGTCTTTCCTGTGGTAGAAGCTTCTTCCTGTTGCGTTGCAAGCCTTTCGTAGGGGAAACATAGAACAAGAGGGCAAGCAGCTCCCTTGTAAAGATGTGATGTCACCTTGGGGCACCTGGGTGGCTCAGTTGGTTAAGTGTCAGACTCTTGATTTCAGCTCAGGTCACGATCTCCCGGTTTGTGGGTTCAAGCCCTTTGTTGTGTTACACGTTGGGGTCCAAGTTGGGTTTCATGTTGGGTTCCTTGCTGGGTTCCATGCTGACAGTGGAGAGCCTGCTTGGGATTTTCTCTCTCCTCCTTCCTCTGCCCCTCCCCCACTGACACACATGTGCTCTCTCTCAAAATAAATAAATAAACTTAAAAAAAAAAAAACTGTAAAACTCTTCAAAAAAAAAAAAAGATGTGATACCACCTCTTTTATTCAAATCCCATTTGTTATAATTAGTGACCTGGGCACACCTGCCAGCAAGGTGGCTGGGAAAGGTCTGTGGTTGGGTGGCCTTGTGGCCAGCTGAGATTTCAAACCTTTGTGGAGGGGAGACTGGATGTCGGAAGACAATTAGCAGTCTCTACTACATTGGCCTACTAAGTTTTCTGCTGCTTGAGTCAGTCTTAGAATATTTTTAAACAAAAATTGTTCTTTGGGGAATTTTATTTCTTTATCCTTGTCTTACTCTGTTCCTGATCTTAGGAAAAGAGTTTTACACTTTCACCGTTGAGTGTGTTAGCTGTGGGCTTGTCAAATATGACCTTTATTATGTTGCATTATGTCCCCTCCATACCCCCTTTGTTGAGAGTTTTTATCATACTGGATGTTGAATTTTGCCAAATGCTTTTTCTACATCTATTGAGATGATCATATGATTTTTATTCTTCATCTTGTTAATGTGGTGTATCACATTGATTGGCTCACAGATACTGAAGGTTCTTGCATCCCTGGAATAAACCCCACTTGATCATTGTGTATGATCCTTTTGATGTACTGTCGAATTGAGTTTGCTACTATTTTCTTGAGGAATTTTACATCTGTGTTCAACAGCATGATTGACCTCTAATTTTCTTTTCTTGTGGTGTCCTTGCCTGGTTTTAGAATCAAGGAAATGCTAGCATTATAAAATCAATTTGGAAGTATTCCTTCCTCTCTGTTTTGTTTTGTTTTGTTTTAATGTTTCTTATTTATTTTTGAGAGACAGAGATAGCGAGAGCAGGGGAGAGGGTGAGAGAGAGAGGTAGATACAGAATCTGAAGCAGGCTCCAGGCTCTGAGCTAGCGGTCAGCATAGAGCCTGACGCGAGGCTTGAACCCGCAGACCATGAGATCATGACCTGAACTGAGGCTGGATGCTTAACTGACTGAGCCACCCAGGCACCCCCCTTCCTCTCAGTTTTTTAGAAGAGTTTGAGAACAGTTGGTATTAATTCTTCTTAAATGTTTGATAGAATTCACCAGTGAAGCTACCTAGTCCTGGACTTTGTTTTTCTATGAGTTTTTTTTAAGTTTTTTTATTGATTCAATCTCTTCCTAATAATTGGTCTGTCAGATTTTCACTTTCTTCTTGATTCAGTCTTGGTAGATGGTATGTTTTAGGAAATTACTCATTTCTTCTATGTTGTCCAATTTGTTGGCATGATCTTTTTAGATCCATATTGCCTTAAAATTTAATGTGTGGCATATGACTCAACTAGGGATCTTATGAAAGAGCTGATTTTGGTTCAGTGAGTTCTGTAATTGGACCTCAGATTTTGCATCTTTCAAAAGCTCTCCAGTAATGTTAATGCTCCTGGTCTTCAGATTATGCTTTTGAATACAAAGCTCTTGGATGTTTAGTCTTTTAAAAATTGTTTTTCAAGTTTATTTATTATTTCAAGAGAGACAGAGAGAGTGAGTAGGGGAGGAGCAGAGAGAGAGACTCCCAAGCAGGCTCTGTGCCATCTGTGCAGAGCCTGACGCGAGGCTCGAACTCGCCTGCTGCAAGATCATGACCTGAGCTGAAATCAAGAGTCAGACACTTGGCCGACTGAGACACTCAGGTACTCCAAAATGTTCCATTTTTAGATGAGTAGATGATTGTGGCAAAGAAAGATTGATTTTTTTTTTTTTTTTTACATCACACAGCAAGTTGATGTAAGGGAAATGGTGTGAGCATTGGAATTAGACTGATATATGGCCTTGGGTAAATAGTGTAATTTTCCTCAGAGTGGAATGGGAATAACATTACCATAGGGTTGATGTGAAGTTCAAGTAAAAAGGTATTTTAGGGGAACCTGGCTGGCTCAGTAGAGCATGCAGCTCTTGATCTTGGGGTCATGAGTTCAAGCCCCATCTTGGAGATAGGGTTTACTCAATAAAAAGTAAATACATACTTTTTTAAAAAGAAAAGGGGCACCTGGGTGGCTTAGTCAGTTAGGTGTGTGACTTCGGCTCAGGTCATGATCTCGTGGTTTGTGGATTCAAGCCCCACGGCAGGCTCTGTGCTGATAGCTTGGAGCCTGGAGCCTGCTTCTGATTCTGTGTCTCCTTCTCTCTCTGCCCCCAACCTCCACTTGCACTCTGACTCTCAAATATGAATAAATATGAAAAAACAATTTTTAAGAAAAAAGGTTAAAGGTATTTTACTTTATTTTATTTTTTTATCATCAAGGTAGCTAACATATGGTGTATACAGCATGCTCTTGGCTTCAAGAGTAGAGTCCCACAGTTCATCACTTACCTACAACACCCCATACTCATCCCAACAAGTGCCCTCCTCAATTCCCATCACCCATTTTCCCCACCCTCCCCTCTGACCCCCTACCCTCATCAACCCTCAATTTGTTCTCTGTATTTAAGAGTCTCTTATGGTTTGCCTCCCTCTCTGTTTGTAGCTATTTTTCCCTTCCCTTCCCCCATGATCTTCTGTTAAGTTTCTCAACTTCCACATATGAGTGAAAACATATGATATCTGTCTTTCTCTGACTGACTTATTTCACTTAGCATAATACCCTCCAATTTCATCCATGTTGTTGCAAATGGCAAGATTTCATTCTTTTTCATTGCCAAGTAGAATTCCATTGTGTATACATACCACATTTTCTTCATCCATTCATCAGTTGTGGACATATAGTCACTTTCCATAATTTGGCTATTGTTGATAGCACTGCTGTAAACGTTGGGGTATGTGTAGCCCTATGAATCATCACTCCTGTATCCTTTGGATAAATTCCTGGTAGTGCTATTGCTGGGTCATAGAGTAATTCTATTTTTAATTATTTGAGGAATCTTCATGCTGTTTTCTAGAGTGGCTGCACAAGTTTGCACTCCCACCAACAGTGCAAGAGGGTTCCCCTTTCTCCACATCCTTACCAACATCTGTTGTTTCCTGAGTTGTTCATTTTAGCCACTCTGACTGGTGTGAGGTGGTATCTCGCTGTGGTTTTGATTTGTATTTCCCCGATGACAAGTGATGTTGAGCATCTTTTCATGTGTCTGTTAGCCATTTGAATGTCTTGTTTGGAAAAGTGTCTATTCATGTCTTTTGCGTGTTTCTTCACTGGATTATTTGGTTTTTTGGGTGTTGAGTTTGATAAGTTCTTTATAGATTTTGGATACCAACCCTTTTTCTGGTATATCATTTACAAATATCTTCTCCCATTCTGTTGGTTGCCTTTAGTTTTGTTGATTGTTTCCTTTGCTATGCAGAATCTTTTTATCTTGATGAGGTCCCAATAGTTCAGTTTTGCTTTTATTTCTTTTACCTTCGGAGATGTGTAAAGTAAGAAGTTGCTATGGCTGAGGGCACAGAAGTTGTTGCCTGTTTTCTCTTCTAGGATTTTGATGGTTTCCTGTCTCACATTTAGGTCTTTCATCCATTTTGAATTGCAAGAAAGTGGTCCAGTTTCATTCTTCTGCATGTTGCTCTCTAGTTCTTCCAGCACCATTTGCTAAAGGGACTTTCCTTTTCCCATTGGATACTCTTTCCTCCTTAGTCAAAGACTAGTTGGCCATACAGTGGTGGGTCTCATCCCAGGTTCTCTGTTCTATTCCATTCATCTGTTCTATTCCATGTCTGTTTTTGTGCCAAATACTGTACTGCCTTGATGATGATGATGACTACTTTGTAGTACAGGCTAAGGTCCAGCCGGGATTGTGATACCTCTAGCTTTGGTTTTCTTTTTCAACATTATTGTGACTATTTGGGGTCTTTTGTGCTTCCATACATATTTTTGGATCGTTTGTTCTATCTCCAAGAAGAATGCCAGTGCTATTTTGATTGGGATTGCATTGAATGTGTAGATCGCTTTGGGTAGTATCAACATTTTAACAATATTTGTTCTTCCAATCCATGACAATGGAATGTTTTTCCATTTCTTTGTGTTTTCAGTTTCTTTCATAAGCTTTCTATAGTTTTCAGTGTACAGATCTTTTACCTTTGGTTACGTTTATTCCTAAGTGTTTTATGGTTTTTGGTGCAGTTGCAAATGAAACCTTTTCCTTAGTATCTATTTCTGTTGCTTCATTATTGGTGTAGAGAAATGCAACTTGATTTCTGTACACTGATTTTATATCTTGTGACTTTGCTGAATTCATATATTAGTTCTAGCAGTTTTGGGATGGAGTCTTTAGCGTTTTCCACGTAGAGTATCATGTCATCTGCGAAAAGTGAAAGTTTGACTTCTTTGCTGATCTGGATGCCTTTTATTTCATTTTGTTATCTCATTGCTGAGGCTACAGCTTCCAACAATGTATTAAACAACAGTGGTGAGAGTGGACGTCCCTGTCATGTTCCTGATCTCAGGGGAAAAGCTCTCAGTTTTCCCCCATTGAGGATGGTATTAGCTGTGGCTCTCATATATTGCTTTTATGATGTTAAGGTAGGTTCCTTCTATCCTGACTTTCCTGAGGGTTTTTATTAAGAAAGGATGCTATGTAGGGCACCTGGGTGGCTCAGTTGGTTAAGTGTCCAGCTTCAGCTGAGGTCACGATCTCACGGTTCGTGGGTTTGAGCCCCGCGTCGGGCTCTGTGCTGACAGTTAGCTCAGAGCCTGGAGCCTGCTTCAGATTCTTACCTCCCTCTCTCTCTGACCCTCCCCTGCGCACACTGTCTCTCTCTGTCTCTGAAAAATAAATTAAAAAAAAAAACATTAAAAAAAAGGATGCTGTGTTTTGTCAAGTGCTTTTCTTGCATCTATTCCCAGGATCATATGGTTCTAATCCTTTCTTCTCTTAATGTGCTGTATCACATTGATTGATTCGCAAATACTGAACCAGCCCTGCAGCCCAGAAATGAATTCCACTCGTATTTTAAAAGATCCGTGTACAATGTCTGGCCTGCTAGCTGTGACTACGTTTAATGGTATTAAAATGTCACAATCTCCTGGAACAAGGAACTTATTTCCTTACTGTCTTGGGGGTTAATCTTGTGTCCTTTAGGGAAGTCATGCCTCTTTATAATATCAGGATTCCAATTAGCTAAATCTAAGGTTTCCAAGGTAGGATTGATTTTCATCGTTGATTTCTCTTTCTCAGCTGTGTCTCTGCAGGACTCCACTCTCGCCAGAGAGGGGAACACAGAGATCATGGCTGCTGTGGTCTTTTCTCTTGGACCTCTGGTAAGTTGGGGTTTTCTCTGGTCCTGACCTGCCTCTTGGTTTGAGAGCATGTCTATTTTTCTTGAAGTCTGTGACTTCTCCATCTCACCCACATCCCTTCTAGTAACTGAATCAGATTGTTTCACCCACGAAAATTGGGTTCCTCACAGTGAGGCTTGTAATCTATAAAAAGTTTTACTATACATATGGTACCAAATACGAAGATTCATGATCTTTCAAAAAATACTTTTTGCTATTTTTTGATAGACAGTCTAGGAAATTTACTTTTGATGTTAAATTTGTATTATTCCCAGGAAATTTCAGTTTTTTGCGGGGTAAAAGAATAGAATATTTTAAATTGGAAATATTGGTTAGGAAATTTTGAGGAAAGTATGTACACACAGACACACGTACACACCCCCTTAATTAAGAGGGACTGGTCCCCTTGTGCCCACTCTCAGTGATCTCCTCTTTTCTACCCACTAAGAAGTGACCAAGCTTAATAGATGCCATGGAGAGAAAGAAGATATTTAAGACACAGAGCTTGGCCGTAGGGTGCTTACAGTCTCGTTGAGGTAAGGCCTACAAAAGAAATAGTTTCATAATTTATTTAGGTGAATGATAGTCGCTTAGCTGTATGATAAACCCGGTGAGTGCTCTGTAAGAGGAGAAATGGGCATTCGCGTGGGCAAAACTGGCCACAGAAAGCTCATGAGGATAGTTAGACTTAGGTAGTACTTACAAGTGGGATTTAAGTTGTCACAGAGTATTTGTAAGGGTGCTTCAGGTGAGAAGGGAGTTTAAGGGCAAGAGAGCAGTGGGGTGAGCTGGTGATTCTTGTTAGAAAGTTATGAAAGATCGAACTGGAAATTAGATATTTAAGCTGAATCTTTTAATGTTTCCCTGAAGTTATTTAAGTGTGTGTGTGTATGTGTGTGTGTGTGTGTGTGTGTGTGTGAGAGTGAGTGAGATGGGTGTCAGTGAGAGACTTTAGCCGTGTCTTTTTGAATTAGATTCTGAAGAAAGGCGATACCAACAAATATAATTTGTTCTGGTAACAATCCACAGTAACATATAGTCGTGACCTTTTATTCTTTGTAGCCAGGATGTATGTATGACATGTAAATAGTCCTTAAGACATAACCTTGAAAAGATAAATAAAAACCAAAATATTATACTTAATTGGCATCTCCAAAGTATTTATCTAGTATTGGCATGGTCAAACCCATCCCTAATTAGCAGAGGTTGATGTTCACATCATCATTAATTTTCTGGAAGCTGAATGTTTGTATTTTTTAGGTTAGAACTTAGAGGGGAGAAATAAGATAACATTTTTTCTCAGTGGACTTTCATTAGTCTTAGTAACCATAGTTTTTTTAAATGGCGCACACAAAACCTAAAATCATAAGTACTCATTGAAAGATATAGTGAAATACCACTTCATTTATAAAACCAGGCCCTCATAGGGATACAGCTTATAAGGCTAAGAAAATAACGTAGTGAGAAGTCCCTAAAATACTACCTGAAAATCTACGAGGCGTTTCCCCTGACCCCCCCAACACTGAAATGATTTTCAACTGTGCAAAATACATAGCGTTACTAGGTTTCAAATACTATTCTTGAGCAAGATAGATACTTTCTGAGAAGTACATTTCAACTCTATATGAAAAGGGAAAATTAGATAACATCTGAAGCCCTCTTAATATAAATCATTTTTGGTTATATAAGTAGGTTCTTTGTTGGAAGCCTCCTTTAAATACTATGCAGTTGTATCTTGTCTTGTGTTTGTCATCGTCTCAAAGTTAAAGAAGATGATTGGCTGTTACTATGGGATGGTAATTTCAGCGCTAAATTAAGCAATAAAAGGGGCGCGCCACATCCACAGTGGACCGTTGGTACTTGAGGCTCTGCTGTGGGTCGCTGCTGTGTTGCTGAGTGATCGTATCCTGTATCCCTTCAGAATCCTGAAGTTTCCAAGCCAGAGGAAGACCTTCACCTTCAGGCCGAAGAACCAGAATTGGTAAAGGTAATACCTAACACATTACATGAGGGGAATAAAGTGCCTTTTTTACTGCGCCTGCTTCTTAATGTTCCTAGTTCGTTGCAAGTTTGCAGTGAGTACCATCTTGCCTGATAGGTGTATAACCCCACCAGTGTGACAGATTTCATTTCCCTCGGTGGCAGCCCTAATGTGGCAGATACGTAACGTCATAACTGCTGATGATAAAGTAGGCCGCATCACGTGCTCTGATTCTTGCTTTGCGTCATGAGACTCGACACCATTAAAAATATCAAGAATGCATCAACATCAGTGGAAATATTCTTAAGAGGTGTTTAAATTGGTGTCGATTTTTTATTGCACTATATTGTTAAGCTGACTTTCTTATTCATGAGTATAAAATCCAACTGATTTTTTCCAGAAAATATCAAAGTCAGAAATGTATGAAATATGTTAAGAAAAATTATCTAACATTTATCTAAGTTTTAGACAAAGGGTAAATGTATGCCCTTTCGGTGTCATATTGGACCATTGTCTAACCAGCCTGGGTGAGGGTCATCTGACATAGCACGGAGGGTTATGTTGTTTGAGGTACTAGTTACTGTTGGTTAATAGCCAGACCCTCGAAGTCCTCTGTTAACTTGTAGAACATTGAAAATTTGCAAATTATTTTACCTAGGAGAAAAAAATCCCCCCCAAGTTTATGGTTTTATCATCTCTGTAGGACTTTCACCAGGTCTCTAGCTAACTTTGCAGTCTTACTCCAGGATTCCTTCTTCTGAAGTCAGCGGACAGCTGTCTTCGTGCCTCCTTTGAACCAGCTTTGTCAAGCAGCTGATCTCTCGTTAATGACTTCAGTAAATCTTTGGCACATGTTGACAATATTTGTAGAATTATGGGGCTTGATTTTTTTAAATTTTTTTATTGAAGTATAGTTGACATGCAGGATTTTATTAGTTTCAGTTGTGCAGCATAGTGATTGGATGTAACTCTGTACATAACACAGTGCTCATCACAATAAGTGTGGTTACTATTACCAAAGTTATAGTATTGTTGTCTGTACTCTATGCTATACTTTTCATCTCTGTCATTTATTTTATAACTGGAAGTTCGTGCCTCTTAATTCCCTTCACCTGTTTCACCCATCCTCCCACCCTCCCCAAAAAACACCATTTTGTTCTCTGTATTTAAGAGTCTGTTTCTGGTTTTGTTTGTTCATTTGTTTTCTTTTTTAGATTCCACATATAAGTGAAATCATATATTTATCTTTGGTTTATTTCACTTAGCATAATACCCTCTAAGTCCGTCAGTGTTGTCAGGAATGACAAGATGGGTTTGTGCGTGTGTGCATGTGCGTGTGTGCATACCACCTCTTCTTTATCCATTTACTTATCAATAGACACTTGTGTTGCTTCTATATCTTAGCTACTGTAAATAATCCCACAAAAATCATAGGAGGGCACATATCTTTTTGAATTAGTGTTTTCATTTTCTTTGGGTAACAAGCAGTGGAATTACTGGATCATATAGTAATTCTAGTTTGAACTTTTGAGGCACCTCCACACTGTTTTCCATAACCAGCTTGTCTTCCCACCAACAGCACACGAGTCCTTTTCTTCACACCCTTGCCAATTCTTGTTATTTCTTGTCTTCTTTATTTTAGCGGCTCTGACAGCTGTGCAGTGGTATCTCACTGTGATTTGGCCTTGCATTTCTTCTGTTGGCCCTTCATATGTTCTCTCTGGGAAAATGTCCATTCAGGTCACCTGCCCATTTTTAATTGGACTATTTGGTTTTTTGTTGTTGAGTTGTATGAGTTCTTTTTATATTTCGGATATTAACCCCTTATCATATAAATCATTTGCAAATACCTTCTCCCATTTATTTGGTTGCCCTTTTTCTTTTTTAAAAATTTTCGGGTAAATTCTATGCCCGTTCTGGAGCTTGAACTCACGATCTGAGATCAAGAGTTTCAAGCTCCACTGACTGAACCGCCAGGGCCCCCAACAGGTTGCCTTTTTGTGTCGATGGTTTCTTTTGCTATGCAAAACCTATTAGTTTCCTGTAGTCCTTATGATTTATTTTTGCTTTTATTTCCCTTGCCTCCGGAAACAGATTCAGAAAACTTTTGCCAAGGCCAATGTTCAACTGTTGCTTAGGCCTATGTTTTCTTTCAGGTGTTTTATGGTTTCAGGGCTTACATTTAAGCTGTTTGAAGAGACAGTCTTTTCCTCATTTATTTTCTTGCCTCCTTTCTTATACATAATTATGGTTTTTTTAATTACATAAAAGTTCAACTCCTTTTTTTTAGAATTACATTTTTAAGTTTTTTAAAAAATCATATATCGAAAGTTGGTTTTATTCTAAGAATGTTTAGTATAAAACTGGGCTTTTCTTTTTGCTTTAATGAGAAAATACATTCTGACACTCAGTCTTACACTTAATTTTTATATAGTTGTTTTTTATTTTTTAATTTAGTACTGGGCCAGTCATCCTTAAAATTGTCCTTTAACATATGGCAGTTTAGACTTAAAATTTTTAAGGTAAAAATATTAATAGTTTCAGACTTTGAATCATGAACTGTAGGAAAGTGCCATTATTTTTGACATGGTGAATAATTCGTATGGTTTATTTTTGTTCTTCTGACAGGAAATCCCTGGCAGAAGAGTAATTCTCTGTGGCTTTTTCTTAAATTCTACATCCTGTTTATAAGTACTAAACTTAGTTTTTAAATGGTTTTTGGTTTTGAGAGAGACATAGCACGAGTAGGCAAGGGGCAGAGAGAGGGAGACGAAGAATCTGAGGCAGGCTCCAAGCTCTGAGCTGTCAGCACAGAACCCAGCGTAGGGGTTGGACCTATAAACTGAGATCATGACCTGAGCCAAAGTCGGAGGCTTATGACTGAGCCACCCAAGCACCCCTGAACTTACTTTTATTTAGTTTTAATTGTAGTAAAACCAGTCTTTTAGTGATAACATTTTTAACATTTCCATATCTACAAAAAGGGCAGATAGAATTTTCATAGGGCACGTGTTGACTCTTGATCAGTTTGGGAACGATTGCTGTGTTAATATTAAGGTTTATAATAAGACTACGGAATGTCTTCCCACTTAGGTATTCTTTAGTTTCTCCCGGCGATGTTTTGTCATTTTCAGTGTACATGTCTTGCACATCTTTTGTTAAATTCATTCCTAAGTGTTTTATTCTTTTTTGCTATTTTAAACGGATTTTTTTCTTAATTTCTTTTTTGCAATGTTCATTACTAGTGTAGAAATAGTTGACTTATGTATATCGATTTTGTGTCCTGAACCTTGCTGAACTAGTTTATTTAATTCTAGAAGGGTTTTGTCTGTTTGGGGTTTTTGTTGTTGTTGTTGTTACTGTTGTTGTTTTGCACATGCATGTGTGTAGATTTTTTTTTAGGTTTTCTATATGCAAGATAATATCTGTAAATGGAGATTATGTCATTTCCAAATAGAAATTACTTCTTCCTTTCCAGTCTGGATACCTTATATTTCTTTTTCTTCTCTCATTTCTCTTGCTAAGCCTTACAGCTCAATGTTGAATAGAAGTGAGCAGAAGGGACATCTTTGTGAGGTTTATGATCATAGGGGGAGTGGCCATTCGCCATGAAGTATGACGTTAGTGTTATACCCAGATCGCAGTCTCCCCAAAAACCGAGACCAGCAGGGAGTCCGAGTCACGTATGCAAAAGCAAAGGGCGTTTATTCGGACTTAAGCTCGGACACTCAGACCTCACCAACACAGTGGATCTGTGCTCAGAGCCCCGATCACCAGTCGGGCAGGGTTTTTATTACAGTTGGGGGCAAGGGATGGGGTGAAAGGTGGGGTGAGGGGCATGGACTACCATATGGTAGGAGGGCGCATTGGCAGAAGTTGGTGTGGTGCAGGGTGATTGGCTAATTTAAAACTAAGTGGGCATACTAAAAATCGCGGAATGTCAGGTACTCCCCTGCTGGACCATGATTGGCCCTGGCTAAGGGTGGTGTCTGGCCTAGCCTGAGCCAATCATAGACCCCCAGGAAGGTGGTATTTTCCGGCGTCTAGGGGGTGGGGGGAGTAGGTTTCCATTACCCTGAACCATCACAGGTGGGGGTTACTATTCTTAACTTGTTGAGCGAGTCCCTTGTTTTTAAAGTTTCTGGAACTTCAGGTGGGGCCACAGATTCCAGTAAGTTTTAGTCATGCCTGGGGAAACAGAGACGTGGGCCTCCTAGTTTCTGAGGCTTATTTGAAGCCTGTCATGGCGTTAGTTTGGCTCTTCAGTTTTCATAGATGGTCTCTATCATGTTGACAACATTTTTGCTTCTATTTCTGGTTTGTTGGATTTTGTCACATACTTTTCTGAGTCCCTTAAGATCATTGCGTGGGTTTTGTTCTTTATTCTGTTAATATGGTGTATTACCTTGATTAATTTAAGATATTAAATGAACTTTGTATTCCTGGAATAACTCCCGCTTGGCTATGGCATATATTATGTTTTCTTTTTTGCTGGATTCAAACTGAGTCAAACTGAATTCTGTCTGGCTCTTCCTTAAATTCTACATTTGTTTTATTTTGGTAATACTAGCCTTACAGAATGAGTTGAGAATGTTTCCTTCTATTTTTTGGAAGAGTTAGCGAAAGATTGGTGTTAATTCTTCTTGAAATGTCTGACGGAATTCAGTGAAGCCACTTGAACCTGGGTTTTTATTTGTGGTAAGTTTAATTATAATATTTATATTTTCTATGGCTTCTTGAGTCAGTTTTGGTAGTTTGTGTCTTTCTAGGAATCTGCCCATTTTATCTAGGTGTTTCTAATTTGTTGGCACGTGGTTGTTCATAGTATTCTCTTATAATCCTTTTATTTCTGTAAGGTCAGTAGTAATGTCTCATTTTTCATTCCTGATGTTAGTAATTTGAGTCTTTTTTTTCTTAGTCTAGCTAAGGGCTTTGTAACTGTTATGTTTTCAAAGAACTAACTTTTTTATTGGTTGATTTTCTCTGTTGTTTTTCTATTCTCTGTTTTGTTTATCTCGATTCTAATATTATTTCCTTCTGCTTTAAAAAAAATTTAGTTCACTCTTTCTAGTTTCCTAAGGTATAAATTTATGTTTTTATTAAGTTCTTAATTTAAATTCCAGTATAGTTAACATACAGTGTTACATTAGTTTCAGGTGTACAATATAGTGACCCAGCAATTCTATATGTTACCCAGTGCTCATCATGATTCGTATACTCTTTAAGCCCCATCACCTATTTCACCCAGAAAAAATCTTAGCCAAGTATAATCTAACTTAAGACCTTTGTCTGACTAGTCAGCTAATCAGGATCTTTAGTTTACTGGATCATAGAGTATAGTGATTATCAGAATTTGAATTCTGGAGCCAAATGGCCTGAATCTGAATCTAAACTTTATTTCTTCTGAGAACTTGGACAAGACATGGGACCTTTTCATGTCTCACTTTTATTAGCACCTTCCTTCTTGTGAGGATTCAGTCCTAAGTAGCAAGCCCTTTTTAGATCAGAACCTGACAAATATTATGCACTATACATATACAAAAGGAGAGAGTAGTTTCATGAATCCTTTTGCCTGCCTTCCAGCAATTATTGGACCATGGATAATAATCATGTTTCATTTGTAATCTTACCATCTCTCACTAATTATTTTGAAGCATATATAAGTCATATGTCTTGACAAGATATGTATTTTGTCTATAAATATATATCTATAACATGTTTCATAATGTAACATATACAACTATGGTTACAGCTAAAAAATCCTCAGAAAGCCTTAATATCAAATGTGGAGCTGGTATTTGTTTCCCAAGTTGATTCATATGTTCTCATTAGTTAATGTTGTCTCTTAGGCCACTTTCAGGCTAGAGTTTTCCCCCTCCCTCTTTTCTTCCTCCTTGTAATAATTCATTGAAAAACCAAGTGATTTCTACTTTAGAGCTGTGTTGTCTGATACAGTAGCCACTAACCACATGTGGCTTTTGAGCATGTGAAATGTAACTAACCCACACTGAGATGTACTGTCAACTTAAGATGCACATCATATTTCAGAGACTTACTACAAAAGATAGAATCTCATTAATAATTTTTACATTGATTGCACATTGAAATATGTACACTAGTCTAAATATATTAAAGTAATTTCACTTTTTTTAAGTGATTTATTTATTTTATTTTGAGAGAGAGAGTATGAGCAGGGAAGGGGCAGAGAGAGAGAGAATCCCTGGTGTGGGGCTTGAACTCACAGACCATGAGATCATGACCTGAGCTGAAACCAAGAGTTGGATGCTTACCCAGCTGACCTACTCAGGCATCCCTCACTTGTTTTCGTTTTAGTGGGGCTACTAGAAAACTTTACATTCCATATGTGACTTGCAACATACTTCTATTGGACAACATGGATTTACAATTTCACACAATATTAATTTTATTTATTGTATCTCCGTGGGGATATTTAACATGTTCATCTGTCCCCTGTATTTGCAGTGTATTGTTAGTTAGGTATAGAGGCTTTCTCAGATTCCAGCTGGATTATTTTAAAAATGTTTTTGCTAGTAGTATTTCATGTATCTGATGTATGCTACTGAAAGGCGCATCATGCCTGATTGGGAGGCCTCTTTGATATATTAGCAGCCACTGATGACCCTTTAATTCAGCAGAGGTTGCAAAATGATGATGCGCTAATTCTTTTATTCCTTTTCATGTATTAGCTGGAATCCTTCCATAAAGAGAAATCTCTCTTCAACAATGTGATCACACTTGATAACCATAAAAATTATAATATTTTACATAGGAAAAGAACAAAAGGTTAGTTCTTTCTCTTTATTTACCAGTTTACAGGCATCCTCCACAAATAATCAATGAGTATTTTTATAGTATTATGAAATCATGAATTTAAAGTTGTATTTTTGAAACCCATTTTGTGCCATTATTAGCTGGTGGGAGACTCTTCAAGTGGCCTCCTGTGTCTTAGATACGATCCTAGGAGTGCTCGACACCTTGCTTGCCTTTTAATATCACAGAAGGTTCCAGGCCCTGATTCCTTTAGAGGGAGGTAAAGTCTAGCTTGCATAATGTTAATTTATTAGTTATTGTTTTTATTTTTAGGCCTTTATAGTGGATGAAGCTAGGAAATATATTTTATTTTGTTTCCTAAAAAATAAAATAACTCATGAGTTTATACTGATACTTCCAATTCAAATTTGGATCTATGGAATTATTTGCATAATCTCATCAACATTACACTTATATCTTCTTTCTCCCCTGCCAAATTTATTTCTTCTCAATGACAGCAACATAATAATGTGTTTTATCAAACACATAGCCGCTACCAAATAACATTCTCATCATTACCACCAACAATATGACTACTTATTGGAAACATACGGTTTTTGCAGTTCTTTGTCTTCTTGGGGTATATCTCACAAAGGATGAACAGAAAAATTGCCGTGTTTTAAAGTTCCTTAAAATAATTTCTCACTGGTGAATGCATATGCTTTTTACTTTTAATTTTTAGGAATGACTTTTTAAATTTTTTTCTTTTATAATAATATATTTACATGGTTCAAAAGTAAAATCTATAAAATATTCAGAAGAGTCTAGCTCCTCTTCCGGTCCTCCATTTTCTTGCTCAAAGGGAGAGCTCATAATGTTCTGTTTCTACAATGTGATGATAAACTGCATCTTTTGTTAAGCCATATCCTATAGATTTGGAACTTACATTATACATAAGCCAGGGTTTTTTTTTTAAATATTTTTATTTTGTTTATTTATTTTAATCTTTATTTATTTTTGAGAGAGAGAGACAGAGCATGAGCAAGGGAGGAGCAGAGAGAGGGAGACACAGAATCAGAAGCAGGCTCCAGGCCCTGTCAGCACAGAGCTTGAGGCGGGGCTCAAACCCACGAACTGCAAGATCATGACCTGAGCGGAAGTTGGATGCTCAACCAACTAAGCCACCCAGGTGCCCTGACAAGCCAGGGTTTTGAGGGAAAAAAGATTCTGTGGGTAGAAACTGCTAGCTGTTATCAACATGAAGACTCTCTAGGGAAGGAGGAAATCATTTGACTCCAGATAATATAGTAAGACCAATATTACAAAGTTAGAGAAAGACTGGTTTGAATTGGCATGAAAAGAAATTTTTGCTTCGAGTAAAACTCCTCTTGTGGTTTTAAGTTCCTGTCACTGGAGAGATTCATCCTTTACGTGTTGAACTGGTTGACTTCAGTGGGCATTTGGTGTCTGTGAGTTCTGGAAGTTTCCTCCAGTTTTGTGTGTGTTATTCTGCACAACAGGTCTTAGTATATAGTCCCCAGGTGACCCTAGTGTACTTACTTTAGGATCCCGTGACATTTAAAGATGTGGCGATAGACTTCTCATTAGAAGAGTGGAGGCTGATGGACCTTTCCCAGAGGAACCTGCACAAGGACGTGATGCTGGAGAATTACAGGAATCTTGTCTCCCTGGGTGAGAATAACTTCCGTGTTCATGTGTCTACACACCTGACCAGGTTTGCTGAAGGTAGAGAACCTTTAAAGTACTGAAGGGAATTTGGGCGTAGAGCTTCGGCATTAAAATCTCATATTGTGGGAATGCTGCTGGGAGTCACACTACCCCTTGCGCATCGCTAAGGGGCCTGCCCACTGTAGAGTAAGAAACACATACTTCGTGGGCACCTTGGAGAGTGTTGACAGTCTCCAGACTTAGGACTAAACTTTTTTCTGATCACTTTTATAAATGGGAGCCATAGTTCTCGGTACCTCCAGAAAGAAAGAAACAAATGCATTCATTTTCTTCCTAAACTCAGATTACTCCCGTGTCCTGTTAGCCCAGAGAACCTGGGCTCACAGTGCTGGGCTCCTCTGAGATAATGTTTGGAATTCTCTGTAACTCCACGGCACCAGAGAACGTTCTGCTGCCACGGAATGTTCTGTAGCTGTGCTGTCCGATATGGACGGCACTAGCCACTTGGAGCTGCTAAGAGCTTGAAATCTGGCTAGTCAACTGAAGAACTGAATTTTAAATTTTACGTGGTTTTAACTAATTCACGCTCAAACTTAAATAGCCACATGTGACTGCTGGCAAGAGTATTGGGCAGTGCATCTCAGGAACTTC
Organism: Mungos mungo; assembly: GCA_004023785.1. Lineage (NCBI taxonomy): Eukaryota > Metazoa > Chordata > Mammalia > Carnivora > Herpestidae > Mungos > Mungos mungo. The sequence continues at coordinate 377,782 of PISW01000422.1, read as the reverse complement.
CCCTAACAGCCCCTCTGCACAGGAGATTAAGAGCTGAGACCGAATTTGGCAATAGTTCTTACTCATAAACACACTCAAATCCTATTCATTTTTCTCTAAACAGGGCTTGCAGTTTCCAAACCAGACATGATATCTCATTTGGAGGATGGAAAAGGACCATGGGTGGTAGTGAGGGAAATTGCAAGAACGCCCTACCCAGGTGAGTTCATAAGAACCAGGAGGATTGAGTTTAGTTCAAGTTAATAAGTTATGGCTGGAGCAGAACAGCTGAAATATTTGGGGGAGTATCGCTACTGAAAACTATCTCAGGAGGTCCCCCCCCCCCACCCGCCCTGCGTTTGCTCTCTCCTTTTCCCTCTCTTCTCTCTCCGTTCTCTGCTTCTGGTTCCCGTCCCATCCTACATTGCTTTCTTGAGGACATGATTTTCATAATTATCCCTTCACTCAAACATGCATGACACATCCCTTTCAGGTCTGTCTTCAGTTAACTTTATATTTTTCTCATCTGTTTAACTATTATCCAACCTCTCTTCATTAATCTTCCTGAAAATGCTTTGTTAAAGGTCACCACTGATTTTAATGTTTATTTATTTATTAGAGAGAGAGAGACAGGGAGGGAGAAAACACAGGTGGAAGAGGGGTAGAGAGAGAGGGAGACATAGAATCCAAAGCAGGCTTCAAGCTCCCAGCTCTGAGCTGACAGCAGAGAGCCCCATGTGGGGCTCAAACCCATGAACCACAAGATAATGACCTGAGCCAAAGTTGAACATTTAACCTACTAAGCCACCCAGGCACCTCTCTGCTGATATTTTATTTATTTTGAGAGAGAGAGAGAGAGAGAAAGAGAATGAGCAGGGAAGGGACAGAGAATGAGGGAGAGAGAATCCCAAGCAGACTCAGCACTGTCAGCACAGAGCCTGATGTAGGGCTCGATCCCACAAACTGTGAGATCATGACCTGAGCTGAAACCAAGAGTCGAATGCTTAACTGACTGAGCCACCCAGTTGCCCCACCACTGATTTCTTCTAAACTTAACCTATTTACTCATTATTTAATTTGCCGGTGAACTTGCAAGCCTCCTGAAACTTTGGGGGAACCCTCCTGTTCTCCTCTGATTTCTTAACTAATTGAAAATACAAACAAGGAATCAGTTGAGAGTTAAAATACAGTATCTGTTCATGTATTTAATTGATATTTATCAGACATCTTTTTTCTGTGTACTGGGTTAGGTACTAGGTCTATGGCAATGAGTAAGATGTAAGATGGACCAGGTCCCTGCCGTCGTGAAGATTACATTTTGAGAAGTTGACAAGTGTATATAAATAAAAACACGCTAAATAACAGATGTAATAACCTTCAGTTATGAGATACACTGGGTGAGATATGAGATATGAAAGAGTACCTGGGATGGGGTGAGGGGGCCTCCCTCAGAGAGAGTGGTCAGGGAAGGCTTCTGAAGAGGGGCTTTGAAGCTGAGCCTTGAAGATTCCGAAATAACCAGCCGAGGGAAGAGGAGAGGAGAACCATTCCAGACAAAGGACCTGACACAGAAAAGAATGAAATGTGTTCTAGAACCCGAAAGGAGGCTGCTGTGAGAGGGAGGCTGGTATCAGAGTTAGGCAACAGCTTGCCCATCCGGGCTTTGTAGGCGACGATAATGAGTTTGGGTTTTAATCAGAGTGAGAGTGAAGGCTTTGGCCGACTTTAATCAGGGATTTTTAGGAAGTGACTCTGTAGAAACTGAACCTGAGGGCATTCAGTCAGGTAGTCAGGTAAGAGGTTGTTACAATAGTCTAAGCAGAGATGATAACTTTGATTAAGGTGATAGTAGAGACGGAACAAGAGAAATGGATTCTAATTCACTTGAACATTCATTTTATCACAATGCCATGCATAACTCACGTGTGTTACATATATTCTTTTCATGTCAATGTTATATGTTTTCTACTCAACTGTAACATAATTTTATATGAGTTTCAGGTGTACAGTATTAGGACTCAGCAATTCTGCACATCACTCAGTGCTCGTGAAGAGAAGTGTACCCTCACCCCCGTTTATTTCAGCCGTCCCCTGACTCACCTACCCTCTGCCCCGCACCAGTTTGTTCTCTGTATTTAAGAGTCTGGCGGGGGCGTTGTCTCCTTTGATCTTTATCCATTTGTTTTGTCTCTTACATCACACATTGAAATCATACGGCACATGTCTCTCTCTGACTTACTTCACTTAGCATTACACCCTCTCGGTCCCTCCACATCATCAAAAATGGCAAGAGTTCACCGTTTTGATGGCTGAGTAATACTGCATTCGATACGTACACCACATCTCCTTTATCCATTCATCTCCTGATAAACACTGGGCTGCTTCCCTGTCTTGGTCATTGTGAATAGTACTGCAGTAAACATAGGGTGCATATATCTTTTCAAGTTAGGTGTGGGTTTTTTTTATTTGCATAAGTACCCACTAGTGAAATTACTGGATCATCTGGTAGTTCTGTTTTTAATTTTTTGAGGAACCTCCACACTGTTTTCCATAGTGGCTGCATCAGTTTGCATTTCCATCAACACTGTGTTAGGGTTCCTTTTCTTCACATCCTCACCAACATTTATTTGTTGTGTTTTTTATTTTAGCTATTCTGCAGGTGTAAAGCGATATCTCATTGTGGTTTTAACTTGCATCTCCCTGATGAGTAGTCACGTTGAGCATTTTTCATGTGTCTATTGGCCATCGGTAGGTCTTTAGAAAAATATCTTTTCATGTTTTCTGCACATTTTTAAAAAATCTTTTAATGTTTATTTTTGAGAGAGAGACAGAGTACAGCAAGGGAGGTGCAGAAAGAGAGACACAAAATCTGAAGCTGGCTCTAGGCTCTGAGCTGTCAGCACAGAGTCATACGTGGGGCTTGAACCCACGGACCACGAGAGTTCAAAGTTGGGTGCTTAACCAGCTGAACCACCCAGGCGCCCCCAAAATCATTTAGTTTCCATTATTTTTTCCTTGTATTTTCCCACTTGGAATTCATTTAGCTTCTAAAATCTATGGCTTGATATTTTTTATCTGTTTTAGAAAATGCTTCAGCATTATTTCTTTCAATTTGATTTCAGCCCATTCTCTCTCACTTCTCTCTCTAGGCTCCTGGGACTCTTTTACATCTGTGATAGACCTTATCACTCTATCCAGTGTGTCTCTAATGTTTTTTACATTAAGTTTTCGATTTTCCATCATTCTGTACTTCAGTGTGCAGAAGTTCAGCCTATCCTTTGAGTTATTTTCCAGTTCTAGAATTGCCATTTGGTTCTTATTTTATACTTTGCAATTATTTGGCGAAATTACTGGTCTTGTCTTATTTTCTTGAGTATACTAACCATGATTATTTTGAAAGTTTATGTTTGAGACCTCAACTGTCTGGATTCCTTCTAGATCTGTTTCTTCTCTTGACTTTTTTCTAAGTGGACTTTTGTCTTCTTATATGCCTATTATTTTTCATTGTCAGGCATGGATATGAAAACCTGTAACAGGGGTGCCTGGGTGGCTCAGTCAGTTAAGCATCCAACTTCGGCTCAGGTCATGATTTCACAGGTTCATGGATTCAAGCCCCTCATCAGGCTCTGTGCTGACAGCTAGGACCCTGGAGCCTGCTTTGAATTCTGTGTCTCCCTCTCTCTCTCTCTGCCCCTCCCCCATTCCTGCTCTCTGTCTCTCTCAAAAATGAATAAACATTAAAAAAATCTTTTTTTAAAATCTATAACAGAATCTCAGGTTCTGGACTGTGTAATCTTTTTCCATAGAGGATTGTTTGCTTTTGGCAGGCTGCCAGGATAAAGGTTATAACAGGCCCCTCAGTTACTGTAATTCAATTAGACATTTAAAAGAGCTGGGTTCTAGGGTTGTCCTCTTTGATGGCCCTAAATTTAAAACTTTGGATTTTTGAAAAAGATTGCACTGTGGGGCGGTTATCTTATAACTTCTTTATATATATATATAATGTAAAATTTTACTATTTTATTTATTTTAAATTTCTAAACTCAGGCACCTGAGTGGCTCAGTCAGTTAAGCTTCAGACTCTTGGTTTTAGCTCAGGTCATAATCTCACAGTTCATGAATTCGAGCCCCACATTTGGCTCTGTGCTGACAGTGCAGAACCTACTTGGGATGCTCTCCCTCTCACTTTGCCCCTCCCCAACTCACACTCTCTCTCAAATAAAAAAAATTCTATAAATTTGCAAACTCATGTTCAGGCATTTTTTTTCTGTTTAAAAAAATGAATTGGATCAAAACCTTTTGTGGATGGTAGAATGTTTTTTTTACTTTAAAACGCAAGGTGAGGGGTGCTGGGTGGCTCAGTCAGTTAAGCGTCCGGCTTCGACTCAGGTCATGATCTCATAGTTCGTGGGTTTTAGCCCCACGTCAGGCTCTGTGCTGACAGCTAGCTCAGAACCTGGAGCCTGTCTTCAGATTCTGTGTCTCCGTCTCTCTCTGACCCTCCCCTGCTCATGCTATCTCTCTTTCTCTCTCAAAAATAAATAAAACATTAAAAAAAATTTTAAACTCAAGGTGTAAGTATTTTTGATCCAATACAGGACATACAGGAATGTTGTTAAGATATAAAAAGGTTGCAAAACTACCCTCAATGATAATTATTATCACTGTTTAAATTATTAATAGCTGTAAATATTAATTTTTACTAATTTACTGTTCAGCCTACTTTCTGAAGAATCAAAGTGTCTTTTTCCATAAACATTTGCTTCAAAAGCACATACAAAGACTTGAATAAGCTACTCTGCCAGGGAAATTTGAGAACGCCCTCATACAAAAAAGCTAACAAACAAAGAGTGAGAACAAATAGAAAGTGTGGTTGGAAACAACTGCCTGGCTTGTAGAGTAAACAGGAAGAAAGGAAGTAGCCACAACTTATGAAGAATGCTCTATAAAAATGTTGACTATACAGGAAATGAGATTCTAGGGGGTTACCGTGAATGAATTAGTAGGGGAAAAACTCTAAATTTGTTTTTGGTTCTTGGCTCAACCAGCCTCCCTCAAATCTACTTCCTCCTTAGCAGATAAGGCCAGTTTGGGAGCAATTAAAACTTTGTATTCATTATCAGCTCAGGTTTCCCTGTTATCCTGTTTACCGAGATCTTCCTAACTTAGAAAATAGGAGTCATTTGATTTGATTTTTCTCTTTTTCCCCCCAGAGTTGGAGACCAAGCCTGCAGCCAAGAGTGTCATGTCCACAGAGGATACTTCCGGAGCTCTATCACAAGAGACCATAATAGATAAACTCACAGAGAATGGTCTGTGGAACCCCAGAATGGGAGGACTATGGCAATGGAATGAAAGGATATTGAGATTGCAAAATGGTCAGGAAAGTCATTTGAGTCAAAGAACAGTTACTCACAAGAAAATTTCCACTGGTCAAAGAGGATTTAGACTTGGATCTATTCTTTTTCCAGAAGCAGGAGTTATCAGAGAAGGGCCCCACAGCAAATGCCAAACACATGAAAATTTCACTGAGAATTTAGATTTGATTACAGATACATCTCTGGGAAAGACAATTTGCAAGGATACAGAAGGCAGCAACGCCATAAGACCTACTTCAGAACTTACTTTAGGGAAAAAATACAATGATAAAGAAAAACCCTATAAATGTAATGCCTGTGAAAAGTCCTTTCGTTACAGGTCGTTACTCATCCAACATCAGAGAACACACACTAAAGAAAAACCTTATGAATGTAGCGAATGTGGGAAAATGTTCAGCCAGCCTTCATATCTCAGTCAACATAAAAAAATTCATACTGGAGAAAAACCCTATAAGTGTAACGAATGTGGAAAGGCCTTCATTGCTTCTTCATCACTTATGGTACATCAGAGGATTCACACGAAGGAGAAACCTTATCAGTGCAATGTCTGTGGAAAATCTTTTAGCCAGTGTGCTCGCCTTAATCAACACCAGAGAATTCAAACCGGAGAGAAGCCCTGTAAATGTAGTGAATGTGGGAAAGCTTTCAGTGATAAATCAAAACTTGCAAGACATCAGGAAACTCACAATGGAGAGAAACCCTACAAATGCAATGATTGTGGGAAAGCCTTTAGGAATAAGTCCTATCTTAGTGTACATCAGAAGACCCATACTGAAGAGAAACCATATAAATGCAGTGAATGTGGAAAATCTTTCAAGAATACCACAATCTTTAATGTTCATCAGAGAATTCATACTGGCGAGAAACCCTTTAGATGTAATGAATGTGGAAAAGCCTATAGAAGTAATTCAAGCCTTATTGTACATATAAGAACTCATACTGGGGAGAAACCTTATGAATGTAATGAATGTGGGAAAGCATTCAATCGCATAGCAAATTTCACAGAACATCAAAGAATTCATACAGGAGAAAAACCCTATAAATGTAATGAATGTGGAAAAGCCTTCATTAATTATTCATGCCTTACTGTACACCACAGAATGCACACAGGAGAGAAACCTTATAAATGTAATGAATGTGGAAAAGCCTTCATGCGTTCTTCATCCCTAATTATACATCAGCGAATTCATACTGAAGAAAAACCTTATCTCTGTAATGAATGTGGGGAATCTTTCAGAATAAAATCACACTTAACTGTACATCAGAGAATTCATACTGGAGAGAAACCATATAAATGTACAGACTGTGAGAGGGCATTTACCAAAATGGTAAATCTCAAGGAGCATCAGAAAATCCATACTGGAGTGAAACCTTATAAATGCTATGATTGTGAGAAATCTTTCAGGACTAAGTCTTACCTTATTGTACATCAAAGGACCCATACTGGAGAAAAACCATATAAATGTAATGAATGTGAAAAGGCTTTCACTAATACATCACAACTCACTGTACATCAAAGAAGGCATACTGGAGAAAAACCCTATAAATGTAATGAGTGTGGGAAGGTTTTCACAAGTAACTCGGGCTTTAATACGCATCAGAGAACACATACTGGAGAGAAACCATTTAAATGTAATGACTGTGGGAAAGCATTTAGCCAGATGGTACATGTCACAGAACATCAGAAAATCCATAGTGGAGAGAAACCCTATAAATGTGATGTCTGTGGAAAAGCCTTCAGGAGGGGTTCATACCTTACAGTGCATTGGAGAACACATACTGGAGAAAAACCCTATACATGTAAGGAATGTGGAAAGGGGTGTATCACTCTGTCACAGCTAACTCTTCATCAGAGAATTCATACTGGGGAAAGGCCCTATAAATGTGAAGAATGCGGAAAAGCCTTCAGAACCAACTCAGACTTTACTGTACATTTGAGGATGCATACTGGAGAAAAACCCTATAAGTGTCATGAATGTGGAAAAGCCTTTAGGAGTAGCTCAAGCCTTACTGTACATCAAAGAACACATCAGAGAGAAACTCAGTTAACATAAAAAGTAATAAATCATTCATCCAGATGTCAACTCCACAAGGAGAATCTTAAAAACTTGTGTCTTTTATGAATGCGGGGAAACTTTCAGGAACAACTCACCAGAAAACACACACTTAAGAGATACTTTATAAACATAAGAATGTGGAAACCTTGTATTAAATCTTAGAAGTTACAGGAAAACTCACAGTAGAGAAAAATAATGGACAAATGAAAGCCTTCACCCAGATTACATACTTCATTCACTTAAATTATTTTCAATGAATTGCCTATATATTTTTTGCCTATTTTTCTATTGGTTTGTCTTTCTTATAAATCTGGAGGTGCTCTTTATATATTTGAAATATTAATCCTTTGTTATGTGTGTTGAAAATTTCTTAATCTAGCATTTGTCTTTATGCTTTTTTATATGGTAAAAGAAGTCACCACACTTTAATTTTTCATAGATATTTATATTCTCTTTTAGATTAATTTACTCCCTTAGTTAAAATGGTCTCCTTAATCCCTAGGTTATACATAGTGTTCTAAATTTGTTTTTTAAGATTTTGATAATTTTATATTTTATTAAAGTCTTTAATTCATCTGAACTAGGTTGCTAGTCATAGAAGAGCAAATTGCCATTAATCTCTGAATATATTTGGAACCTAAGTAGTACTCAGGGAAATGCAAATTAAAACAACCAATGAGATGTCACCTCCACTAAATGGAGTTGGCAAAAATTAAGAGATCTTTTGCTAGTGGGGTTTGGGAAACCATGTACTCTTACACAAAAGGTTATATCAACTTCTATTTCCACCAGCAATTAAGCAATATATATTTAAAATTTTTGAATAAATTTTTAAAATAAAAAAAAATACTTGACTTAGTGCTCTCACTTTGGGGATCTTCCCCACAGAAATAACAGCATCGGTGCATAAGAATATACATAAGAGGATTTTTGTTGAAGTATTCTTTGTAGAGGCAAAGTAGAAAACCAAGTGGAGACTAAGTGAATGCCCATTAATTGGGGAATGGTTGAATCAAGTGTGTTGTAGCCATTCTGTGGAACAGCATGAAAGTAATTTTTAAAATTAGTTATATCTACACTAGTTGACCTCAAGGTATTGCCACAATTTTTAATAACTAATTGCTTTACTACAGAGCTTTTTGTGTACAGGATTTCATTTTTTGTTAAATGATCATACCTATTTATGTATATATGTGTGTATGTGATGAGCATGGAAACAAGTATATATATACCAGAAGAATATATACCAGGCTGTTGTTATTGGTTACCTTGAAGGAAGGGAGAGGAGAAGTAGGGGGATAAGTCGGGGAAAGGACTGAAAAAAAATTTTTTTTAATGTAAGTGCAGCATGTATGGTGTAAAATTCTGTGTGAAACTGTATTTGTATGAACTTTTGAGAACCATGAATGAAAGAGTGGTCTCCCAAAAGTTAGATTGTCTTAGAGTTGGTCTGATTACTGCGTTTTCAATGTATTTCATAACCTTTTCTTCCCAACAAGCATGTAATATTTAACATAAACAGGAAAAACCTCTTTTACTTGTGAAGGTAATTTATTGGACACTTGTTATGTACCAAGAATTACCCTCATATATTGTCAGGGTAGGAGCAGTCTTGGATCTAAGAGCATGGGAATTTGTTCTAATGCTGCCTAGATTCCAAAGAAGTTACCCAGCCCCTCAGTTCCCTCGCCCTCTTGGTTTCATTTAGAAGAGATAGTAATTTCAGACAAATGAAAAACATATCCAAGAATATCTGGAACTTCTATCAAGGCTATAGACCAGAAGACTGCAGGCCTCAAGAAAAGTTCACCTTCAACATGGCACCAAAGAAAAGGTCACAATGGTGAAAAGTTCCATGTACAGCCTCACAGAACATTGCAGGATGGAATAGAGAGAGGGGAAACAGCCAAACACCCAAGTCCATAAAGGAAGTCTTGGGAGTTCTGGATCTACTAAGAGTTCTAGAACAAAAATGAGAACCAAGAGGCTATGGCCCTGCTATCAGAAGGCCCTAACAAACCATGGACCTGCTATCCCGAAGGGACAAGACATGATGCGCTGTGCTTCAGTAGAGGCTGAAGAAAAGAGAATCCCAGTGCCCCTCCCACCATGTTAGAATATGTATGTATCCAAAATTGGGAAGGAGACACATGATAGGAGCTCCCTACCATTACAAGTAAATAATTTGACACTGGTTAAAATGACCATTTTCGATTGAATTTTAACAGTGGAATTTATGAATTATTACCAAGAGACATACCTCCTTTGGATGTAATGTACCAGTTTCTGGTTGGAAAGTTTAGAGTTACACCTTGACACACTATCGTTAAGAAACCCTGCTGTTAAACGGTTGCCATGACTTGATGCCTACTCTGTTGGCTGCTCCTTTCTACCTCCGAACCCTCACCACACATAAAACCCTCTGCCTGGCTTCACAGCCACACATTTCAAAAAGAGGAGCATCGTCAGCAGGTTCAAATGACATAACTGAGGAGTGTCCACAGGGTTAGGGGACGGAAATGGCGTATGCTGCCTCTACTAGAGCAGTTTCAATGGAGAGGTAAGCTTGGTTCTGCTGTATGGCAGTATCTCATTATAGGTTTAATTTGCATTTCCTTTATAGCTAATGATGTTGAGTCTTCTTTTAGGTGCTTATTGGCTTTTTGAATATCCTCTTTTGAAAAGTGCCTATTCAAGACCTTTGCCCATTTTGGGGGGCACCTGGGTGGCTCAGTTGGTTAAGTATTGGAGTTCAGCTCAGGTCATGATCTTGCAGTTCATGGGTTGAAGCCCCGCATCAGGCTGTGTGCTGACATCCTGGAGCCTGCATTGGATTCTGTGTCACCCTCTTTATGCCCCTCCCCTGTTCACATGCTGTCTGTCTCTCTCTCAAAAATAAACGTTAAAAAAAAATTGTAAGACTTTTGCCCATTTTTAAAGTTGGTAACTCTTTATTTGTAGGATTCTTTCTATATTCTGGGAGCAAGGTAACTTTTTCTAAAATATTTACTGGGGAGAGGAGTACAAGCGGGGCGGGGGGGGGGATAAAGTGAGGGGGACAGAGGATCTGAAGCAGGCTCTGCACTGAAAGGCTGACAGCGAGTCGAGTGTGGGGTTCAAACTCGCAAACCACAAGATCCTGCATGACCTGAACCAAAGTCCGATGCTCAACCGACTTAGCTACCCAGGTACCCCGCAAGGTACTTTTTAGATACTTGTATTACAAATGTCATCTCCCATCTCTAGCTTGCCTTTTCACTCTCCAAATGTCCTTCAATGAATAGATGTTTTTAACTTTAATGAAAAATTATCTTTTATGATTAGTGCTTTTTGTGCTTAGTTTAAGAAATCTTTTCCTAATCCAGACTCACAAAAGATATTTTCCTACGTTTTCTTCTGCATCTCTACTATTTTACTTTTCACTTATAGGTCGACAATCCATTTGAAATTAATTTGGTGTGGGGTAGAGGTCAACTTAACATTTTCCATACAAATACGCAATTTATTGAACATCACTTATTGAAAACATAGTCTTCCTCCCTCCCCCTTGGGTTGTGGTGGTTTTCTTATCATAAATCAGATGATTATATTATGTGGGGGTCTCTTTCTAAATTATTCTGTTCCATTCTAGGGAACACCAGATGTTCTTAGTGTAAACAGATTTATAGTAAGTCTTGGCGTCTGGTGGTGTATGTCTTCAAATTATTTCTTGTTCAAAATGGTCACTGCAGCTTTAGGTCCTTGGCATTTTCATATACATGTTTGAATGACTTTTTTTTCAATTGCTCCACACCAAAAAGTTGAGATTTTCATGGGCATTAACATCAAATACATAATTTTGGAAGAATGCACACTAACAATATTGAGACATCCAGTCTGTGAGCATGCTTTTCATTTATATACATCTTTTAATCTCAGCAAATTTTGTCCTTTTTCAATGTAGACGTTTTGAACGTTTTTATTAAGTTAGTCCTATGTATTTGGTGCTTTGGTGTTATAAATGCTATTATTTTAGTGTTCTGATTTTTGCTAATATATATTAAATATGTACAGTTGGTCCTTGAACAACATGGGTTTGAACTGTGCAGGTCCATTTAATAGGGTTCTTTTTCTTTTTCAGTAAATGTATTGGAAAAATTTTTTTAAAGATTTGCCACAATTTGAAAAACTCACAATTGAACCAGGTAGCCTAGAAATAGAGAATTTAAGAAAAGGCTATGTTATGAGCAAACAAAGTATATGTAGATAATAGTCTATTTTATCACTACCATAAAATAGACACAAATCTATTATAAAGTTAAAATTTCTCAAAACTTATGCACGCAAGCAGACCATACATAGCACCATTTGCATTCGAGACAAATGTCAACAAAAAGATGCAGCAGCAGATGAGAACCATGTAAAAGTAACCATAGCACATACTTAGTACTCTCATAATTTCGTAGCCACCCCCTGTTGCTATTGAGTTGAGCTCAAGTGGAGTGAGTATCCACTTAAAATGCTGTTGGCGCTGATCACACGGAGCTGTTCATCCCCAATACGTTGTACATCACAGTAAAAAGCCATCTCTGACACTTCTCACATATTTTCCTTCATGTTTAAATGAAATACCGTAAACCTTGAATAATACCGGGGGACCCTATGGGGCCCCATGTGTAAGTGCTCTTTTAGGAGCAAAGGAAAGCCATGAAGTTCTAAGAAAGAGTTGAATTTCTTGATATGTACCCATGATGGAGGTCCGCAGCTGCGGTTGCCTGTCATTCCAACATAAATGAATCCAGTATAATCCTCTGCAAAAAGAAAGAAGAAAAGAAAATTCATGAAGCCATCACCACCTCAACCAGCAGGTGTGAAAACTTTGCACTTTTTATGAAATACATTTTTATCCTCCTTTATCCCAATGTTTCCAATACTGGCAGCTTTTTAAAAAATATTTTGAGAGAGAGTGAATGCAGGGGAGGGGCAGAGAGAGAATCCCAAGCAGGCTCCATGCTGTCAGCACAGGGCTCAAACTCATGAGATCATGACCTGAGCCAAAATCAAGAGATGATTAACTGAGGCACCCAGAAAGTACAGCTTTTATGTGGATGTAGGATTGTTAAAAGAAAGGCATACCTATAGACTCTACTAGGATGTGAGAAAAAGCAAAGTCCGTATGGCAACTTTAAAAGAAAAAGGAAGGTGAAGGATCTAAAGCTAGAGAATTCAATGCCAACAGTGATGGTGTGATCATTGCAGAGGGTTGGCTTTTAAAATGTCAACAGGAGACGTGGCTTCTGGTCACCAAGTGGCAGTGGATGGGTTCCCAGACCGGAATAAGGAAACCATTGAGAAGAAAGAACATCAGTGAGACGGGGTTTGTTTTTTTTTTTTTTTATGTTTTATTAATTTTTGAGACAGAGACAGATCATGAGCGGGGAGGGGCAGAAAGGGAGGGAGACACAGAATCCAAAGCAGGCTCCAGGCTCTCAGCTGTCAGCACAGAGCCTGACTCAGGGCTTGAACACAGGAGCCATGAGATCATGACCTGAGCTGAAGTTGGACACTTAAACGACTGAGCCACCGAGGAGCCCCTTGGAACAGCCTTTTATTTAGTTCTGACACTTAGAACTATGGTGATATTTTGCAAATACAAAAATTTAAAGAAAGTAATGAAAAACACCTGAGATCTGTATGCACATGTAAACCTGAAATGGAACACAGCAGTAACAGCCTACAGTGTTACAAATGAATAATAGAACCAAGAGTGAAGGCTCGGGGAAGAGGTCTAACTGAAATTACTTTTGCAAAACAATGTCCTGACTATAAAGTCAAAGATGTAAAGAGCTGTACATATGTAAGGCAATCCTCTTTTTTCTTAAGATATTGTGTTGAGGGGCGCCTGAGAAGCATCCGACTTCGGCTCAGGTCATGATCTCATGGTTCAGGGGTTCAAGCCCCACATCGGGCTCTGTGCTGACAGCTCAGAGCCTGGAACCTGCTTTCAATTCTGTGTCTCTCTCTCTGCCCCTCCCCTGATCACACTGTCTCTTTCTGTCTCTCAAAAATAAATAAATGTTAAAAAAAATTTTTTTAAAGATACTGTGTTGAGTTTTGTTTTTACATTTATTTATTTATTTTGAGAGAGAGAGAGAGCACAAGTGGGGTAGGAGCAGAGAGAGGGAAGAGAATCACAAGCAGACTCAACATGGGCTCCACCTCACAAACCGTGAGATCATGACCTGATCCAAGAGATCAAGAGTCCAACGCTTAACGGACAGAGCCACCCAGGTACCCCAAGGTAATCCTCTTAATCAGTCTTTTCTTACTATACACACTAGTAATTCTCCAACACACACATATGAGCACATGTATCAATACACATACATGCATATATATTTACAGTAAGTACGTATATTATAACTAATGAGAGCTGGGTTTCTCAGTGTCAGAGAAGTCACAGATAAGGAAAAGGGAAATGACGTCACACTTCAGTGAGCACACCTAACCCCCAGATCTTGATTTCTTTTTTTTTTTTTAATGTTTTATTTATTTTTCAGCACAGAGTCTGACACGGGTCTCAAACTCACGAATGTGAGATCATGACCCAAGCTGAAGTGGGAGGCTTAGCAGACTGAGCCACCCAGGCGCCCCAGCAGATCTTGATTTCAAACACTGCTCTCCAATGACAGGAACCAAGGATCCTTGGGAAAATGGTTGATTCCAGAACCCACAAGGGAAAAATACAAGATGAACATGGCATATCTTGTGCCAGATAGTAAGCATGTCAAAAACAAAAACAGGGGGCCTGGGTGGCTCAGTTGGTTTAAGCGTCCTCCTTCGGCTCAGGTCATGATCTCAAGGTTCATGGGTTCCAGCCCCACGTAGGGCTCTGTGCTGACAGCTAGCTCAGAGCCTTGAACCTGCGATTCTGTATCTCCTCCTCTCTCTGACCCTCCCCTGCTCGCGCTGTCTCTCTGTCTCTCAAAAATAAATTTAAAAACAATAATAATAATAAATGTAAAAAAACCACAAACCTCATGAGCCAACCTGAAGGAGCTCATGATGGCCAAAGCTGGAACAATTTTGGAAACAAAATAAGAAATGATATTCTATGAATTAAACCCATAGAATTAAAGAACCTGGGATGCCTTAGTGGGCTTAATCGGTTGGGTGACCCATTTAGGCCCAGGTCCTGATCTCACAGTTCATAGGCTCCATCCCTGAGTGGAGCTTCAGCAGCCTGCTTCAGATTTTCTCTCTCCCTCTCTCTGTGCCCCTCCCCTGCTTGCTCCCTTGCTCTCTCTTTCTCTCTGTCAAAAATTAAACATTAAAAAACATACCCATGAGTCTGTATTGATGCAAATGAGTATTGAATCTACAATATATTAAGTAAATGGGAGAGAAGAACTAGCTCTTTCTTATGGAAGGACTATGATGATAAACGTAGAAGGAAGAAGGAAATAGAAAATCACCCTGAGGTGAACAGCACAGGAACCGTCTCTGCAGTAAAGATGGATGCTAAACATTAGTAGCTGCAAGTTTGAGGAGAAACAGGATATTTGCATGATTTCAAAGCATTTACCCTCAAATATTTTTTATTTTTAACGTTTATTCATTTTTGAAAGACAGCATGAGCAGGGGAGGGGCAGAGAGAGAGGGAGACCGATTCCGAAGCAGGCTCCTCAGGCTGTCAGCGCAGAGCACGTCCTGGTGTTTGAACTCACTAACCCTGAGATCATGACCTGAGCTGAAGTCAGTCGCTTAACCGACTGAGCCACCCAGGCGCCCCTACACCCAAATAGTTATTAGTTATAAAGAGCACAACAGTGGAGACACACAGTAGAAACCATGTGAACTAAATGATCTGTCATAAGACACACTGGGAGGTATCGCGGTCACAGCATCATTGCATGAAAGGGACGCTGTGAAGGGAAAAGGGAGGGAGGGGGGCCCACCAGCCGAAGAAGTGACTTTAACATCAAACATAAAGGAAACTAGAGTTGACGCATGCGCGTTTGGGTGCTAACACTATAAAAAAAATCAATCTTTATATTTGAGAGAAAGATACAGAGCAGAGGGGCAGAGAGGGACTGAGGCACGGAATCTGAAGTAGACTCCGGGCCATCAGCACAGAGCCCCAAGCGGGGCTCGAACCCTCAAATAGTGAGATCACAACCGCAGCCGAAATCAGGCGCTCAACCGTCTGAGCCACACGGGCACCCCCAGGGGCAAAGAGCATTAAGTAAAGTAGGGAAGTGATTCCCATAAAGGTGGAGAGTGGCCACCGCGGGACGAAGGGCGTTGGTAGACACCTGCAGGCTTTGAGGGTGGCGGGCACCAGCTGGCGGTGATGATTCATCAAGTTATACCTTTGTTTTGTGCAGCTTTCCGGAACTGTGCTGTACTTGACAGTCACCAAGCTTTACAAGTTGGACATTTGTGCATAGCAGGCAAGAAGGAAATGTGGGAAGAAATACATCCAAACACTGTCAAAGAAATCATTGATTTCGCGTTTTATTGCCCTTTTCTATAACAGCCAAATTTTCAAAAATGAGATTTGGGGGCGCCTGCGTGGCTCAGTCGGTTAAGCATCCAGGTTCAGCTCAGGTCATGATCTCACGGTTTGTGGGTTCGACCCCCGCATCGGGCTCTGTGTGACAGCCTGGAGCCTGCTTCGCATTCTGTCTTCCTCCCTCTCTGACCCTCCCCTGCTTGCACTGTCTCTCAAAAAAAAAAAAAAAGTTAACAAAACTGAGATTTCGTTTTATAACTGGGGGTGGGGGAGGGGCTCGTGAGCATTCTATCTTTACGCTAAGTTCCAAAGTCACTCGGTTGTTTTTCCCCTTTACTACCGTCCATGGGGACGAGCGTCCTCCCCGCCCGTCGATTCTCGGCGCTGACCCGGTTGCGGGTTATGCGGCCGCTTCCTCCCAGCTGCCCGGCCTTCCGGAGACCGGGCCCCCTGCCAGGTCCCCAACTCTGGTGGCCCCCGGGGACAACGGCCCGGCCCGCTCCGGGGCCCCTGAAGCCGCCGCGCCCGGCGCGGAGCCCGCCCGGCTGTCCCAGGCGGAGATCGAGCTCCACGACCGGCCGGCGGCTGCGCCCGGGACACGGCCCGGCGGCGGGGGAGCCCTCCGCCCGCGCCTGCGCCCTGTCCGCCCTGCGACCCCCCGCGGGGGAGGGGGAGCCGCGCGGGAACGAGACCGGGAAGTGTAGGATGGAAGAGTCTTAAGAGATCAAAAAGCTGCCTGAGCCCAATGACCTCGTGGCGCAATGGTAGCGCGTCTGACTCCAGATCAGAAGGCTGCGTGTTCAAGTCACGTCGGGGTCAGGACCACCTGTTTTCATCTCAGATGCAAGGAAATAATAAGGTGTGGGTCAGGAAATAGAAGGTGTGCGTCCTTTGTAATTCCGACCCCGCCAGGACGCCCGGTCGAATCCGGATCTTTGAATTCCCTGGCGGCAGAGAAGCGAGAGACCTGAGCTTGCGGTTGAGCGGTGTCGTTTTCCTCGCTCCTGGGGCTCATCTGGGGGACCGCGGGCGGCGCCGCCCTGCCACCAGCCCCTCCCCCCCCACCCCAGAACTTGTCACCAGAAGGGTTTTTCTTTTTCTTTTCTTTTTTTTTTTTAAGGCCAACGACACAGTGGAAACCAGGTACAGGACAAAACTAGTAACCAGACAATGAAATGTAAATTGTTTTTAACATAGGAGAAGAGACAACTCTAATAAATAAACAAACATTAAGCTTTCAATGAGAGGTTTTTTTTTAACCTAGGAGGTTGGCTAGCCTATGATCAAAAAAAAACCAAACTCGCATTAAATCGCATTGCTCACGACCTTGGCGCTGTGAGGGAAAACAGGACGTTAGCCCAGGAACGGAGGACACTAAAATAGTTACAAAAGAATCGTTTTCATTCAGTCATTTTAGGAACGTTTGCTGCTGTGTTTTTCCACTTTGCTTCTGTTCTTTTTTGTTCTAGACTTTCCCCAGGAATGCCATTTACCCTTCTCCAGGCTAATTACCACCAAGTGGATGGATAATGATCACTTCTCTGAGCTCCGCATCTGTAATCTCTCAAATTGTTTCCGGTGTTTTTCCATTTTCCCTGCATGTGGGGGTATCTTCTCAGGTCCGTCCCTCATCTGGGATTCCATCTTCTGCAATGTCAGTTCTGCTCTTTAAACAGAGGGCGTTGTGATCTCGCCATGGTCATTTTCAGTTCCTGTTGTAGTTTCTCTTCTCTTTTAAACTCAGCCAGCTGCTCCAGAAAGCTTTCCAGGCATTTCTAAGAGGTCATATCTTGGAGGCTGCCTCATATTTTTATGGAAAAAAAAATCTGAACCCTTTTGTCATTTTCAGTGGTATGTTTTTTCTTCTGCCGGAAATGATGCTTTTTTCCCTAGTTCTGCAGCATTTAAAACAAAACAAAATCAAGGGATACCTGGGTGGTCAGTTGGTTAAGCATCTTGATCTCAGCTCCGGGCTTGATCTCAGCGGTCATGAGTTTAAGCCCCAATTTGGGCTCTGCACAGGGAGTGAAACCTACTTAAGAAAAGTTAGGGGCACCTGGGTGGCTCAGGCTAGCTTCTGATTTTGGCTCAGGTCATGACCTCACTCACGGTTTGTGAGTTCGAGCCCCAAGTCCGGCTCTGCTAACAGCTCAGAGCCTGGAGCCTGTTTCAAAATCTGTGTCTCCTTCTCTCTCTCTGCCCCTCCCCCACTTTGCTGTGTCTCTCAGAAATAAATTTTTAAAATGTAAAAAAAAAAAGTTGCTTTTAATTAAAGAACAAACAAAACTTGCTTTTATCTCTTCCTCACTGAAATTAGACTCAGAAAATCAGCAGGGAATGTGGCTGGCTCCGCCCTTTCTCAGACAGATTAGCTGGAGGACAGGTTGAAGTTGGAGCCCTCAGCCCCATTTCCAGAGTTTAGAAGCCACTGCCCTGGGGGTGCCTGGGTGGTTCGGGGGTTAAGTGTTGGGCTCAGGCTGTGGGCTTGTGGTTTGTGGGTTGGAGCCCCTTCATCAGGCTCTGTGCTGGTTTTATTGCAATGATATTTTCTCCCCTTTCCTGTGTTGTTCTCTAGCTACTGTGAACCAGTAAACAACCATGAAGTCAGTACTGAGCACTAGAGATCCCACGTCTCAGTGTGAGTTTTACCTTGAATGTCTTACTTCCTTGGCCAGGACGGAAAACCCTTTTCTATTCATTTAACTCTCCTATAATTAGCGTTGTAATTTACTGTCAAACAGAAACTTAGAAATCCTTCCATTGTTCACCTTCCAAGAATTTCACATTCACAGAATCTATTTTGTAGATATGACAGCCTAAGAATTAGTTCTGTGCAAACTTTATTAACTTAACGTTTTAACAATGTCCTTCAAGTTTCCGGTGTGAATTAATAAAATTCTCTCTTCATACATTTATAAATCAAAATTTAAAGGGTCTACTTGTTAGATAATATTTTACCATTACAATCTCCTTTTATTATAAAAGCAGATTTTCAGCCATCAGTTTTCCCCTCCGCTCATTTATTTCAGATAAACAAACACCTGTTCTTCCAACACTAGAAAACATAATCAGCATACACTTCTAGAAAACCCGAAGCAAGGGTATTTTTTTAATATTCAGGGCAAAGTATCATTTCCTAGAAAGAAAAGATACAGAAGAGTAGAAAGACAAGGTTAGAGAAATTGCCCTACACTTACTTTCAAAGGTTTGCATCACCTGAACCAACACATCGGACTTTTTTCTTAATTTCTCTAGGGGCACCTGGATGGCTCCGTTGATTACGCAACTTTTGGTTAAGAAACTCTTGGTTTCAGCTCAGGCTCAGGTCATGATCTCACAGTTGGGGAGTTTGAGCCCCACATCTTGGGATTCTCTCTCTCTCCCTCTCTGTTTTTGTCCCTGTCTCTCTCTCTCTTTCTCTCAAAAGAAATAAGTAAACTTAAAAATTTTTTAGAGGCACCTGGGTGCCTCAGTTTGTTAAGCGTCCAACTTCAGCTCAGGTCATGATCTCACAGTTCGTGAGTTCAAGCTCCGTGTTGGGCTCTGTGCTGACAGCTCGGAGCCTGGAGTCTGCCTCGGATTCTGCATCTCCCTCTCTCTCTGCCCCTCCCCGGCTCATGCTCTGTCTCAGAAATAAATAAAACATTTTTAAAAATTTAAATAAAGGAAAGTAGACTTTAAAGATGGCAGAGCCTTCCCACATAGTATTTGCTCCGTTTTGTGGCCCCCTGTCCCTCCCAGTGAGGGTGCTTGCTCAGCTCCAGTCAGCCTGGGACTTGAGAACTGCTTCTCTACTAGAGAAATGCTCCCAGACAGAACCTGAGCCAACTGCTTCTTAGCTCCAAGGAATTTGGACTGGAAATAAATGGAACTCGGTGTTTGCTTTGGAGGGCCTTCTAAACCAGCGTGAGAAAAAATCATCAGGTGGCTTGTTTTCTGTCATTCCTTACAATACATATTGTTTGCTCCTCCCAATGAGGGAGCGACGCAGGGGGCTGGGGAGGGACAGTTCCCGCGACTCTTCTGGTCACTTTGTGATGAGAACCGCTCCCCAGGCCCTGATCTCAGCGTCCAGCCTGTGTCATAGGCTTTCTTCCCTCCTGCTCTATGCCTCTATCTCCTGCCCACAGCTTGCTCACTGCGTCTCGGATCCCGGCAGGATCAGAGCAGGGGCGTAGGAGAAAAAGGGGTGCAGGAAAGTCTACGTGGTAGGTAGTGTCGTCAGCAGGGGATCCTACTCTTGGGGACTCGGGGAATTTTGAGAGACCCCCTCAGTGCCTGCATTCCACTTAGCCCTGAGGAACGCATTTTTATTTCAGCTGCTGGCTCTTTATGGAGCAACATCTAGGATTGTCCCCTTGGAGGTGTGATCAGCTCTCCAGGCTGCCCGTGTGGACAGCACCGCCGAAGACCCCAGGCGCACAGATGTGTCTACACCACGGGAAGAACTCATGTGTCTCTTGTCTCCCAATATGTCCCCCAATGGTATGCAGACACCTTCTTTCCACTGGACCCTCTCTTGCCCATTAGGTTTCTTTCTTCCTTTTTTTTTTTTTATTAATTCGTTATGTTTATTTATTTTTGAGAGAGAGAGAGACAGAGCATGCGTGTGGGAGGGTCAGAGACAGCGGGAGACACAGAATCTGAAGCAGGCTCTGGGCCCTGAGCTGTCAGCACAGAGCCCAACGTGGGGCTTGAACCCACAGACTACAAGATCATGACCTGAGCCCAAGCTGGATGCTTAACTGACTGAGCCCCGCAGGGGCCTCGCCCGTTAGGTTCCTTAAGCAAAAATATGCATCAGGCCTCTGAAACTCCCAGCTCCGGTGGACGCGTATCAAGCTGTCCGTCCGGGGGTCAGGGGACATGGGGGTCCTGCCGAAGCCTCTCTCACTAGGTCTGCACTGCAGGGTAAGCAGCCTCGGCTCCCCTTTGTGAAGCTCTCTCCAAAAGTTCAGAAGCCGTATTCAGTCTCTTTCCGGATCCGCTGGGTCCTCTCGCTGTGGCTGAGGACCTTCACCAGCCAACGGTCTCTCGGCCACTACGCGTTTGGTTTTGCTGGTTCCTGGCGGCCTCACAACTCACTTTAGCCGTATGTGATCTCCTGTTAGAGTCTCGGCCGAAGCTTCCAGGTGAACGTCGTGCTGTCCTTACGCAGTAGAGGGGAAGGACTGGGGTGAAGGTGGGGGCATTTCTCTCCTCTGCACAGGAGTGGGTCCCCCCAAGGGCCAGGCCTGGCATGCTACTCTGGGATGGCTGTTCGAGGGTCATGGTGTGTCCACCATCTCCAGCTGCCTGCCCTCGGCCCGGGCAGCAGAGCAGGGCTGCGTGCCGACAGAGCAGCCCCTCCACGAACCTCCACCTTGCCTCCCGGACCCAAGCTCTGGTCAAGGGAGTGGGGACACCTCCTTTTCCAGGGGGGCTCAGTGCTGAGACATCTCGGTTCTTTCCACCCTTGAAGGAAGTGGCCCAGCCTCCATTTCCAGCCCCCATTTCCCAGCCTCTGTTTCCACGTGGCCCCAAATCCAGACCTGGGCCACACAGGCTCAATTATCCCCAGCGACCCTCCACTGCCTCAGCGCTCTGACCACCGGGCCTTTGAACCA
Source organism: Mungos mungo (assembly GCA_004023785.1). Classification (NCBI taxonomy): domain Eukaryota; kingdom Metazoa; phylum Chordata; class Mammalia; order Carnivora; family Herpestidae; genus Mungos; species Mungos mungo. The sequence continues at coordinate 356,268 of PISW01000422.1, read as the reverse complement.
GAATCTCCTGGGGAGGTCGACCTTCCCTGAGGAGGCCCAGAGAGACCCACAGGGTGAGAAATGGAGCAGGTCCCCTCCCACTTCCTAGACCAGGTACCAGATCACACATCCAGGGCATCCTCACCAACCTCAGACCTCTCTGAGTTGTGAGAAGCGACTGGACTCAAGGGAGCGCCTCCCACTTTCTAGGGACTCCAGAAAATTCCTAATATCCTCGCCTGCACATTCCAGGCAGTAAAGGCACCTCCTTCTCTAGTCCCGGCCACCTCCCAGCTGCGTGGACACCCTCATCCCTTGCCCCCAAGTCCCGGCAGGGAGATCCATTCAGGCGTCCCCAGCGAAGGGCGGAGAAACTGGATCCAGACTCTCGTCCTGGAGCGCGTCGATGGCGAGGTTGCCCTGGCAGTTTTACAGAATCTGGATGGCAGTGATGTGAGGGAGCACGGAGAAGGCCGGTGCAGCTCCCACAGGCAGCGGCCAGTTCAGAAAGGAAGGGCCTGTGGGAAGCCAGCATGGGCGCTGGTGGCCACGACCGAGCCCCCCAGTACTCACCAGCTCCTCTCTCCCAGGCTGCCGCTGGGACCACCCTTCGCGGGAGCCCAGGCCCCTCGCACCTCCTTAGGTAGTAGCATCGGCCAGCGATCAGTGTGAGACCAGAAAGGAGACGGGGTCGTGGTCGGAAAACAAGGGTTTGGAGAAAGTGCCCAAAGATGGCTGGGCTAGGGTCCCAGGGGGACGAATCCCCAGCTCCGATCGCCACCAGGTGGCGCTCCAGTCGGAGACTCGGCAGGTGCCAGCTCTCCGTAAACCCCAGGATTGTTGAAGCGTCCCCAGGACACTTTTGTAAGAGGGACTGTTGCGAAGCCTGTTGCTGGACCCTCACAGCCTGCACCCTTCTTTATCCAGGAGACCAGCTGGTGTGGAAAGAGGCGCTTCTGGAGGCTGATACCAGGCACACCCCGGCCAAGAGGCGCTTCAAGTCCTTGCCCTCATCTATGTGGATCCTACTCAGGAGTTTACTCAAGGGGAGCAAGTCCTTGCTGGGAAAACATCTTGCTATTCATCCACTGCCAGATGGTTATTTTGAAATGTGTGATTTTGTTATTCCTTATTATAGACCACGTTAACGATACACTTGAAGTTTTATTATTTAACGTTTATTTTTTACAGAAAGAGACAGAGCGTGAGGGGGAGAGAGGCAGAGAGGGAGGGAAACACAGAGTTGGAAGCAGGCTCCAGGCTCTGAGCTGTCAGCACAGAGCCGGACACGGGGCTCGACCCCACAAGCAGTGAGATTATGGCCTGAGCTGAAGTCCGCCGCTTAACTGACTGAGCCACCCAGATGCCCCATCCTTGAGGTTTGTAATTGAAAATTGTGTTTATTTTCCCCTGTGTCATTGAGGTATCATTGACAAATGATTTAACAAACTTAAAAAAAAATTTTTTTTTAATGTTTGTTTATTTTTGAGAGACAGAGCAGGAAAGGGACAGAGAGAGAGGGAGACACAGAATCTGAAGCAAGCTGTCAGCACAGAGCCCCACACTGGGCTGGAACCCACACATCATAACCTGAGCTGAAGTCAGATGCTTAACTGACTAAGCCACCTAGGCACCCTGTTTAGGAAAAGTTTTAACAGAAATTTTAGTTAAGTCCTTGGCATTGTTATTCAGCAATTTCACGGCCATGAGAAATCATAACATTTAAATGAAATTAACATATATAGGCATACCTTGGAGATATTGTGGGTTCTGTTCCAGACCTCAGCAATAAAGTCAGCCAAATGAAATTTTTTGGTTTCCCAGTGCCTATAAAAGTTTGTTCATATTATATGTAGTCTATTAAGTGTACAATAGCATTATGTCTTTAAAAACAATGTATATACCTTAATTTAAAAATACTTTCTTGCAGGGTGCCTGGGTGAGGCGTTGGTTGACCGGACATCCAACTCTTGATCTTGGCTCAGGTCATGATCTCACAGTTCATGAGTTTGAGCCCCAGGTCAGGCTCTGCGCTGATGCAGCGCCTGCTTGGAATTCTCTCTCCATCTCTCTCTGCCCCTACCCTGCTCGTGTTTCTCTCTTGCTCGCTCGCTCTCAAAATAAGTAAATAAAAGTTTTTTTAAAAACATAATATCCACGGTGTGCAATAAAACAAAATATGCCTGCAGCGGTATTTCCATCGCTGCGTTGTTTCGCGTTCCTTGGTTTAGAAGGATTTTTAAATTTGAAATGACATTTTATAAATCAATACTTTATTAAAATACTGAGGCTTGGGTTCTTTATGGAAAACGATATGCTAAGTATGTCTCATCTTTTCAGTTTGGCTTTGCCTGGGGTGATCATCCTCCTTGTAACTTCTCTTGGGGCCTCTGAAGACACCCTGCTGTAGTGATGGGGTGCTGGTAAGGGTGGACCCATGGACCCCGGAGTTTGTTCCCTGAACACGGTGAGTTCGCTGTGCTCCCAGTGTTTCTAGAACTACCAGCCTTGCCTTGTCAGTGCCTGGGTCTGTAGGTCAGAAACACCAGGCCAGGGGCGCCTGGCCAGCTCAGCCAGGAGAGCATGTGACTCTTCATCTCAGGGTTGTGAGTCTGAGCCCCACATTGGGTGGAGAGGTTACTTAAAAATAAAATCTTGAAAAAAAAAAAAAAAGAAGCCAAGAAAAAGAAGCACCAGGCCAGCAGGTGTATTGCCTTCACAGACTGGGGTAAGAGGTTAGAGCCGGGGCCTGGCACGCATTCTCCGTGCCTGGGGGGATGGCTTGGCAGTCTGCAACGCTAGATGCTGGGTTTGTGTTTACGTTTATTTATTTTTGAGACAGACAGAGAGCAAGCAGGGGAGGGGCAGAGAGAGAATCGGAAGCAGGCTCCGTGCTCTCAGCGCAGAGCTCAACATGGGGGTCAAGCTCATGAACTGTGAGATCGTGACCTGAACTGAAATCAAGAGTGGGACACGTGACCGACTGAGCCTCCCAGGCGCCCCTGCTAGATGCTGATTTAAAGTTGGAGGCGCAGCGGGTCTCAGAACCATGCGGTAGGTTTGTTTTGTGTAGCGGTATGGGTGAAACAAACTCAAAAATGTTTTAGATGCATTGAAGGACTGAACACACGGGTAATGAGATATTGTTGGTCTCGCTGAGAAGGGGGGCATTCAAGTGTGGACTAGCAGAAGGCAAGGAGAGATTCTAGGGTGCAGAACAATTAGAAGTATTTGTTTGACTCTGGGGCACCTGGGGGGCTCAGTCGGCTAAGCATCCAACTTCATCTCTGGTCCTGATCTCGTGGCTCGTGAGTTCGAGCCCCGCATCGGGCTCTGTGCTGACAGCTCAGAGCCTGGAACCGGCTTCAGACTGTGTCTCCTTCTCTCTGCCCCTCCCCCACTCGCACTGTAGCTCTCTTTTTAAAAAAATTTAAAATTAAAAAAATTTTAAGTAACAAAACAAGAAATATTTGTATGACTTTTATCTTAAAGAGATATACATATGTGTTTATGCGTGTACATCCATACAATCTAGAGAAATGAACAGTTTGCACAAACATGCATACATCTATACAAATCATCTACACAAATACATGTATGCTTATGTGCATGAATATGTATACATGTGGGTGTATACATACATGTGTACACACTTCCTAGCTCTTGCCCACTGGGAGGGAAAACCCACAGAAGCACCCCAGTGACGATGAGCACACCAGATCATGGTCTTTATTCCCCATTAATACTTGTTTTAAAACAAGGTCTGTTTGATTTATTTTTAAGAGAGAGACTGCGAGTGGGAGAAGGGCAGAGAGAGAGAGAGAGAGGGAGACACGGGATCAGAAGCAGGCTCCAGGCTCTGAGCTGTCAGCACAGAGCTCGACACGGGGCTCAAACCCACGACCCATGAGATCATGACCTGAGCTGAAGTTAGATGCTTAACCGACTGAGCCACCCAGGAGCCCCCTAAACCTCTTTTTAAAAAAATTTTTTAATGTTCATTTATTTATTTGAGAGAGAGAGAGAGAGAGAGAGAGAGAGAGAGAGAGAGAGAGAGAGAACAAGTAGGGGAGGGGCAGAGAGAGGGAGACACAGAATCCGAAGCAGGCTCCAGTCTCCGTGCTGTCAGCCCTGGGAGCTCTCGTAAGGAAACAAAGACCCAGAGAAGTGGCAAAATCCACAGGCTGTTTAACTAACTAGGTTGAACGAAGACAAGCAATTGTGGAAAAGTAACTAAAATATACTGGAGGCTAAGGGAAGATAAGAATTATTTCAACAAGGTCTGTTTGCACAGAATTCTCTCAGCCTTGACTCCCCAGTCTGTGGAGATAAAAATGTCTCTTTCCTCCTGCTCTAGGGAGGATAGCTTTCCCAGGGGCTTTATCATCTATTTCCAGGAAGAAAGGGAGGAGGAGGGGGAGAGTCTTAAACCTGCTGTTCAGCGGTATTATTTTGGGCGGCACATTCTGCTGCCCTTCGCTTCCGATTGTCACACCCAGACAAAGAGCCAGGATCACCCCTGTCATCTTTCAACTAAGAGGGAGTAAACCGAATCAAATTACGAGGCATATAAAATAAACCTAAACTGCGCAATCTTCTTTTAAAAAATGGGGAGGGAGGGGCACCTGGGTGGCTCAGTCAGTTAAGTGTCTGACTCTTGATGTCGGCTCAGGTCACGGTCTCATGGCTTGTGAGTTTGAGCCCCGAGTCAGGCTCTGCATTGACAGCATGGAACCTGCTTGGGATTCTCTCTCTCCCTCTCTCTCTGCCCCTTCCCTGTGTGCATGTGCTCTCTCTCTTTCTCTCAAAATAAATGAACTTAAAAAAAAATACACTCAGCTGCATTTGTATTCTCCGTCTTCCTCTGTGTTCTCACGCAGAGAGAGTTCCGGCACTACACAGGCAAAGGTGAGGAAGAAGCAGCCATGAGATTCCAATCTTGCCCACAATTCGCAGACACGCGGATCATGAATCCCCCAAGCTTCGTCTAGGGAGCACCCCCCCCCATCTTAGGGTCAAAATTCAGAAGGCTTTGACTACTGCTGCTCATAATGAGCACAGCAATATCCCCATTTTGCATAGTTTCATGCTTTAACACGCCCTGTTATCAGAAGTATGTTTCAATTCCCTCCTTGACCCCAAATTCCAGGGGACCCTGACACGCATCACATATAGAGACTGGCCCCCACACCCAGGAAGCCGTTCTTGAACTTCTCATGTTTAACTCTTCCTGGTTTGGCACACTTGCATTGGTTCTTTTTTTTTTTTTCTTTTAATGCTTACTTATATTGAAAGAGAGACAGACAGAGCATGAGAGGCAGAGGGGCAGAGAGAGAGGGAGACACAGAATCCAAAGCTGGCTCCAGGCTCTGAGCTGTCAGCACAGAGCCCAATGCAGGGCTCAAGCCCACAAACTCTGAGATCATGACCTGAGCTGAAGTCGGATGCATGACAAACTGAGCCCCTCAGATACACCTAGTGTTGGTTCTTTAAAGTTCAACCCCCACGGTGGTGCGATGCTCCGACCCTCTGGGGGCAGCTGACCCCAGCCATCCAGGCTGCTTTACATGAAGGAATCGGACAATGTCAGTGCCTCAGTCCTGACCCCCAGCTCTGCCCCCACGGATTCAGATTTCTCCTCAGGCAGCAGTGGGATGTCTTTTAGGAAGAGGTGGGATAATCCAGAGACCCCTCCCATGTCTGGGGACTTCCCGTAGCGCAAGCTTAGCTCTAGAATCCCTTGCACAGGAAGGTAGCAGGTGTGAGCTAGGTCATAGCGCCACCGTTGTGTCCCACATCTCCAAGTGGCAGCAAGCTCATAAAACGCAGAGTGAAGACGGGGTTCAGGAGACATTAAATTGGCACCACCTGATATCTTAGTGAAGCAGAAGATGAACTCCTATCCCATCGGAAGCAATAGCCTGCATTTCATAGTTTATGATGTGAGGTATTTGTAAGCTATAGTCCCTCCCTAATATATTAAGAGTAACATAAACCAGGGACGCCTGGGTGGCTCAGGCAGTTGAGTGTCTGACTCGTGACCTCACCTCAGGTCTTGAGCACAAGGTCATGAGTTCAGGCCCCGTGTTGGGCTCTGCGCTGGGCGTGAAGCTTACTTTAAAAAAAAATTACACTTAATAATAATATTCCACAATAAGAAGCAGGATTAAGTCAACCCTTTGAAGCTGAGATGCACCAGAGAAGAGAGAAAAAAAAAAAGTCCTAACAATTGTATTAATTGAGATGTTCATGAAGACTTTTTATACATTTGCTGGTTTAATCCTCAAAGTAAACCTGCTACTTAGGGATTAGCTACTCATTTACAAATGAGAAAGACACAATTCAGAGAGATTTAGTAACAGAATTACATGGCTAACTAGTGACCTGGCTGGAATTAGAATCTCTCTGCCTTCTCCTGAAGTTCAAATTCTTATCATGTGTATCTTCATGGTGTATGTCCTATCTACGTTACGCTGGATCTTTTTTTTTTAATGTTTATTTTAAGAGAGAGGTAGTGCGCAGGAGCGGAGGAGGGGCAGAGAGAGGGAGAGAAAGAGAGAGTCCCAAGCAAGTTCTGCACCGCCAGCGCAGAGCCTGATGCAGGCTCAACCCCACAAACCCTGAGATCATGACCTGAGCCGAAATCAAGAGTCGGACACTCAACCCACGGAGCTCCCCAGGCGCCCTGTGGCTTGTACCGGGTTTTCACCTCCCCGATCAATTATCTGAGATCCCTCCCTCTTTCCATAATAGCTTTCCAGCTCATTCCCACCATCCCAGGTTCTCTGACCATGTGGGAACTCCCAGGGCATTGAATGCACTTCTCAGGAATGAGTCCCCACCTCGCCTCGTTTTTACTGCCCAGTTTCATCCACAGTTATCTGGAAACAAAGACTAAGTGGACCATGACCTCCTTTGAGAGCGTTCTTTTTCCCAGGGTCCTCTGACAGCTCAGGCTCCTGACTGTCTTCAAGCACCATAAACACTTCTTGCCGGTGTCTGCTGGAAGGTGTGCCTCAGAAGGACTAGTGGAACCGTCCCAAGATTGTCCCCACCGCTGTGCCAAGATTGTCCCCACTGCTGTGCACGCATATGGACTCGTGTCTCTATTTCATTCCTGCAGTGTGATACTACAGGAAGTTCAAATGCAATGTACCTCCAACTGAAAACCTTAACTCCCTCCTCAAATAAAAATCACTTTTCCTCTTGTCTCCAACCTCCTATAATAGCTCCACAAAATGTCCAGTAAACTAATCCTTGACCAGCCTCTCAGACTATACAAATACAATCCAACGCTGCTGTTATCCCTACACAAAGCTCTATGATCAGTTCATTTCCACACCGACACCCATAAAGTACTCCCAACCCGTGCTCATAAGGATTCTTTGATCTCAGATTGAACGTCAATTCCTCAAACAATGCAATCGCTGGTACTGAAATTTCAAAGATAATGTTTCCGACCTCCAGAATCCAATTGACGAATGTCGCGGATTTCTTTTTCACATGAGAAAGTGGACTTGGTAACATACTTTCTAACCACTACCAGTCCCAACGGGGCACCCCCACTGTGAGGAAGCTGAAATTAATGAACAGTCAGCTAAGATGTTTGAGCAAGCTTCAAACATGTCGATCATGACAAGCGAAAACGAGATCAGGAAAGAAGTATATTTTTAAAGTAGTGATTGATGAGTTTGGTTCCATGAAAGCCGGGAGAGTCCATTTATTATCCATTTTATTTTTGGTATAAACTGAATTTAAAATAACACGACTTTTAAATCCCCCGCCTTTGCCACTTTTCACTCCCGTTTCCTAGCGCGGCGGGGTTCCGTGCTCCGGGAGCGCTCGGTTCCCCTCGGGGTCGGGGACACTCCGCCCACTCCCGCCACCGCCGTCCGCCGTGCTCCCCCCTCTGCGTTTTGCAAACATTCCCAGGGACGTTTTTCTAAAATCGCGAATGCAGAAGCTTTTATTTTCTGGAGTGTCGTCCTGCGTTCTACTGTATACTTCCTCGTGTCGTCGTTTATCAAGGCTCGCTTTATAACGGCAGCCGTCCACCGAGGCGTGTAAAATGAGGGATAGAGAGCCCCCTGCTCGCCGGCGGGGGCGGGGTGGACACCCAGCGCTCGCCACCGGCCCTGGGGACACGGCGCCACAACCCTGGCAGAACGCGCAAGCGCGCTACGCGGATCAGAAAGGGCGCCCTCTTGTGGCCGTCAGGGCGCAGTGCACGGGGTTTTACAGTGTTGACGTGTTCCCCCTGCTGGCCGTCTGCTGAATCACTGGATTTGAACTTTCCATTTCCTCTAGATTACTTCATTTGTGGGTGTGCGTTGTTCGTCATATTCTCTTACAATCCCTTTTCTTTTTGTAAAGGGGAGAGCAAGCATGCGCAACCGTTTCCCCCAAACATGGAGTCGTACCTGAATCAGGATGAGGAAGTGGTGGGTTCAGGCGGGGCTATTGGCTGGACTCTGCCTGTGGCCTGTCTTCATATTCCACTCCTCCCGGCCCCCTCCATAGCTCTCTCCTGCTCTTCACGCCTGGAAATCGTCAGGCAAAATTTTCACCTACAAAGGATTGTGCATCTTCTACCAAGACTCTGTAGGTGTGGCTGGAAGTCCTAGGATGGTCGTGCTTGCACACGGATTTCCAGCTTCCAGCATGATTGGCACAAGATTTGGGAAGCTCTGACCCTAAGGTTTCATCGGGTCATGTCCCTTGATTTCTTGGGCTCTGGCTTTAGTGACAAACCGAGACCACATCACTGTTTCACACTTGAGCGGGCCAGCGTTGTGGAGGCACCTCCGTGGTGCCTCAGGATTTTTGTCTCGTGATTATGGAGATCGTTGCTCGAGAGCTGCTCTGTAGGTTCAGGCGGAATCGATCTGGTCGGCTTGCCATGAAGAGTCTCTGTCAAATGGAGAATATTTCCTGAGACTCGCCGCCCTCTCCTTCTCCAAAAGCTTGTCCAAGACGGAGGTGTGCTGTCGCCCCTCCTCACACGACTGGTGAACTTCTTTGTATTCCCCTGAGGGCTCTCCCCCATCTTTGGGCTGGATCCTCGCCCCTCTGAGGGTGAGCCGGGGCACGTGTGGGCGGGGATCTGCAACAACGCCGGAAACTTCGTTGTGGACAGTCTCCTACAGTATATCAACCGGAAGAAGAAGGTTAGGAGACGCCGGGTGGGAACTCTCGCTTCTGTGACTCTTCCCAGTCATTTGCTCCATGGGCTGTTGGATCCTGGGGATCTCTATCCTGGGTTTTTGGAGCTGTGCAGGAAAGCGCTGCGGTGGTCCCCAGTGTCGGTGCCGGATGACCCCATGAGCCACTATCCACAGCCAGCGGATCCCATGGGCTTCCTGAATGCATAGATGGGCTTCATCAGCTCCTGCTGAGCTGGAAAGAATAGCTTCCCTCCGTTGCCTCCCCTACTCCCTTACCTGCTGCATATTCCACTTAGAAATATATGCCCCCGGGGCGCCTGGGGGGCTCAGTCGGTTAAGTGTCCAGCTTCGGCTCAGGTCATGAACTCACGGTTCGTGGGTTCGAGCCCCGCGTCGGGCTCTGTGCTGACAGCTGGCTCAGAGCCTGGAGCCTGCTTCAGATTCTATATCTCCCTCTCTCTCTGACCCTCCCCTGCTCACACTATCTCTTTCTTTCTCTCTCAAAAATAAATAAAAACATTAAGAAAGAGAGAGAGAGAGAGAGAGAGAGAGAGAGAGAGAGAGAGAGAGAGAGAAATCTATGCCCCAAAGAAGTTGTGGCCACCAAGCACTATTTTCTCACAAAAGTCCACCTGACTCACTGGTGATGAGCATATAGTAAAAAGCCCACAGAAGCTCTGGCTAAGGATGGCTCTAACAGCCCGCCTCCTCCAGGCTCAGAGCCTGGAACCTGCTTTGGATTCTATGCCTCCCTCTCTCTCTCTACCCCTCCCCCATTCACACTCTGTCTGTCTGTCTGTCTCTCTGTCTCTCAAAATAAACATTAAGAAAATTAAAAAGAAAATTCTGATGAGTGCCACTACTCACAGATACACGAAGACAGACATTCTTAGAAGTCTTACTAACGATTCTGTGGACTTTTCTGACATATTTAGAAATGCTCATTTCTGGCCCATCCTCCATTGGAATCCTGGGATAATGAGGAGAGGGTGTCTCCTTACCCATCCTTGAGGCATTAAGGGCACGGGCTTTCGTAAGTTCTCTAAGCAACACAGCTTAGTGAGAGTGAGTCCTCTGGTCATAACTTTGGATTTTGTCCCATCAGCTGCTTTTTTAAGTTTATTTTTGAGAGAGAGAGAGTGAGAGAGAGAGAGAGAGATAGCATGAGTGAGGGAGGGACAGAAAGAGAGGGAGACACAGAATCTGAAGCAGGCTCCAGACTCTAAGCTGTCAGCACACAGCCCGACACGGGACTCGAACCCGAGAACCGAGAGATCATGACCTGAGCCGAAGTCGGATGCTTAACCAACTGAGCCACCCAGTCGCCCCTCAGCTGCTTTTAATTAAAGGCATTTTGTTGACCTGGGTTTTGGTTTGAATGTGCAGTATTCTAAGTGTAGTTTAAGACTATGATTTACCTGCATGTATTATATATTTTTTCTTTTTTAGGATACTAAACCAGTAGATACTCTGACAGAGTAATGAACCTTATTCGACAGGCTTAATTTCTGAATAAATTGAGTTAAATCCAAACTATTTACGGAATTTCCTAAAATCACAGGATGTTTAGGGCCAGTAGCATCCGTGCTAGAGATGTGCTGGTATTAGCTGATTCTAACAGCAAAGAACAGTCTGACTCTTCATGCCCCGGTGCTTAGAGGCGCGCCCTCCTGAGCCGGAGGGGGTGGATCATTGTACTGTCCAGGTTATCGGGAAGGTGCACGGACTCCTTTTATGACATTTGCTTAACTTCTCGTTGGTTGTCCTGGAGAAGCTTCCTCGTGTAGCTCAGTAATTCCTGTACTTTCCAGACAGGAAAGTTCCAGAAACCTTAAAAACAATTTCCAAAAGGCCCGTGAGCAAATGGTGCTGAATACTTTTGTTTAAGCCACAGCTTCATTGTCTTAGTCAAAACAGGATGATTGAGAGATTATTTTTAAAAAAAATTTTATTAGCAACCTCAAGTTTAATGACTGAAGCTGTAATAAGTGTCTATTTTCTATTAATAAAAATGAATTTTCACCCCCAAAAAAGCGGATAGCAATGTTTCTACTTTCGACTCTAACTTTATTACTTTGTGTCTTCCCTCTTTTTTCCTTGGTCTGCCCAGGTAAAGTTAGTTGATTGCGTTGATCTGTTCAAACGTTTGATTTTGTGGGTTTTATGTACTGTTTTCCTAGTCTCTATTTCATTTACCTCCACTTTCATCTTCACTGTTTCCTTCTTTCTTCTAACTTTAGGGTAGTCCTTTTTCTAGTTCCTTAACATGTAAATTGAGATGTTGGTGCAAGGGGTGCCTGGGTGGCTAAGTCAGTTAAGCATCTGACTTCGCTCAGGTCCTGATCTCTCGGCCCATGAGTTTGAGCCCAAACTGCATCGGGCTCTGTGCTGACAGCTCAGAGTCTGAAGCCTGCTTTGGATTCTGTGTCTCCTTCTCTCTCTCTCTGCCCCTCCCCAACTCATGCTTTCTCTCTCTCTCTCTCTCTCTCTCTCTCTCTCTCTCTCAAAGATAAATAAACATTTAAAAAAATTTTTTTAAAGAGGGGCACCTGAGTGGCTCAGTCAGTTGAACGTCCAACTTTGGCTCAGGTCATGATCTCGTGGTTCATGAGTTCAAGCCCCATGTCGAGCTCTGTGCTGACACCTCAGAACCTGGAGTCTGTTTCAGATTCTGTGTCTCCCTCTCTTTCTCCTCCCCTTCCCACACTCTGTCTCGCCATCTCTCTCAAAAATAAATAAACATTAAACTTTTTTTTTAATTTAAGAAAAAAGAGGGAGTGAAAACAAATGAGAGGTGGCTTGGGGCAGGGGGAGGCCAGGAGACAGAAAGAGAGTACGAAAGAGTCATTAGGAAATATTCGAGGGTTTATATATGTGGACATCATGACTGTGCTGATGGCCCCACGGGCATGTCTGTCGGTTGATACTGAAATTTTAGGTTTTTAAGTACCTGCAGTTCATCACCTGGGAATTATGAAGTGCATTATCAGTGAAGCTGGTTTTTTAAAATTCTCACCAGATTTGCTGATCATTCGTTGCAGGCAAGTTCATGGACCTTCTGACATAAGACGCAGTTATACAAAAGAAAAGTCAAATTATCACTCCCAAACCAAAACCGAGATGAAAGAAAGAGAAAGAATTTTACAAGGTGCAGGCCATCTTAGAAATGGGCCCTCCCTGCCATCAAATCCTCTCCACTGAGCCTCCAGACACAGTGGAGCAGTGAAAAGCCATGTCGCTGTTCCCCTTCCAAATTCCTGACCGTAGAGCCTAATAAAATGGTTGTTCTTTAAAACCATGAAGTTTTGGATGGTTTGCCAACCCAGCAGTAGATAACAGGAACCCCTGGAATGTTTTTTCTATCCTTTCATTTTCAAGAATTTTATGTTGGTTTGTTGTGTCTCTATAAACAACACACTGTTGGAGGTTTTTCCTTTTTCCTGAGTCTCAAGACCAGATTCCTTAGGGGGGACTCAGAACCTTTAACAGTGAATGTGTATGCAGAGTAAAGCCCGAAAACGCGCTTTGGGTTGTTCTACCTTTAGACCCACGTCTTGTCTGTCCATCCTTCTAAGAACTCTGGCACTAGGTTTTCTCCGGTTAATTAGCGCAGATCTTTAACCACCCCCGTCCGCATCCTCTTTCCTCAGATGCTAGTAGCTCCCCGACCTTCCAGTCACCTATCAGACCTGCTTTTGACCACGGGAACTTTAAAGTTCCCTTCAGAACCTTGCAGCCTAAAGGAGCAAGTCGCAGTGATGGGTGGAGGAGGTTACCATGGAGACAGGTCCAAGGAATGAGGCTCCGGAGGGAGGGAGGGAGGGCCGGGACGCGGCTTCCGATTGGCTCAGCGGGCGCGCAGCGTTCTCCGTGCGCACATGCGCAGTGGCGCTGAGGCGAGGTCCCGGTGGAGCCGAGGCGCGGCGCGTTCCGGGCCGGGCTCCTCAGGAGCGGGCTGGAAGGTGCGGCTCCCGGCCGAGACACGTCGTGCTTGCCGGGTTAGGGCAGTGGCGGAGCCGGAGGCCCCTCTGCAGCGCGGGACCGAGCTCGCCACGCAGGCGCCCGCGCCCCCGCCGCCATTGTTGCCCCGGGCCTCTCGGGCCGCTCGGGCTGCGCGTCCGCCGGGTCCCCGCGACAGGTAACGATGTCGAGGGCGCCGGGCGCGAGTGTCCGCGCGGTCAGACCGCAGCCCCAACCGGTCCATGCGCGGGGGCCGAGGAGAAGGCGGACACGGGGCGGAGGCTGCTGTGGGGGGTCCGGTCCCAGCTCGGCGCGTCGCCGGGTACCCACTTTCCCCGCTGTCCGCGACGCCCCCCCCCCCGACCGAAGAGGAGTTAGGGACACCGGACCGGGTAGGGGAGGCGACGGGCGAGGCCGGCGCGTCTCCCCTGCGGGGCCTGGTGAACTGTTGGCTTCGGTTCCACGACTGAGCTTTGAGGAGGGCTCAGGGCTGGGGCCCGCGGACAGGTGGTGTCCGTGCTCCAGGTCAGGCCTGTGCTGAGGTTTTCTCCGGGAATCCCGGCTTCGTATTTATTCGTAAGGAATTGTATCCTGTAGAATAAAAGGGCTTCAAATGACACCAGTCTCGGGGCCCCTGGGTGGCTCAGTCGGTGGAGCCTCCGGCTTCGGCTCAGGTCAGGATCTCACAGTTTGCGGGTTCGAGCCCCACCTCGGGCTCTGTGCTGACAGCTCAGAGCCGGGAGCCTGCTTCAGCTTCTGTGTCTCCCTCTCTCTCTGACCCTCCCCTGCTTGTGCTGCCTCTCTCTCTCTCAAAAAAATAAATAAAACGTAAAAAAAATTTTTTTAAATGACACCAGTCTCTTCTACTTTTTTTTTTCCCCAGTGCTACGGCTAACCTCCCAGCCTTCTGATAGCAAAAAGCTAGAATAGTCTGGCATTTATATGCAAAGCAGGTAAATGGCTCGCCCTTTTTTCCTTGACAGTTTCCTTGGGAACCTTGAGCACTTCATTAAGAAGACATTCTCCCCGATTCTTCTGAGTACCTAAAAGATGTGCTCTGTAGTTCTTGAGAGATAGTTCCCTTCCTTTATGGCTTCTGAAGTGACATCAGAAAAATACTGAAGCTTTCTTTCCCCCTCTGTAATTTCATTTGTGTTTCAACAAGTTAGAAGTTTCTTTGATCTATTGTTTGGCTCATGATTCAGCTCTTTGCTTCTATTACCACCTTTTTTTCTTTTAATTCTTTTTTAAAATGTTTGATTACTTTTGAGAGACAGAGCATGAGCATGGGAGGGGGAGAGAGAGAGAGACCGACAGACAGACAGAGAGACAGAGACAGAATATGAACCAGGCTCCAGGCTCCGACCTATCAGCACAGAGCCCGATGCAGGGCTCAGACTCACAAACCTCGAGATGATGACCTGAGCCGAAGTCAGTTGCTTAACCAACTGAGCCACCGAGGCGCCCCTCTATTACCACCTTTTGATGGCAGTTCCAGCCCCTGTCCCCAGCAGATTGCATGTAGGCTACAATTCTAAGGATGTAGGAGAGGAAGACCAAGGTAAAGTCCGTGTGTGTTTATCTGTGCACACCGAGTAGGCTCTGTTGGTCTATGTGCATAGCAGAGAGCACCAGGAGTTCTTGACTTCGTGGTCTTTTCTTGTGTTTCAGGGTCTCTTAACCATCCCTGCAAGTTCTGAGCTCCGAATCTGTAACTAAAGCCGCTGACTACCTTGACCTTGTTCTGCCCCTGGCTGCAGCAGCCCTTGGTAGAATCATGAGACTTCAAGCAGTTGGCTCACTACTGGAGAAATAAAGGATTCTGCCAGATTGCCTCTTCCGTCTGTAGCCATGTTCTCCCCGTGCAAGAGGATGACCAGTTCTGCACGCTCCCAAACCCTTCTCACGTGGAAGCCAGACAGGGCTCAGAGTGGACTCCACAATGTGGAGAAGGGAACCCACGCTTTGAGACTCTTGCGTGACACGGAGACCTGTCGACAGAATTTTAGGAATTTCCCATATTCAGACCTAGCCGGTCCTCGGAAGGCATTGAATCGCCTCCGAGAGCTCTGCCTTAAGTGGCTGAGACCTGAGATCCGCTCAAAGGAGCAAATCCTGGAGCTGCTGGTGCTCGAGCAGTTCCTGACCATCCTGCCCGGGGAGGTCAGGACGTGGGTGAAGGCCCAGTACCCGGAGAGCAGCGAGGAGGTGGTGACTCTGGTGGAGGATTTGACTCAGATTCTAGAAGAGGAGGGTGAGGATTGCAGGGCAGAGGGGGAGGAGCCCTGGGTGGTTAGGGGTGACACCCAGCTTTGTCACAGAGCAGCCCTTTAAAGAAACCGGGGAGAGCAGAGCTCAGTGAGTGAGAACACCACTCCAGTGTGAGCCTCATCCTGCATGGTCTGCCCCTTCCAGACTGCTGGAGACCACACACACACACACACACACACACACACACACACGCACACACATATCTTAAAACAGTGACCAGGCACAACCAAACTACCCCTGTGTGAGCCTTGAGGAATTTTACCTGCAGAAGTTTGAACCATTATGAAAAGAAATCCTTTGCTTTGTGAATCAGATTTTATAATAACATGCTTGCAAAAAGGTAGAAAGGGGTCCAGAAACCCTTTCCTTGTTAAGAGACAACACAAAATTTACGTCACGTGAAGCTTCAGTAGGAAGCTGTGAATTTGGTACATGTCCTCAGCAGTCCCAGAGCAGCCTTGCTTTGAAGCCTGGATCGATCGGCCCTTCCCTCCGCTGCTTTGAAGTATGGGTGCTGGTTGGTTTCCTTCTCGTTTCTCAGTGTAGGGAAGTGTGGGCATCTGTCCGGTGAAGAATTTCCTGGGCTGTTGGAACAGGACTAATCACCACCATGGTCTCCCTTCTTCCGTAGCTGCTCCTCAGAATCCTGGCCTTCCCCAGGAGGCCCCCGAGGAGGACCCCAAGGGGAGACCTGCTTTCCAGTCAGGATGGTTAAATGACTTGGTGACCAAAGTAAGTATTGGTTTCTTCTGTGATTTTAAAATGGCCTGTTAGGGGTGTGTGTGCGAGGGCGTTTTCTGTCCCGGCCCTGTGACTTTTTTGCACCCCAAAAGCCCATCTAGGAAGCCTGAGTTCCTCTCTTTAGAGCCACTTGGGTCTGTTAAAGTAAGTGACTGCCCTGTACAGGAAATAGGCTCCCGTGACCTTCGCCTGATAGGCCCTTCTCACTCTTGTGACTGTCCGGCAGCAACACTGCATAGAGGTGAAGGCATTGACCTCCACAGCCAGAGATCAGATTTAGTTCCCGGTTCTGAACCTATGATTTGGGGCCAGATACTTGACCACCCTCGGCCTGAATTATTAAACTCTGATAAGTAGAATTTACCTGGTAGACCGTGAGGATTAAACACTGTGTGACTTGCGGTTAGCCTGGATTACAGGAAGCCATCAAGGAGCAAGAGTTGCTAATATTATTTTTCTCATTAGCAAGTAACTAAAAGCCATGCGTTTTGTGGTGTTACTCTTTATCATGAGTCTGTGTTCTATCAGGCCATCTTAAGAGGAAGTTTTAGCATAAAAATGCACACCTGACACCGGTAGCCAGAGTAAAATTATTATCCATAGGTTAAATGATTGTTTACCTGGAAACCCTAAGAAAATCAAGGAGAAGACTGGGAAACAACAAAATTTGAGTAAGGTGATTACCACAGAACACGGCGTATGAAAGCCACTTTAAGGGGTAGCTGGCTCGGTTGGTAACAGCATACAACTCTTGATCTCGGGGTCGTGAGTCTGAGCCCCATGTTAGACCTAGAGCTTACTCTAAAAAAAAAAAAAATCAGCTGGGGCACTCGGGTGGCTCAGTGGGTTGAGCGTCTGACTTCGGCTCAGGTCATGATCTCACGGTTTGTGAGTTTGAGCCCCAAGTCGGGCTCTGTGCTGACAGCTCAGAGCCTGGAGCCTGCTTCACATTCTGTGTCTCCCCCTCTCTCTCTGCCCCTCCCCTGTTCGTGCTCTATCTCTCTTTCTGTCTCTGTCTCTCTCTCTCTCTCTCTCAAAAATAAACACTAAAAAAAAAAAATTTCACTTTTGTACATGTATGTAAAATCAGCAGATGATAAGATGAAATAAAAGATTCCATCCACAGGGGCACTTGGGTGGCTCAGATGGTTAAGTGTTGACTCTTGGTTACAGCTCGGGTCATGATCTCATGTTTCATGGGTTCGAGCTCTGGGCTGTATGTTGCTTAACGAGGAGCTGCTCGAGATTCTCGGTCTCCCTCTCTCTGCCCCTCCCCTACTCTAGCTCTCTTGCTCTCTCTCGCTCTCTCAAAATAAATATAAAAAAAGATCCCATGCACAGTTTTCCCCAACCCCAAAATTTAAGGGATCTAGTACTAAACACAGTATAAATTTTATAGTACATCCGTGTTGACTGTCATTCTATAAGATATAAAAGAAGCTTTAAATAGTCTGTTCTCCCTAAATTATAAATTGAAAATGTAATTTGAAAACCCCATATAATATTTTTGGGAAACATAAAGTTCATTTGAAAGACATATAAGAGTAATCAGTTTTGTTTAACAAAAGGAAGAAAAAGAGCAAAGAGGAATGTGAACCTTACCAGATTGAGACATGTACCCACTAGTATAACAGCTCAACAGTGTGGGTTTTGGTCCCAATTTTAAAGATTTTTTTTAATGTTTATTTATTTTGAGAGAGAGACACCAGGGGGTAGGGCAGAGAGAATCCAAAGCAGGCTCCAAGCTGTCAGCGCAGAGCCTGATATGGGGCTCCAGCTCACCAATCGGGAGATCATGACCTGAGCCAAAATCAAGAGTCGGACATTTAATAGACAGGGCCATCCAGGTGCCCCTGAAGATTTTGTTTTCAGGTAATCTCTACACCAGTGTGGGGCTCAAACTTGCAACTCTGAGGTGAGTCACAGGCTCTACCTACTGAGCCAGGCAGGCGCAGCCCCAATTTTATTTTAAAAAGCAAGTAAGGGCTCTGCATTTTATTGTAGAGCACGCAAATATAGCTTAAAATTTCAAATTCTAGCACATGGAATTCTTTTTTTTTTTTTTTTAAGAGAGAATCCTTTTTTTTGAGAGAGAGAGCATGCACGCTCGTGTGAGCGAGGGCAGGGCAGAAGAAGAGGGAGAGAGATCCTTAGCAGGCTCAGCGCCCAGCGCGGAGGCCCACACAGGCTCGATCTCACAACTGTGAGATCATGACCTGGGTGGAAATCAAGAGTCAGACGCTCAACTAACCGAGCCCCCAGGCGCCCCCGTAACACACTGAATTCTTGAGTCAGAGCTTGAAAAGCACCACCATTCAAGTGTGTTGTCTTTGTAAAGCCCGTTCTTCTCTAAGAAGGAGCCACCGTCACCCGCTTCCGTGCCAGCTGGAAACGTGACGATGACTCCTGCTGTAGTTTCAGACTTCCCCGAGGGACCGTGCGGGTGCGGGGGAGGGCTTGGCTGGATGACCTTGAGGGTCTTCCTGAAGCTCAAGATCCTGCGGTTGGCCTCGGCACACACGTGCCTGGCGTTTTCCCTGGCCTCCTCCTACCAGTTCTGGAACCAGTTCTATTGGATGTTTTAGGAATCCATGACCTTCAAAGACGTGGCTGTGGACATCACGCAGGAGGACTGGGAGATGATGCGTCCCGTGCAGAAGGAACTGTACAAGACTGTGACGTTGCAGAACTACTGGAACATGGTTTCTCTGGGTAAGCGCCGGCGAGTCCACCACGGAGGCTTCTGCCCTCCTTGATAAAACGGGTTGGCCTCTAAAGTACTTGGCTACGAGGGGGCCTAGAGGTGAGCGTGCTCATCCCATTCGGGCACAGATGTGTTTTCCCTCTTCCCAAGTAAAAAGTTTCTAAGTGAAAGATCATTGAAAACCGTGATGTCCAGCCTCCCTGGGCCTCCACTCAGCACTGCTCCTTTCCTGAGACCTCGTCCCGCCCTGATCTCTGTGCACGTGTCCTCTTGGGTGGCAGGAATTTCCGTCCTAGCTCTGAAAAGGACAGTGACCTACTGCTCCCGATACAGCATGTCCATGAGCTGTTGTCTTCCCGTAGAAGTAAGTAGAAGTCGGGTAATAAATTCGAACAGCTGTTTATCTCCAGGATAAAACTCCTCCTCTTCCTCCCGAACAGGACTGACAGTGTACCGACCAACCGTGATTCCCATGTTGGAAGAGCCATGGATGGTGATAAAGGAAATCTTAGAAGGCCCTAGTCCAGGTGAGAGCACGGCTGCATGAGATGGTTTGTCCTCAGAGCCTGACCACGTGCAGTGGGATCCGGTCCTTCACTGTGGCCATGGCCGTCTCCGCCAGGGCCTCCCAGACCGTCCAGGGCCCTCGGCTGTTGGGTGTTGCTCCCTGATGGATGCCGTGTTCAGGAAGAGTTTCCCCTGTGCCTCTCAGTTTATCCTTCTCTGATTCTCTGACCCCTGGCCCTTCCCCGCCTTTGTCTGTGGCTTCTGTGCCGTTGTTCCCACCCTCTTTTTTTTTTTTAATTAATTAATTTATTAATTTTGAGAGAGCATAAGCAGTGAAGGGGCGGGGGGGAGGAGAGAAAGAGAATCCTAAGCAGGGCCTACAGTACCTTCAGCGCAGAGCACAGTACGAACCATAAGATCATGAGGTCATGACCTGAGCCTGAGCCTGGATTTGGACACTCAGCACACTGAGCCACCCAGGCGCCGCCCCCCCGCCGCCCTCTTTTTTAAGCATACATGAATGTCCCTATGGTTTTAAGATTCAAACCTTCTTTTTAAGTTTCTTCTTTCTGTTTCACCAACAAAGCCTCGAAGCCTCCTGTGTCCACTTTGCTAACTTACTCTTTATTTTCTAATTTAAAAAATACATTCAGAAGATTCAAAAAGATTCATTGTAGAGCACGTTCATCCAGTTCCTACATCTCCCAGCACCCAGCCACTGTTGCTTGTTTCTAGTTGTTTATGTTAAGGTGTTTTGTTTGCATATCAAGGCAATATAAAAATGGATTCTCCTCAGGGCACCTGGGTGGCTCAGTCAGTTATCTGGTGACTTGGCTCAAGTCATGATCTAGCGGTCCATGAGTTTGAGCCCAAGCCCTGCGCGTCAGGCTCTGTGCTGACAGCTCGGAGCCTGGAGCCTGCTTCTGAATCTGTGTCTCCCTCTCTCTCTGCCCCTCCCCTGCCTACCTTCTGCCTCTCCCTCAAAAATACACATTTAGGGAAAAAATTTTTTTTGTAATATCTTCTAACAGAGATGGTAGCAAACTACACAGTTTTGTACTTTGCTTTTCTTTATTTAAAAGTATATCTAGGGGCACTTGGAGGGCTCAGTCAGTTGAGTGTCTGACTCTTGATTTCAGCTCAGGTCCAGATCCTGCGGTCATGGGATTGAGCCCCACCTCAGGCTTCACACATGGAGCCTGCTTGAGATTCTCTCTCTCCCCCTCTGTTCCTCTCTCCTGCTCAAGCCTGCTCGTGCTGGCTCTCTCTTTTCGGGGGGAAAAAAATATATATATATATATAACTTTAATGTTTTATTTATTTTTTGAGAGAGAGACAGCGTGAGCAGGGGAGGATCAGAGAGAATGGGAGATACAGAATCTGAAGACAGGCTCCAGGCTCTGAGCTAGCTGTCAGCACAGAGCCTGACATGGGGCTCGAACCCATGAAAGTGAGATCATGTCCGAAGCCGGACATTTAATCAACTGAGCCACCCAGGCGCCCCTATATATAGTTTTTTAAAAAGCGTATCTTGAGGGACACCTGGGTGGCTCAGTCGGTTAAGCCTCCAGCTTCAGCTCAGGTCAGATCTCACGTTTGTGGATTCGAGCCCCGCGTCAGGCTCTGTGCTGACAGCTAGCTCAGAGCCTGGAGCCTGCTTCCGGTTCTGTGTCTCCTTCTCTCTCTGCCCCTCCCCCTCTCATGCTCTGTCTCTCTCGGTCTCAAAAAGAAATAAAAAAAACATTAAAAAAACAAAAGCGTATCTTGAGAAGTATTGTAAGGGTATAAAGAACCTGCTCGTTCTTTTTTTTTTTTTTTTTAATATCTGCATCACATTTTATTGTGTGTCTCAATTTATCGACCGGTCTCCTGTTGATGGGCTTTTTGGTGTCCCCATTCCTTCCCTCCCCCACAAGAGCTTCAAACCTACAGAAAAGTTGCAGAATCAGTACGTTGAACACCAGCGTAATTTTCACCTGGAACCACCAGCTACCGTTATTTAGTCACTTCTGCCTTTTTTTTTTTTTTAACATTTATTTATTTTTGAGAGACAGAGACAGCATGAGTAGGGGAGGGTCAGAGAGAGAAAGAGACACAGAATCTGAAACAGACTCCAGGCTCTGAGCTAGCTGTCAGCACAGGGCCCAA
This sequence comes from Mungos mungo, assembly GCA_004023785.1. Lineage (NCBI taxonomy): Eukaryota > Metazoa > Chordata > Mammalia > Carnivora > Herpestidae > Mungos > Mungos mungo. Next base: position 334,794 of record PISW01000422.1, on the reverse strand, counting down.
TGGAGAGCTCGAACCCACAAACCGTGAGATCATGATCTGAGCCAAAGTCGGACACTCAAACCGACTGAGCCACCCAGGTGCCCCAAGCCACTTCTGCTTTTGATCACTACACACACACACACACACACACACACACACACACACACACACACTTTGTTTTTGTAAAGAACCATTTGAAAATTAGTTGTTGCAGGGACCATGACCTCCCCCGCTGTGTATTTCTGCATGTATCTCCCAAGACCATGAATGTTCTTCTACACAGGTACATCATTCTCTCCCCCCAAATATTTCACTTTTATACAAAAAAGCCATCTAATGTATAGTCAATATTTAGACTTCCCTCACTGTCCCCAAACATTGTGCGGTTTTTCTCCCCATTCTGGGATCTCCAGCCAGGAGTCCTATGCTCCACTTAGTTATCCTGTGTCTTTAGTCCTTTTAATCTAGAGTTGTTCCCCACCTTTCCTTTCCTTTCTTTTCTTTCTGTTTCTTTTTTCTTTTCTCTTTTTTCTTTCTTCTCTTTTCTTCCTGCCTTCTTCGGAACATTGTTTGAAGGATCCAGGCCAGGTTTTTAAAAAAAAAATTTTTGTTTTAATGTTTATTTATTTTTGAGAGAGACAGACACAGAGTACAAGTGAGGGATGGGCAGAGAGAGAGGAGACACAGAATCCAAAGTAGGCCCCAGGCTCTGAGTTGTCAGCACAGAGCATGATGCGGGGCTCGAACCCACGGAGCATGAGATCATGACCTGAGCCAAAGTCGGATGCTTAATCCACTGAGCCATCCAGATGCCTCAGACCATGTTTTTGTAGAATGACCCACGACCTAGATTTGCCTGATTGTTTCCTTATGTTTAGATTTAAATGAAACCTTTTTACCAGAAAGACTTCATAGGTGCGTGCCTTGCATTGCCATTTGTCTCCTCATTGATGTTACTTGTTTTGGGTAAGGCGCTGTTGGCCAGATCTCCCCATTTTAAAGGTGCATTTTCTTCTTTATGATCAATAAACAGTCTGTGGAGTGATACTTAGAGCCCTTGTGACTATTCTATTCACTGGTAGTATTAAGGGTTTCTAGCATCCATTGTTGACTCTTGCTTTATCATATTGCTGGTTGCAAGATGGTGACTTTCTGATTCAGCCATCCCTTCTAAAGGATTACTAGCATTCTCCTGTAGAGAATAGTTCTTCCAGGGCGCCTGGGTGGCTCAGTTGGTTGAGCATCCGACTTCGGCTCAGCTCATGATCTTGCAGTTTGTGAGTTCAAGCCCTATGTGGGCTCTCTGCTGACAGCTTGGAGCTCGGAGCCTGGAGCCTGCTTCAGATTCTGTGTCTCCATCATTCTCTGCCCCTCCCCTGCTCACATTCTGTCTCAAAAAATAAATAAGCATTTAAAAATTAAAGAAAAAAGAGAATAGTTCTTCCTCCTACCTCATTTTTATGTATACAGATCACTAGAGACTAAAAGAATTTTTCCAACTTCAGGGTGTTAGTCCACTAATTCCCGGTTTGTTTTGTTTTTTGTTTTTCATGCTCATTTGTCCCCCGTTTGGGTAATAGGAGCCCTTCAAACCAAGTCAAAGTCCTTTTGACAGGTCCCCATTAGTCTTTGATCCTTCGCTGGCTTTCTAGCACCAGATATTCTTTAGACTCACCTTGTGCCTACCTTAGACCTAGAATCTCTCCAAAGTACCCTGGTTTACTTTGATAGGGAATAGTACTTAGAAACCAGGATGTGGGCAGCAAGTGTGCCCACTCCTGTGGGTACCATTGCTTCCGGTGCGTAGAGCTGGGAAGTGTGTGTGTGTGTGTGTGTGTGTGTGTGTGTGTGTGTGTGTGGTTCTCTCAAACGTGAGTTCATGTTGGTAACTCTAGTTGATATCCAACACCACAGGGCTATTCCATCTTGTTTGTATTTTCTTTTCCGTACAATGAACAACCTGATTCTCAACAGCATTAGTATATACTAATTCACCCTGTCACATAACACACAGAAAAATGGTTTCAGAATTATGTCAGTATCACTACCGATAACAAACTGGGTAACGTTCAAAATTCCTTCAAAGTCCTTTCTGTCCTTACACTATGTCCCACTAAGGGTATACAGAACACTAGGTTCAAAAGTTCCTTCGGTTCTTTCCTTCTGGCTGTGTTAAGGGTTTGATGTACAGCTTAAGCGTTTGTTTGATTCTATTTGTATTCAATTTTAGTCTTTTCTTGTTTTCTGGTTTTTTAATCTTCCATTTTTGAGTATGTAAAAACATTAGCTTAGTTCTGTGTAGAAAGGGAATATACTCCCATCCCTCCTGCCCTGTTCCCATCTACTCCCTATTTATTTCTGGTTTCTCTTTCCGTGTTTCTCTTTGCAAATAGAAATCATAAAGATATTCCTACCTCTCTTTCCATATACAAGAGAAGTGCACTGTACTATTGATTCTTGCTTTTCTGTTGCCTTTTTTTTTCCCCCTAAGGCACTGAATTGTAATATGTGTTATCTTCCCTGGTCACTAGGTGTTTTAAGGGCCATACTACTGAAAAGCTAACTCTCCTCATAATTTATAGCAGAATGACCTATATACGCCTATAGCACAGTAATTCTTTGTGGAATGATTTTGGCACACTCTAAACACTGAAAAAACATGCATGACGTCAATGGAAATGAGCCTGAACTAGAAGTCAGGATAGTCTTCTGGAAGGTACTACCAGTCTGGGACCACTTTTTTTTTTTAATGTTTGTTTATTTTTAAGAAAGAGAGCACATGCATGAGGGGCAGAGAGAGAGGGAGACACAGAATGTGAAGCAGGCTCCAGGCTCTGAGCTGTCAGCACAGAGCCCAACACGGGGCTCAAATTCATGAACCGTGAGAACATGACCTGAGCTGAAGTCAGACATTTTACTGACTGAGCCACACAGGCGTCCCTAGGATCACTTAAATTTGAACCTGAGAAGTTCTTTAGATTGCCTTTCAGGTAGCATGCATTGGGGCTGAAAATCCACAAGAGGGGACAGTTTATAGTAGGTATCTTAGGAGTAGAATTTTCTTCCTCCAAAGAGCACCAAGACTGAGAAAAGCAAGTTCCTTTTTGCCTTATGTAGAAGTGAGGTTTCTAGCCAGTCCTTAAGCAGAGTATAATTCTCTGTTCTCAGGAGTCTAGTCAGCCTCCTCCCCCCGCCCCCCGCACTTGTTAGGGCCTCAGACTTTGTTTTCTGGTCCCTGGGCCCCTTGCACCCTCCAAATGGAAGTGGAAGGTCATTAACCAGATGAAGGAACTATCTCCGTCACTCGATGATTTCCGATCTCCCTGCTTTTGCTTGATTTTTGGCCTCTGAGGATTTTCCTTTCTTACCAGCGTAGAGATACATAAGAAGTGGAACCTTTGGTTTGGATACCTGAGTACTCATACTTCAGGAAACGTAAACTCTGATAATTCACAAATAGAGCAGTAGTATGGGTCTTCACTGGCTATTCATGTCTCGGAACTTTGATACTTCTTTATACTTTATACAGGAACTTTGATAGTTCTTTATACAGGACCTATAGGCATTTTTCAGGTTCCGCTCCAATCATACCTCCCCGCTGAAGCTTTCGTTGATTACCTAAGTCCACACTTGTCTCATCTGCTAGAAGTATTGCACCATTTTTTGGCCCTATTGACCAAAGGGCCACTTACCTTCTTACCACTTCCAACCAGCCCTTTCTGGTTAAATACATATATTTAAGCACTGTTTAAGAACATCAATTTTTGAATTTCCAATAAACTAATTTATTTTATTTTATTTTAATATTTTAATATTTTTAAATATTTATTTAGTTTTGAAAGACAGAGAGAGACAGATCATGAGCAGGGGAGGGGCAGAGAGAGAGGGAGACACAGAATCCAAAGCAGGCTCCAGGCTCCAAGCTGTCAGCACAGAGCCTGATGTGGGGCTCGAACCCACCAACTGTGAGATCATGACCTGAGCTGAAGTCGGACGTTCAGCCGGCTTAGCCACCCAGGCGCCCCTAAATGGATTGATTTTAAAATGTGTATTTATGTTAGCAATTTGTTCATGGTCATGATTCAGCCATATTTTAAGCTTGGTATCACTTTAGTGCTTCCCTTTTCAGGTATGTGGTGCACTCTCCCATAGACCATCTGATTGCGTAGAATCAGGCTTCAGCTCAGCTTCTGGTGCTCTCATGGGTGTGGGTGTGCGCACGTGTGTGCACACGCCTCTACCTATCCGATCCTTTAACATTTCCATTTTGTTCTTTTGGAGGGGAGAGTAACAGATCCTGGTTGGAGAGAGTTGTTTTTAAATATTATTGTTAAATAAAAATAATATAACTGCAGTTATACTAGTACTATATAGCAACAAAAGTCACATAGCCAATTTATTGAAAACTAGAAAATATGTTTTAAAAACCTATAATCTCATTAATACTTTGATATTTGTCTAGTTCCAGTGTATTTTCATGTTAGTTATGATACTGCTTTTTTCATGTAACATTACTCCCAAGCATTTTATAAAGTCAACTCTGATGTTTGTGTTTGAATCAAGATAATAAAAGTCATTTATAAATTCAATTAGTACAGGAAGAAAAGTGAAATATTTGTCTACCTCTCCTCACCCATTACCATGATTTTTACCCCTTAGATTATTACTGTCTGTGTATGTGCGTCTATATTACGTATAGCGTGTCCTTACGTAGAGTGTGTCTTGCTCTACATCATATGTCCTGCACACCCTGTCCCAAAAAGATCCATGTATGTGAACCTACCCAGTTATTTTCATCAGTTATCAATATTCCATGTCCCTCACTCTCATCCTTTATTGATTGATGGCAGCTATCATTTTTAATCATTTTTAATGACTGAGTATGATTCTATGGAATGGATATATTTGTAAGGTTTTTTATTTTAAATTTTTTATATTTATTTTTGAGAGAGAGAGCACACGTGCATGTCAGGAGGGGAGGGGCAGAGAGAGAGAAAGGGAGACAGAGAATCTCAAGCAGGCTCCAGGCTCGGAGCCGCCAACACAACATGGGTCTTAAACTCATGAGCTGAAGTCAGATGCTCACCTGACTGAGCCACACAAGCGCCTCATTTATAAGGTTTTTACACTTTGATCTACATCTTAGAAAATTTCTGAATTACCCAGTACCACTTTTGCTATATTATAAAATCCATATTTGATTATATTTCATTACATAATTCCTAATATTGGAAGTTTTATGTTTTCGACCTGATTGAGAAAAGGATGCTAAAATTTAAATTTGTTTTACACCATCCTGCTGGAGACCATGAGCGTCAGTACATTTGATTGCTTTATGGGCAGGTTTGAGGTCAGGGATTTTTTGTTTGTTTGCTTTATTTTTGTGAGTATGTATATGCTTTCATTTGGTTCACCTTTTTACAACAAATTATTGTCATTTATTTCACCTATTCAGTTGAGTGGCCACCATATTAGTCTTGGGCCATTTTCTGAAGGAAACATAAAAGAAGCATAAGCCATTTCTAGAGTTTGCGTCTAAGTTGGAAATAAAAGAAACACACAGAGCCGTGAGTAGTAATGTAAGGCCAAGGGCTGACATGGTCTCAGTGTTACATACGGTTGAATCGTGAGACTGCTGGTGTTTCAGCCATACTGACTACAGAAAGACAAGTTCATAGGATTCAAGCTGATCTGTACTTTAGGATTCTTAGAAGGACAAACGGGAGCTGGGCCGTACCACTTTTTTAATGGGTAGAGATGTTACCTGAAGAGAATGCCTAAATCTGGTATTCACATGGCACCTATAGGAGGCTGTGAGGAAGTAGCTTAAGGTTACATGGAAAATTTAAATGTCAAGTTAAGCTAAATATGAAGTTTGGTAGAAGATACAGTAGAATAGGAAAGGCTAGGATTATTTTGGGACTGAATATGTCAAGTGGAGGTATTTTGAACTTTTTAAACTGTCCTCCTTTACACCACTGGTCCTCAAACTTTAGTGAACATTAGAACCACCTGCAGTGCTCCCTAAAACTGACTCCTCGGCCCCAGCTCCAGAGTGTCTGGTGCCGCCTGACTGGAGGGGACCAGTAGCACATTCCCAGGTGATAGTGATGCTTCTGCCGCCAGTCCGGGGACTGTGCCTTGAGAACTCGTACTAGAAGAGGCTTGCCGGAGATGCTGAAACATGGAGAGCACTCCGCGAAATTGCCTTTGGAATGTCATGTAGGATCGTGCGGAGCAGGCTGCGAGGGGCTAATGAGAGCTAGCTTCTGCTTCATACGAGTCAGTCTGTGAGGTGATGCCCCGTTACCCCTTTACCCCTTGTCTTATCCAATGTTTTCACTTTTCTTACACCTGTCACCTGACCTGACCAATTTTATTACCCTGTGCCCATGTTGAACAGTGGGGAACCTCTCCTTTTTCAACAGTTTGGTCTTCCGGTTTTCTGCCCCTGTAGTCTCTTTTCTCAAGCTTGCTTTTTTTTCTTTTTTTTTTTTTTTAACTATTTTATTTATTGAGGTGCCTGGGTGGCTCAGTTGATTAAGCGTCCTATTCTTGATTTTGGCTCAGGTCATGATCTCACGGTCTGATTCGTGAGTTCAAGTCCAGCATTGGGCTCTGCCCTGACAGTTCACAGCCTACTTAGGATTCTCTCTCTCTCTGTCTCTGCTCTTCCCCACTCGAACTCTTTTCTCTCTCAAAGAATTTTTGAAAACTTAAATATAAATATTTTATAATAAAATTAAAGTAATAATTATAAAATTATAATACAGTCTTTACTTATTTTTTAGAGAAGTAAAGAAGGGTAGAGGGAGAGGGAGAGAGAGAATCTTGAGCAGGCTCCCCACCTAGCAGAGCCTCATGTGGGGCTCAGTCTCTCCTCCCTGAGATCATGACCTGAGCTGAAATCAAGAGCCAGCTGCTCAACCAGCTGAGCCACCCAGGCATCCCTCTCTTCTCCCAAAGAAAAGTACCTTAACTTTAAGTACCACATTGTGAGGTTGTCCGGGCCATAGTCTTTTTTAGACATTTTGTTCACATTCAGTATCTTGCTTCTGTTTTGGCAGTTTCCTTTCTCCAAATAGAGGAAAACGTTTTATATTCTATATTCTTTTTATTTCAGAATGGAAAACAGAAGCCCAAGAGTGTACTCCAGTGACCAATACTTCTAAACTTACAAAGACTGGTACTCAGACCATCAAGTTAGAGGAACCAGATGACTATGATGACAGACTAGAGAGACAAGCAGCAAATCCCTTCAGGAAAGTTTCCACTAGGGAAAGGGTTTTCCCTTTGAAGTCCATCCTCTCACAAGAAGATGACCCTATGGAAGAGTGTCTTAGTAAATATGATATATATAGAAATAATTTTGAAAAGCATTCAAACCTAATTATTCATTTTGGTACCCAAACAGATAATAAAACTATGTATGATGAAGGCAGGGCGACCTTCAGTCATGTCTCATACGGTATTGTACATAGAAAGATATACCCTGGAGAGAAGCCTTATAAATGTAACGTGTGTGGGAAAAAGTTTAGGAAAAACCCATCCTTCGTGAAACACCAAAGTACCCATGCCAAAGAAAAATCTCATGAATGTGAAGAATGTGGGAAAGAGTTTAGGCATATCTCATCCCTTATTGCACATCAGAGAATGCATACTGGAGAAAAACCATATGAATGCCACCAGTGTGGTAAAGCCTTCAGCCAGCGTGCACACCTGACCATACATCAGAGAATTCATACTGGAGAGAAGCCCTATAAGTGTGATGACTGCGGAAAAGACTTCAGTCAGCGCGCACACCTTACGATACATCAAAGGACACATACTGGAGAGAAACCATACAAATGCTTGGAATGTGGTAAAACCTTCAGCCACAGTTCATCACTGATTAATCATCAGCGAGTTCACACCGGTGAAAAACCTTACATATGCAACGAGTGTGGGAAAACTTTCAGTCAGAGTACACACCTTCTTCAGCATCAAAAAATACATACCGGAAAGAAACCATATAAATGCAATGAGTGTTGGAAAGTGTTTAGTCAGAGTACTTACCTTATTCGACATCAGAGAATTCATTCCGGAGAGAAGTGTTACAAATGTAATGAATGTGGAAAAGCCTTTGCTCATTCCTCAACTCTCATTCAACATCAGACTACTCACACTGGAGAGAAATCGTATATATGTAAAATATGTGGAAAAGCCTTCAGCCAGAGTGCAAACCTTACTCAACACCATAGAACACATACTGGGGAGAAACCATATAAATGCAGTGTGTGTGGAAAAGCATTCAGCCAGAGTGTACACCTTACTCAACATCAAAGAATTCATAATGGAGAAAAACCCTTCAAATGCAATATATGTGGGAAAGCGTATAGACAGGGTGCCAATCTCACTCAACATCAGAGGATTCATACCGGAGAGAAGCCGTATAAGTGTAATGAATGTGGGAAAGCTTTTATTTATTCCTCTTCACTTAATCAACATCAGAGAACTCATACTGGAGAAAGACCCTATAAATGTAATGAATGTGATAAAGATTTTAGCCAGAGAACATGCCTTATCCAACACCAGAGAATTCACACAGGAGAGAAGCCCTATGCATGCCGTATATGTGGTAAAACCTTCACCCAGAGTACAAACCTGATTCAGCATCAGCGCGTTCATACAGGTGCCAAACATCATAATTAACGGATGTGGTAGATGACTTCACTTAGCTTTTATAGTTCATCCAAATTTTACTTTGTACTCCGTTAAAACATTATTCAAAAGAAGTGCAATATATGTTAGATATCACTCGACAGAAGTATCAGAATTAGTAATGTGGATATAAGCTATTTACATTTAATGTGACATTTAAAAGAAAACTATTCACTTCTTAACCTTTATTTGATACCAGTTCCACTTCATTCCAGAAAGAAACCCTGTAAAAGTGAGAGTACTCAAAAATCTGTAACTCGCCAACTCTTAGTGTATTTCAAGTACTTCCTAATGAGACCTTCTGAATGTAACTCGGGAAGGCTTCCATCAAGTAGGGATTTCACACTATCTTGGGATAATTGAAAAAGATGCTTTCAGGCCTTTTATTACTTCCCAGCTTTGAAGCCTTAAATACATAAAGGGTTCCCTTCCCTTTTCCTGTTATGCCATAACTGTCTCGTGGAGCCAGTAGGTTTGCAAAATATATATATAGTGGAAGATATCATAGTTTCTATGTGACAACTGCTTAATTATATTTTCTTTTAACTATTGAAATATTCAAGGAAGAGAAGTTTAATGAAAGACGATCTCTTAGGACAACTAATGTATATATAACCCTTAGACGTGTACAGATTAGTGAAACAGGCAAAAATTAAACATCATCCTTAGATTCATCTTTAAAACATATGAGCCTTAGTTTCACTAGGTTTTGACATCTGTCCTCCTACAGGAAGAAAGTAAGAATAAAGTTACATTTTTTTTCACCTGACTCCTAAATTCAGAACTTGAAGTTCCCTTGTGGCTATTTTGCCATAGAAAGTCCATTTCCACTGAGACCCATTTCTTGAGTGCCTACTGTGCCCAGGGCCCAGACTTCCTAATTGGATCTTTTCAGGGCTTCTTATCGTGCTGAAAACCACAGCCGATTAAACAACAGAAAGCTTACTAGAGTAGTGAAATGTGACAAAGGACATGATCTTAACTATTAAGTACTGTCCCAGAATGACCTACGAAGCCTACTAAAATGGGTTGGCAAATGCAATCCCGTATCCCAAGACGACGAAGTAGTGAAAGCAGCTATTTACATTGTGAGGGAAAAGTAATGGAAAATAGGTTTCAGTTCACTACAGAAAGTGGGTCAGGGAAGAAATCAAGGGTGAAGACAGTGAAGAAAATACACAGGTAACTTACAACATGAACTGTTATTGGACTTGGGTTACCTAAGAAAATAAGAGTGGCTAATTGAATGAGACCAAGTTCAGCCTGTTTAGAAGAAGGAACTAAAAATGAAGCAACTGATTTTAAAGGAATAATTGGAATCGATTCTTTTTCATACATATAAATAAAATGGGGATTGCTCTTAAAATGTCAGAGAACAAATTTAGTGGGAAAAGCATTGATGAGAGACTGTCATTGATGCAATAATCATTAAACTATTAGCTAAATTTGTGGGCTCCTAAACACCATAAAAGGAAAACAGGCAGCAATGCAAATAGAAATAGGTAAAAATGCTATCGTACTTAATATCCACAGCATTCCACTATCAGAATATGAGACCATATTCTGAGAGCTGGGACTTCATCTTGCTCTTAATTCGTTTCTTCAGTGCCTTGCGTATAGGTTGTGGCCAATATATGTCAGCTGAATTAAGTAGGTAAGTTAAGAGTTCAGTAATAAGGTAGAATTAACGGATATGGAGTGAAGTTGCTTCAATGTAAAGTACTTTTTTGTGCATATGTGCAAAGAAATACTTAACCAATACTGGCCATTCACCGAGTAATAGGAACTACTTCAAACTGGAGTCAGAATTCCGCATCTTAACAGTGCAGATGTTCCTGTAGAAACCGTGGGTGTGCAGGAAGTTTTCCTGAGCTACATGGGGCAAAATTGATGCAAATTCCTGTGCCATAAATACTATTTTAAGCATATGATTGACCATTGCAGTTTCATTTGGATGCTACTGTTGACAGCAAACACCCTCCAGACAGGTGCCGTAGGAAAGACCCGGAGGCTGGCATCTTCCAGAAGCTAGTGCTCTCCTGTCCTCACCTCAGCTGACCCTGATGTCGTGGGATCAGCCTTCACAAAGTATAGATCGTCGAGGTTGCGTAATAACTCACGTTATGCTTATGCCATAGTTGGTAACCATGTTAGAAATAACTGTTGTACTTAAGATGCAGTTTCTGTCTATAATGCCACTTACATAACCCTCGTTTTCCCCTCCTGGCATGAATGTGTGGGGTATTCCGGTCCATGGCGCCTTTCTTCGCTTTAATTTGTATTTCCTGCCTTTGTGAGTTTTCTGTAAATAATGGATTTATAAAGTCTTCCGCTGATACACTGAGGCAATGGATGCCCGTAGACAATAACAGAATAGTGGAGAGCCCTGGATCTTTGTGTATTTTTCCCACTTTTTACAGTTGTCTGACCCACATGTAATTCAAGGGTTTTTTTTAGCAGATAGTCTTATTTTCCACAACTTTTTGTTACAAACCTGTTGAAATATACAGAAAAGTTAATAATAAAATAAACTGTATATATCTGCCACCTAGCTTTAAAATGTTAACATTTTTTACTGAACTAGTGGAGAGTTACTAGACGGGACATTTCACCCCTCAGTACTTCAGCATGCATCTCATAAAAATAAGGACTTTCACATTCCCACATAGCATTACATACCTTGAACAATGAGTAAGAATTCTCTAATCTCTAACGTTTCATCCATGTTTTAATTTTCCCTGTTGATCCCGTCAAGTTTCACACACGTTCAGTTATTATGTCTGTTTCATCTGTCTAGGCGTCTCCCACTGCTGATTTTCTCTAGGACTTTTTTTTTTTTTAAAGAGCAGGTCAGTTGTAGGATGTCATACATTCAGGATTTAACTGGTTGGTTTTTTTTTAATTTTTTAATGTTTATCTATTTTTGAGAGAGACACAGAGCGTGAGCAGGGGAGGGTCAGAGAGAGGGAGACACAGAATCAGAAGCAGGCTCCAGGCTCTGAGCTGTCAGCACAGAGCCCGACACGGGGCTCGAACCCATGAACTGTGAGATCATGCATGACCTGAGCTGAAGTCGGCTACTTAACCAACTGAGCCACCCAGGCGCCCCTTAACTGATTGTTTACATGTGGTTTAGCTTGTTCCTATATCTCCTGTGGTTTCTATAAATAAGCATTTAGGACCAAAGCCTTGATTGGATTCAGGTTAAATATGTTTAAGATTAACACTTCACTGATGTATTTCCTGTTGCATCACATCAAAAGTCTTCTAATCTGGTTTACTATCCGTGATGTGGCAATCCCCATATCTTCCCAGTGTGAAGATGGGTTTTTCCTGTTGCAGTTAATCTGTGGACTGACCCTGGCAGTGTATGGATACCCCGTTTCCCAAGAACTTTTCACCTGATAGTTTGAGTACCCAGTGACGATCATTCCCCAAATCAGTTATTTCATCAAGGTTTGCAAAATGGCAATTTTCCATCATTCTCTCCACATTTTCCTGATGCGTCATTCTGTAAGGCAGAGCTTTCTGTCATCTGGGAATGCACTAGAGGCAAGGTCCTACTTACATTCTTGACTTCCCAGTTTTCAGAGTAAGGAGTTGGCAGTGGTGACAGATTATTCCATGTGTTAACATCAATTATGGCCATTGTTTCTGTTGCTCCAATTGTCCCAAATTTGGTCAGCTGGAACCCTTCCAGTAGCTCTTATGTCCTTTGTCATTCCTTCTCTAGCCTTTGGGGACCTCATTGCCTTCTGACACCTGCGATCTCAGGTTCAGGGTCCCAGATATGGAATGAGCCATGTCTCCAGTAATCTCTGGATAATTCAACAACTATTTAGAAACCAAGATCTGGGCGCTGGGTATGCTCATTGCTGCTGGGGTGTCGTTAGCAGGGAGCCTTTGAGTCTTTCCAACCATTTAACTTGTAAAGGCGACTCTGCACTCATTTCATCAGTTCTGCAATCTCTGTGTCAGAGACATAATTACATATGGGGACAAACTGGGGAGCAAACAACTAAGCCTTTTCAGCATACAACTAAATCGGAGAAGATGGAAGTGATAGTATACTAGAGAGCAAGCGCAACCCCAAGAGGTCTTGTGCCAGGACCAGCAGAGTGTAAGGAAGGGAGCAGGTCAGATAACCTGTCAAGTGGGTTAGTTAGAGAGCAGTTAATATATGGTGCCTAATATGTGTAACTATGACCTGTCTTGAAAATCTGCATATTTATAAGCTAAATCATCTTTCCCATCACATTTCTTAAGGCAGGTTTGTGATAAGATCTAAATCTGAACCCTGAGGATGTTTCATGCAAATCTAAGTGCTAGTTTTTCTTGCCAAACTTTTATTTGGTTTTCAAAACTAAGAGCGTTAGGTTTCATCCTTCAACTGTATCTTCTGGTATCAACTCACTTGCATGTGCCTGTAAATGTACTTGGTCCTCTATTTCTGTTACTCTCTTCATGGCTCTGTATTTCACTACAATTACTAGCCCCTTAGAACACTGTAGCCGTTAAGAATGGCAAGCATGTGCACTGAAGTGATATGTACAGATATGTGTGTGAACTTGCAAGCAGCACGAAGTCCTCTGTGCGGATGGGGAAGGTGATCCCCGTGATGCCGACGTGTCTTGCCTGAGGTCATGCAGTCAAGAGCGACACAGTAAGGGTTCGGACTGGGGCTTCGGCACTTAGGGGAATTCTTCCTGTAAAATTAATGCTGATGGAAATCCAGAGCACAAACAGTATGTACCTACAATTTTATAAAATTCTGTATTTTGATGAGATTAGAGCATTGAAAGTTTATTTTTGTCTCCCCTTCTCTATAGTTTATCATAAACTCAGATCTTTAAGTGAGTACAGCCCCACCAAGAATGCACTCCTCCCTACCCCCGCTTCAGTTCTGGTCTCCCACCCGGACCTTCCCCCAGTTTCAGAACCATAAGAGTCCATGTTACCACCTGGAACTATCACCTTCAGTGGTTTAATCTAAAACAGAACTTTCATCCCCAAATCTCTGTTTCAGTTCACAGGAACTTTGCCTCTCTGTCCACCTGTAGTCCTAGCCCTACCGGCTTTACTGTCCAAGCATGCCAGTTCAGTCTCCTCTGTCCCCGCTGCCACTGCCTCATTTCAGGCTTCTAATTAGCTTTCGATTATTTCATAACCAGGTAGGTGTTCATCCTGCCCCTGATCTCCCCCCTTTCAGTGGGTCTGCCACACTTGGCTGGAGTCATGTGAAAACATGTAAGGCCACCACGTAACTGCTCTGCAGGTCGAGCAGCGCATTTGACCGCATCACCATTTGCTTCAAACGCTGCGATGCCTTCTCACTGTCAACAGCAGCGGCTCCCACTCTTAGCTGCGCACTGCAATGGCCTGGGGAGCTTCTAAAACTACCAGGGCCCGGGCCCCACGTCAAGGGATGCTGATTTGGAGACTGGGAGATGGGAATATCAGGATTCAATTCCCCAGGTGACTCTGAGGTTTTAAGTGCAGCAAGGACAGGAGCAGGACGCGGTTCCAGAGTTTCGGAGGAGCAACCGTGGGGGGTGCAGCAGAGGTGGTAAGAAGGGACCGATGCTGGATGCATTTTGAAGGCAGAGGCTCTAGGACTTGGTAATGATTTGGACTGGGAGGTGAGAGGCATCAAGAGTGACTAGCTTAGGGGCACCCGAGGGGCTCGGCTGGCAGAGCATGCGGCTCCTGATCTCGGTGTTGGAAGTTTGAGCCCCACGATGGGGGTAGAGGTTACTTTAAAAAAATAAAAGTTAAAAAAAATACCTTCAGAAGAATGACCATCTTTCCTACTAGAAAATATGTTCCTAACAAGGGAGGTGATTATATTATACTCATTTCTGTATCTCCACAGGCGGGCCTAGACGCATCCCGGCAGAAACAGGCTGCCTTCCGGGAAAGAAGGCTGAGCTTGAGGGAATCACTACTTTTATAGTGAATTGTAACCAAGCGTGCCCTTTGCCTTCCAACCCCCTGCTTTGCCTGTTTGCTTGCTGTGAACACAAGGCTGAGAAGTGGCCCAGGGAAGGAAAAACTAAGACCCTGTACTCTTGGCTGACCGAGCAGGAGCCTGCAGGGAAGTTCAGGGCCCTTGGCATACTGCCTCTCCCAATATCGTCCATTCTCGTTTAGAAGATGGGAAATCTCCCACTAAGAATTTGGGGGCCGTTAGGGCTTATCTGTAGGAAAGACAGAAACCCAAATGAAGTTGCCTGTTTGAGACTACAGAGTAAAGGTCTTTCCCTGAAGAAAATCTTCAGTCATTCCAAATCGGATCTATACGCAGAGGTTGAAAAGTAATGATCTCACTCCAATGTCCACTGATTAAAAACTACACCTGGGATACTCATTCATTCATTCATATTCCACACTGGAGTAAAATACACTACATTTAAATGGAAAAAATTATTATTTTCTGGTACAGGAAATTCAAATTTCAGAATAAAGTTTTATTGAAACACAGACATATTCATTTAAGTATTGTTTTTGCCTGCTTTCCTGCAACAACCTCAAAATTGTGAAACATAAGGAGACCGCAGAGCCTAATATGTTTACTGACCCTTTAAAAACAAGTTAGCCAGGGGCGCCCAGTCGGTTAAGCGTCAGACTTCAGCTCAGATCACATGATCTGACTCATGGGTTCGATCCCCGCATGGGGTTCTGTGCTGACAGCTCAGAGCCCAGAGCCTGGAGCCTGCTTCAGATTCTCTGTCTCCTTCTATTTGCTCCTCCCCAGCTCATGCTCTGTCTTTCTCGGTCTCAAAAATAAACTATAAAACTTATAAAACACAACAAGTTTGGGCTGGGGTTTAGGTCTACTGACTAAGCCAAACACCAGGCAAATAAAAGGAGCAAACCCTCATCGGACGTGTGGGTGAGGGACGAGAAGGTCAGTAAATAAAAGTCAGGAGAGCTCTGAGGCATAAAAGGAATAGGAAGGCACAAGGCCAGGAGTCCGGGTCAAGTAAGGCAGAACCCGAGTTCTGAGGAAGCAAGCGGTCACTGCTGCCCTCTGCCGACCACACTACGCCTGTGCGCCTATAACCTTCGTCTTAAATCAGTGGAGACACCGGGTAGGTGGGTTGAAAGGTTAACCTAAGGGGCTCAAGAAGAGAGGTCTTCCTGGAGTTTCCAGTGTTCACGGTACTCGTGTTCCAGGCTTGTTTACGGGAACGTGGGTTCCAGCTAGCACTTTGTTCCTAACCACCGTGGATCTCGGGCATCCTCCCCGCCCTACCTTCGGTCACTCACTCAATTAAACAAGACCGCAAGGAGCGTAGCTTCTGGGAAGTGAGTCCTCTTTGAAAGTCCTTGTAAGCCGCACTCCACACCGACATCCAACTTCCTCCCGCCTCCAAGAGGCAGCAAGTCCACCCGGGTGGCGGGGTGGGCCCTCGTCGGGCTGAGTGCGAAGTGACAGTCAAAGGACCAAGCTCAGCTTCTGCTGGAGGGGCTCGGATCTAAAACCCAGCCGAAATGGGCTTCGGTGCAAGAGCCCCCCCCCCCCCCCTCGAAGCCCAGAGAACAAACAACCCTGCAGCCCACAGCAGGCCAGGCATAAGCCCAGCTCCGGCTTGAAAAGGATTCTGTGGCACTGGGCGGGGCCAGCTGCGCAAGCGTTTCTGGGAAATGTAGTCCGCAGCCTCCGCAGCGCATGCGTACCTCGTCGCCATCGTGGTTCAGCCCCTGCGTATCGGGGCGCACCTTGCGCGCCCTCCACCGACGAAAAAGAGAGGCTGCGGTGGGAGAGGAGGTTCGGGGCCTGGGTTGGGGAAGGTGTCCACCGGTCGCTTTGGGTGCGCACCAGGCCGCCTCCAACTGAGCTGCTTTAGGAAGCTCGGCTTTCAGGGACAGAGGGACTTGACGTGGTCTCTTCAAGTGTCTGCGTTGGCAGCCATAGCAGCTACCATCATCTCCTTCCAAGAATGCCGCTGCCTTCTCATTGGTCCCCACACGCGCCCTGGCTGTACCTGCCCACCCGCTTCAGCTGTCATCCTGTCGCGTTCTGATCGATAGCCCGCCACGCTTCCACCACCGACACACTGTCCCATTTATTTGGAAGCACATCTCAGTATCATATTATTGTACACATGAACACTAAAGTGTTTCTGAAGATGACTTTTGAAACACAGTGACAGGGACGCCTGGGAGGCTCAGTCGGTTAAGTCCCCGACTTCAGCTCAGGTCATGATCTCACAGTTAGTGGGTTTGAGCCCCGCGTTAGACTCTGTGCTGACAGCTCAGAGCCTGGAGCCTGCTTCAGATTCTGTCTCCCTCTCTCTCTGCCCCTCCCCCGCTCATACTCTGTCTCTCTCTGTCTCAAAAATAAATAAAAACATTGAAAAAAAAGAAAAGAAACCTAGTGACATACCTGTATTCATTAAAAAAAAAAAAAAAGTCCTGGGGTGTCTGGATGGCTTGGTGGTAAAGCATGCAACTCTGGATCTCCTGGCCTCAAGTTCAAGCCCCACATTGGGCATAGAACCTAAATTAGGGCATGTCCTAAATTAGGACATAAGTCCTAATTTATTAAAAATCAAGTGAATTGTTGAGATTTTCCTGCCTGCTATAAATTTCTTTGCCTTCTTCCCAGTTTGAGTTAGGATGCAAATAAGTTCTACATTTTGAAGTTAATTGATACTACTCGCTAACTCCCCCTGACCTTTCTTTTATTTCTTTTAATATATTTCTTGGGACACCTGGGTGGCCCAGTTGGTTAACTTCGGCTCAGGTCATGATCTCGTGGTCCATGAGTTCGAGCCCCACATTGGGCTCTGTGCTGACAGCTAAGAGCCTGGATCCTGCTTGGGATTCTGTGTCTCCCTCTCTCTCTCTGCCCCCACCCCGTCCCCGCTTATGCTCTGCTCTGTCTCTCAAAAATAAATAAACATTAAAAATTTTTAAAAACATATATATATATATATTTCTTGGAAAAACTAGGTCTTTCGTCCTGTCAATTTTCCTACAACCCAGATTCTGCTCGTTAACTGGGATGATATTTTAATGTTCTTCTGTTTCCTGTGTTTCCTATAAACTGATGGCACAAGAGGCTTGATCCCATTCAAGTTCAATTTTTTGGCAAAAATACTTCATAGGAGACTTGTGTTCTACCAGAAAGCACATGTCTAGATTTCTCTTTTCATGGTGTAAGCACCTACTGATCATTCTTACCCAGATCTCTTAATTTATTAGGAGTTGCAAAATAGTTATATTCTATAATCTGTAATTCCTTCATTTATAAATTGGATTATTCCCATAAAAAGAAACTTCTCATCAACTACTGGGCCGCCCTGGGGTAAAGTTTGCTCCCTAGGATACTCCAAAGGTGACCGGCGAGGTTTTTGTTTACTTGGTTGCTATGTACTAAATGCGGGGTGGTGACTGGTGAAAGATCATCTCTCACTTCCCAGCAGAGAATCCAAACTAGGGGAGAACGCGAACGCCATGAATGTAGGGTGTCCCTCCATGTTTATAAAATCCTATTTGAACAGTAGAAAATTTATACTGGGGAAAACCTTATGAATGCATTACATGTGAGGAAACCTTCCCTTAGTGCATTGAATTTATGCTATGTTTGAGTGCTCATGCTAGAGAGAGAACTTCTAAATGTAATAACTGGGGCTCCTGGGTGGCTCGGTCAGTTGAGCGTCAGGCTTGATTTTTGCTCAGGTCATGAACCCAGGGTCATGGGATCAGGCCCTGCATCGGGCTCCACACTGAGTACGGAGCCTGCTTGGGATTCTCTCTCTCTCCCTCTGCCGCTCTCCTCCTGCTCTCTCTCTCTCTCTCTCTCTCCTTTCATAAATAAATTAATTAATTAAATAAAATGACTGTGAAAAGCCTTAATCATGCCTCTTCCTTTATTGCCATCAGGGGAGTCCTTTATGGGAGGAAAAGTCTCTAGATGTCCCGAACCTGGGGCAGTTGTCAAAGCAGATATCTTATTAAAGATCAGATCAGAGATGGTGGCCCCTGGAAAAACAGTATGGAGGTTCCTCAAAAAATTAAAAATAGAAATGCCCTAAGGCCCAGTAATTCCACTACCGGTGATTTATGGAAAGAAAATGAAAACACTAATCTAAAAAGGTCTCTGCACCCCTATGTTTATTGCAGCGTTATTTACAATAGCCAAGATATGGAAACACCCGTTGATAGAGGAGTGGATGAAGAAGACGTGGTGTATGTACACGAGGGAATAGTACTCAACCCCAAAAAAGAATGGAATCTTGTCCTTCGCAACGACATAGACGGATCTAGAAGGTGTGCTAAATGAAATAAGTCTGACCGAGAAAGACGAATACAGCATGATTTCGTTCACACGTGGAATCTACAAAACAAATGACCAAACAAACAAAAGCAGAAAGAGACCCAGGAAATGCAGAGGACAAACTGGTGGTTGTTAGCGGAAGGTGGGCAAAATGGGGGAAGGGGCGGCGCAGTTCCAGGCTTCCGGTTACGGAATGAATAACTCTCGGGCCGGAAGGCACAGCGTCGGGAACGCGGTCAGTGGCACTGTGATAGCGCTGCACGGTGACCGATGGTCGCGGCGCTTGCACGGAGCACAGCCTCAGGTACGAGTTGAAAACCTATATCGAACACCTGAAACTAATGAAACCTTCTGCGATCAAAAAATCCCACTAGAAAAAGATCTTACCAGTGTCAAAACTGTGAGGAAATCTTTTGACCAAAACACACCTACCTAAACAATCGGAAATTCATAGTAAAGAAAAACCTGATGATTCTTTTTCCCTCTCACTCCAAGCTGCCATCTTTGGCTACACCTCCAGCAAAATGATAGCGTCCCCCCCCCACCCCCCCAACACACACACCAGCGTGAGGTTCACCCACACACTCTCACCCTCTGTTATAGCTGCCTCCCTCTTCCTTCTCAGTTGCCCAACTCTTATCATAGATTTTTGTCTCCAGAAATATTTGGAGAGCAGTGCCAAAAGGAAATACACTCCATCTACTTCTCCGATCTTGCTAATACTCGCCAGTCTACCAGCCAGTTCAACACATTGACCAAATGGCCTTGACCCTTCGTGGGATTGCTCTCACTGAGTTGCATTTGGCATCACGCCCTCGGCGAGCATCCAGGAAAGCAAGGAGCTGGGGTCAGAGGAAAGGACTGTCATTTTTACTGAAACGATGTCGTTATGTGTGCTGTTTACTGGTGTCTTCTTTAAGACGCCCCAAAGAGACATTTCCGGTAAGCTTAGGCCAGGAAAAGCTGTCCTCCTGAGCAACTGATATGTTTCTAACTTACAAACACCAGGCATCTTGTAACTGCCAACTCACCAAATACTCAAGTAAACAGCATCTTTTTAAGGAAATAACCAGCATACATGATGTTCATGTCCAATTAGTAATGTCATCACATAAACCAACGATGATTCATCTTAGAAGAAGATTGTTTTGTCACCAGTCATGAAACCTTCCGGAGACTTTAAATGCGGTGGAGAAAACTGTTTGGTTTTAAGCATTTCCATTTATAAGAGATATTGATGCTTCCAAGTAGATGAGGAGGAGGATTTATTTTTAGGAATTTTTCCCCCTACTTTTCCTTCTCTAACCTACTCATATGATTTCAAGAATTTTTGCTTTGAGTTAATTGATAAAAATGAAAAGTGATGACGAGGTAAATGTGAATGTAGAAATTCTGCCTGTGGTAAGGCAGAGAAATTTCTCTTTATATCAATAACAATTAATTACTGTGTAAACACTGGCATGGTCATCTAAGCCCGCTTTGACCTCAGAAAAGTTGTCCTGTAGAGGAATCCCATGAAGTACGTGCATGAGCCTTCCGCCAAGATTCGTATCTCACTGCGTATCTGAAGATTAATTCATATCCACTACTTATCATCATATAATATACAGTGGAAAAAACTTGGGATTGAGGGGCACCTGCCTGGCTCAGTCAGTGGAGCATGCAACTCTTAGTCTCAGGGTTGTGAGTTCGAGCCCCAGGCTGGGTGTAGAGATTACTTAAAAATAAAATAAAGTGGTATTGAACGTGAGAAATCCTCAAAGATCTTCCACCTCTACATATTATGCTCCCAGGTAAGCTGAATAAATCAGAGGGAAAGGGGCTCTTTTGTAATGCATCTTTGTGAAAATCCAAACTTCCCATAAAATCAGAAATGTATTTGCTAAAACTAAAATTATAATATTAATAATCCTAAGTTTAAAAATAAAATAACCTTTTAGGGCAAAAAGATATACACACAAATTAACCTATCACCATGTTTCTAATATTATGTAATTTTCCCAGTCTGATTGCTAAACTTTTTTATTCCAATGAAGATATAAATAGCCTTTAATGTCATGGTAAGTTTTGAAGTTGTGTTTGGCCCAAAATACAGTAGTCATTTTTTAAAAAGATTTTTTAAGGTAATTTTTATCACAAAGTTGGGCTTGAACTTATGACTCAGAGATCAAGAGTTGCACAGTCCACAACTGAGTCAGTCAGACGCCCCAATAGTCATTTTATTTTATTTCTTAAAATAATTTTTTTTCACACATTTCTTTTTGAGAGACAGAGAATGAGTGGAGGAAGGGCAGAGAGAGAAGGAGACACAGAATCCGAAGCAGGCTCCAGGCTCTGAGCAAATGTTCAACACAGAGCCCGATGCAGGGCTTGAACCACAAACCATGAGCCGAAGCCGGAGGCTCAACCGACTGAGCCACCCAGGTGCCCTGGATGCCCCAATAGTCATTTTAAATTTAAAGATTTTTTAAGTTTATTTATTTATTTTGAGACAGAGCGAGAGAGTGAGAAAACACGCACAATTGGGAGAGGAGCAGAAAGAAGGAGATGGAATCCCCAGCAGGCTCCACACCACAATGCGGGGCTTGAACTCATGAGCTGAGAGATCATGCCCTGAGAGGAGATCAAGGGTTGGACACTTACCTGACTGCACCACCCAGGCGCCCACCCCATTTTAAATTCTTATATTTCCTCTTTGTTCTTCAACATCAAACCAGTCATGATTTGTTTTAAGTTTATTTATTTTGAGAGAGACAGACAGACAGCCTGAGTGGGGGAGGAGCAGAGGGAGAAAAAGAGAATCCCAAGCCAGTTTGGGGCTCGAACTCATGAACCGTGAGATCGTGACCTGAGTCTAAGTTGGATACTTAACTCACTGAGCCTCCCAGGTGGCCCTGGTGGAGTCTGTGAGCCCGTAATACAGCCCTTTGCTTTTGCAGGCGTGACTCGGTCTCCCTGGTAGTCTCCGGTCTTTTTTGGGGGCGATATTACAAACTTGGGCATAACAGCCCCAGTCATGATTTTTTTTTTTTTAGTAATCTCTATACCCAACCTGGGACTCAAACTCAAGACCCTGAGATCAAGAGTTGCATGTTCTACTGACTAAGTTGGCCAGGCACCCCACTTTTATTCAAATGTGGGCTCAAAATCTAGGAAGTTTATAAAGAATTCCTAGATCACCATTCAAAAACTTCTTTTTTTGGTGTTCATTAAAGTTCTATAATCACTCTTTCATTCTAGTGTCTGAAACTCCTAGATTGTATCATATAAATTTGTTCACGAAATCATCTTTTGGGGTGCAATCAAAATGTTAAACAAGAGATTAATATACAATTCACTGAACACAACCAGTTACAGATTTCTTTGTTTCTTCTCCACTTGAACTGCTTCACTTGACTAACCTTGGAAAAAAAGAAGAAAAAGAAAGATTAATGGAAAATTCTGGAATTGCTGAACATTCCAATATTTTAAATACAGTCAGTTCTTTTTTTTTTATGTCTATTTATTTTTGAGAGAGAGAGAGACAGAGTGTGAGCAGGGGAGGGGCAGAGAGAAAGAGACAGGATCCGAAGCAGGCTCCCGGCTCTGAGCTGTCAGCACAGAGCTGACTCGGGCTGGAACTCACAAACTGCGAGGTCATGAACTGAGCCAAAGTCAGACACTTAACCAACTGAGCCACCCAGGCGCTCCAGTCAGCTCTCCTAGAATACTTGTTTTGAAAGTACAGATTTGTTCTATCACAATTGCTACATGGGGGAACCTTCGAGTTTAGTATGTGTGATTTCAACCCTAAAAACACTAGATGAATAGAGAAAACCACATGCAGCGTAACCAAGCGATGCTGGGAAGAACACCAAGGCGCACGCGCACACCTGCCCATCGCCTGCCCATCCATGTCTGATGGGACAACCGTCCATCCAAAGTCAGATGACCTTTCCACCACTTCACAAAAAATCAAAAGCTGTGCCCTTTGGATGCCCACTCCCACCAGCGAGCTTTTGCAGGGTGAACACCATTCATTGTAGTGTTTACCGTATTTCCTAACCGTTTAACACGCTGCTACTTGATTCCCACCCATCTCTGTGTGTGTCAGGGACGGAGTCTCAGAGTGTGGTCTCCCGCCCCGGCTTAGCGTGCAGCGTTCTACAGCGAGGTGAGTTTCGGTGTCACAGCAAAGCTGGGGTGTTGTGGCAGGTGGCATTCATAAAGCTCATGGGCTTTGGTTTCTGTGTTCAAACGCAGGCAAAAACTTGAATAGCATTAAACTTTGATAACATCATAAAGCTAAAGGCGTTGTTCTGTCTTAGAGACTTATTGCTTCAAGAACCACTCATTTTCACAACAGGATCTGCACAGGGACTTCCCAGGGGAACAGCCTGAAGGTGTGGCTCAGGACTGTGCCAGACCTTCCGGAAACTTCCCCTTTCTCCTGCCTGTTGGGCTGGAAGAAGAAAAACCAAACAGTCTGGGAATAAGAGGCACTTTCCAACGGAACACAGTGACTCATACGCAGCCAGCAAAGGCACAGCCACTGCATCGGTCGAATGTTTAGAGAAGTGGTCCTAAGGCCTTTTTGAGCCGACATTTCTATCAGTCAAAATAAGTTCTGAGCACCCACCTTCGATATGTATACATAGGTTCTATTACATGATACGTTCATACACTCACACCTGCTCTGCCCTTTGACTTGCAGGAAGAATCTAGAATGTGCACGGTGCTGGGGTGCCTGAGTGGCTCAGGCGGTTGAGCATGCGACTTCAGCTTAGGTCATGATCTCACAGTTTCTGAGTTCAAGCCCACTTCGGGCTCTGTGCTGACAGCCTGGAGCCTGCTTCTGATTCTGTGTCTCCTTCTTTCTCTGCCCCTCTCTCACTCGGGCGCTCTTTCTCAAAAATAAATAAACATTAAAAATGAACAGTAATGAACAGTCATCTGAAGAGGGAGTCATGTACAGAGATTGGTAAAATCCAGATAATGTGAGCGTGTTGTTTTCCCAGAAGGTAGACACAATTAATCACTTTGTCCATTTCATTTCTCTCTCTCTCACTGCTCTTCTCTGTCTGCCAATGGGCAAGTTTACCCGATCTGCAGACTAATTTCTAAAATTTCAACGACTGTTTTTCTTTCCATAGTTTGAAGATTTCAGTTTGTTTCTTTTTACTGTCACCTGTTCCTACTTTGTTTCATGGCTAGAATTTATTTTATTATTATTTTTTTAACGTTTATTCATTTTTTAGAGAGACGGAGACAGAGAGTGAGTGGGGGAGGGGCAGAGAGAGAGGGAGACACAGAATCGGAAGCAGCTCCAGGCTCCATGAGCTGTCAGCACAGAGCCCGTCGCGGGGCTCGAACCCAGAAGCCTTGAGATCATGACGTGAGCCGAAGTTGAACACTGAACGGACTGAGCCACCCAGGCTCCTCTACTTTTTAAAAAGATTTTATTAGTCAGGACCTGGGTGGCTCAGTTGGTTGAGTGTCTCACTTCAGCTCAGTTCATGATCTCACAGGTCGTGAGGTCAAGCCCTGCATGGGGCTCTTTGCCTCCAACTCAGAGCCTGCTTCAGATCCTGGGTCTCCCTCTCTCTCTGCCCCTCCCCTGCTTGCTCTTTCTCTCCCTCTCTCTCTCAAAAGTAAATGAACATTAAATTTTTTTTCAGTGATCTCTACACCCAACGTGGGGCTTGAACCCCCAATCCCAAGAGCAAGAGTCGCACATTCCACTGACTGACCCAGCCTGGTGCTTTTCTGATTCCTTTTGAAATAATTTCTTGCTCTCATTTAAAACAGAAGTTATTCCTTTTTGTATCCCCCTGAGCATGCCACATACATTTATTTTGAAATCTGTATCAGTCTGTTCCAGAGGATGAAAGTGGAGTGGATTCCAATTCCAATTTTTTATTGTCTTGGAAAGGTTTCTCTCTCTCTCTCTCTCTCTCTCTCTCCCTCTCTCTCTCTCCCTCTCTCTCTCTCTCTCCCTCTCTCTCTCTCTCTCTCTCTCCCTCTCTCTCTCTCTCTGGGCTCACATCCCCACCCATCTAGTCTTTTTGCAGTTGGCCAAGCCATAGTCTTACAATGACATTTTAGGACTCCCGTGTCCCGTCGCGGTCTTAACATTATGCAAAATCAGGTAATATGCCAACTGGCGACTTGGTTATGAGGCCGTCTCTGACTTCCTACCTCCCCCATCTTGCGGCTTTTGAAATGCCATCTCTCCAGGTGGCAGTCAGCCATGGTTGTTTATTTTTTCCCAGCTTCCCTTCATGACCTGGCCTGCCCCTCTCTTCTAGCAGAGAGCTTGACGTGAAGGCTAAACATTTTTAGTTCTCTCCGATCATTCCCACTGACTTCCGACCAGAGCACAGCGAACCCGGGGCCGCGGTGTGCTCTCTGCGTTACATTTCCACTCTTGCACTATTTTATCTCTTCCCTGCTTGATCTTTTCTATCCTCCAGCATTCATCTTATCTTTGAGTTTATGCAGGTATTTGGGGTTTTCTGTTTCAATAGTTTGGGTGTCACTGCTGTATATTTGGAGCAGAGAAGGTACATCAAAGCAGGAGCTTCCGGTCTCATCTCTTCCTGTCTTCTCTGCCCTGAGTTTTTGTGTCAAGTGGCTACCGTGCAGGGCAAGTTTGGAGTCTATTGATGCGGTGGCGTATCTGGGTGTGACTTGACAACCCACCACTTACCAGGCAGTTTAATGAGCTGCCAGATCTTTGATGAGATGCACAGGGAAGGCTTCTCACGGTTAGATTATTTCTGAAAGATTTATTCGAGGATGAGCCCACTCTCTATTTCATGCCCAGAACCACCAAGAGATCTTGGATTGATCTCAACCAGATTTAAATGATCTCCCATATTCAGTCATTATTTCGGAGAAATGCACCGCGACTAAGTTGTTTCTGAGTGGTTTTGTTATCACCAAACTTGATTGTGAGTTTATGAGGTCATTGTGTCCTAGGATATAGAACGTTACGGGCTCACTGCAGAAGATCTAAGCCTGTGACGGATGGGGGGGAAGCTAGTCACAGACAACCGACCTTGGTGACTGTCTGCTAGTAGGGTACCTCTCATTCAGGAAGTTCCTTTTCCCCACCCAAGGCGGGGCCCTTCAATCACCAGAGCGAGGAGCAAAGACAATATGGCACAGGACTCAAAGGCATGGATTTGGGGATCTACGTGTCTGAGTTGCAATCCCGACTCTGCCACTGGTTGGCTTGATGAAACTGGCCAATCGCCTTCATTTCCTTGTCTTTTGAGAAAGAAATATCATTGTTCTCCCTCCTAGAATGATCAGCATGTAGTGAAATCGTGTGTATAAAATGCTGTCCTGGAACAGTATGTCTTGTTTCTTTAAAAAAAATGAATAGGGGCCCCTGGGTGGCTCAGTGGGTTAAGTGTCCGACTTGGGCTCAGGTCATGATCTCACAGTTCATGGGTTCGAGCCCCACATCAGGATCTGTCCTGACAGCTCAGAACCTGGAGCCTGTCTTCAGATTCTGTGTCTCTCTCTCTGACCCTCCCCTGCTCATGCTGTCTCTCTCTCTCTCTCTCTCTCTCTCTCTCTCTCTCAAAAATAAATAAAAACATTTTTAAAATTTTTTAATAAAAAATTAATAAACACTGGGGTGCCTGGGTGGCTCCATCGGTTAAGTGTCTAACTCTTGATTTTGGTTCAGGTCGCGATCTCATAGTTAGTGGGTTCGAGCCCCACAACGGGGTCTGCACTGGTAGAATGGAGCCTGCTTGGGATTCTCTGTCTCCCTCACTCTCTGCCTCTCTATCAAAAATAAGTAAATATTTTTTTAAAAGGATACCAATAAAATGATTAAGATCAAAATAAATTAAGTAATTAAATAAAATTATTAAGATGGCGAATTTTATGGTATGTGTATTTTGCCACAATTGAAAACAAAAGGAGCCACATGACAGACATTTCCATTCATTGCTCTGCTCAATAAACCTCTATTACACAGACATTCTGCAGATCCTCGGTGAGGCACCGTTTTTTCCCCAGAGGACTTCGACCCTGGCCCTGCCCTCAGAGGAGAGGCGAGGCAGACATTCAAACGCTGTGTGAAAGAAAGTGCAAACAGAGGTCTGGGTGGATAAAGGCCTATCAGTGGCATGAGGGACCCAGGGAAGCGAGTGGCCGAGCGGCCGTTTCTTCTTGGGAGGCCACGGTGAAAGTAGGAGGGCTTTCTAGAAAGCAGAGCGTGTGACCTGAATCCTGAAACCCGAAAAAGGAGCCATCAAGCTTTGGGGATTTGGGAGGGAGAAATTTGGGCAATGCCGGGGGCTTGGCACGTCCTGGTGCACTCAGGGCCACGCACTTGGCTTTGCTGGTTCTGGGTGACAGAGGTCTCCTGGGCCACCAGCAGATAGATTGGGCTCTATGAACCCATAGAGGGCTCCTGGGCCTGGCGTGGTGTTCGGACACTCATTTGTGGGCCACGGAACGTGACTGGGAAGTGCCCGGCCGGGGACTGACTCAGTCACATTGGAACGGGAGCAGTCACTTGGTAACACAAGACCAGCGAGCCTATTTGTTCTCTGTTTTCAGGCTAAACAGCAACTGGCAAAGAGCCAGCATCTAGTGTTTTCAGGCCTGCCTGGAAAGAACGAGACACGTGGGCCTGTGAATCTTCAGATGCTTATTCAGACCCTCCTTGCTCATAATCGGAAGGAGTGCTTCGCTGTTTGCACACAAATCTTCGTCTGGCACAAACCTGTTAGTTTGCACCACCCCAGCACCAGAGGCCGTTTCTCTACTCCCTTCTCTCACTGTGTTTCAAAATGAGCTTTATTGATGAAGACCTCGTATCTCATCTCCATCCAGGAGCTTTACAATTAAAATGACTAGGGACCCCTGGGTGGCCAGGTTGGTTAAGTGTCTGACTTTTTTTTTTAATTTATTTTAACGTTTATTTATTTTGGACAGACAGGGAGAGACAGAGCACGAGCCGGGGAGGGTCAGAGAGAGAGGGAGACACAGAATGAGAAGCAGGATCCAGGCTCTGAGCCGTCAGCACAGAGCCCGACGCGAGGCTCGAACTTAGGAACCATGAGATCATGACCTGAGCCCAAGTCGGACACTTAACCCACTGAGCCACCCAGGCGCCCCTGTGTTTGACTCCTGATTTGGGGGCAAGTCGTGATCTCACAGGTGGGATTGAACCCCATGTCAGGATCTGTGCTGACAGCACCGAGCCTGCTTGGAGTTCTCTCCCTCACTGTCTCTCTGCCCCTTCCCCACTCTCTTGCTCTCTCTCAAAATAAATAAGCTTTAAAAAATTTTAAAGTCTTTGTAACTGTCTTTGCTTCGTGTTCAAGAGCCTTGCATGTCGCCGCTGAATCAGGAAATGAATACTTTGCATTGACAGCCACACACAAACTTGAGCTCCTTGGCTAGGACTGCAGCCCGAATGCTGAAGCTCTTCCCCAAGATCCCCGGGGACCGGGAAGGAACACCCATCAGCTACAACCGGAAAACCCATTTCCTCTGAAGTCACAACAGCGCTGTTGGGGTTCTAGAAGATCAATCAAAAACCACTGGCCTCATAATGCCTTGCTGGACGGAAGCACTGCCTGTTTTTACCAGGCTGAGGGCTTCTCCTCAGTCTTTCCCAGACGACCCATTTCCGGAAAACAAATATCCTTCTTAAGCATCTGCCCCCCACCTCCTTTGCCCTGTCCACACAGAACAAGGACTTGCCAGGTGCTTACACACATTGTCTCATGTTAGGCAAGGTATCCAAAAAAACCAGCAACAACACCGTATTTCTCACAGAAGTTTCAGAGAATTATTAAGCACTAGATAATCCAGAAAGCCTGTTCTTTGCAAACAAGGCGGTACAGTTTTGAGAGTCGTACTGGGCAAAGTGAAAAGACTGACGGAAGCATGGCTCTGCGCGCTGCTCCGGCCGTGACCAGCACTTAGCGGACCTCCGGCACGACCCCCACCCTGGGCCCGGAGAGGAAGCTCCGGTCTCTCTGGGACTTGAAGCCAGCGCCTCAGCTACGCAGTCTGTCAATCTTGTGAGCAAAAACCAGCAGCGACTCCATGAGCTTTCCAGGTGACAAAGTGTGGGTAGGTGGCTTCATTGCATTTTGTCCCTGGTCGACATGCTCTCATTGTTTGGAACAATGATTCTCAACTGGGGTGATTTTGTGCCCCGGGGATACTTGGCAATGTCTGCAGATAATTTTTATGTCATGACTGGGGCTGGGGGAAGACAAGGGAAGAGGTGTTCCTGGCATCAGGCGGGTAGAGGCCAGGAATGCTGGTAAACACCCCGCAATGCCCAGGACAGAGTCCCTCCCACCGCCAAAGAATTATCCAGTCCCAAATGGCAATAGCGTCAAGATCAAGAAATCGGAGTCTAGAATTAGAATCCAAACACCAGAGTGCCTAACATCTGGTCCTCTCAGAAAGTCAAACTTCTCTGCCCACCAAAATCATTCTCTTTTTGTAGTGATGGGGGTTATAGCAAAGTGCAAGGTTAGACTATACTTCCCAGCCTCCTTTGCAGTTCAGTAGGACCATGTGACTGGTTCTCTCCAATAGCGTGTGACTTGAAGAGATTGCAAGATAAAGCTTTGAAGAATCATCTTTCCCCTTGGGCTGGTAAGATGTAGATGATAACTAGGCTATCTTAGAACCACATATTGGCTCCTGGGTCCCTGAGTCACCCCATGGGAAAGAACCACCCATCAACGCAAGAGCACATGCTGCAGTCTGTTAGGTGAATGAGAAACAAACTTTTCTTGTGTTTGAACCAACACATATTTTGGGGTCTTTTTTGTCATGGTCACTCAGCTCATCCTAGCTAATAAGGAGCCATTCCCTAAAACCCCATTTTGGCCCTAGGAGCTGAGACCCCTGAATGGGGCAAACATGGTGGGGGTCTCTGCCTCTGAAGTTAGCTTGGGGTTCCCCTCCTCTAACTGGTGGGGCTGCATGTGTCAAAGCCCACTGGTAAGGGGTCCTTGCTTTGCTCTGTCCAGCACTGACTCTTGGAGTAAACTGTGGTGTGATCCCAGCTCAGTGTGACTTTGGTTACATCTGGCAGAACCTCAACAGGAAGCAGCTTTGGCAAAAAAAAGAAAAAAAAAAGCGGGGGGCGGAGGGGAGAGAATCAGGTAACCAAACCACAAGAAGCAACATGGCGGACCTGGCTACCAGGAGAGCAGGATTCTCTGTCTCCACCTCGTATCTCCACGGCTCTGGGGGTGTTGGCCTCATTCTCTCTGCAGTGGAGCTTCTTCACACGAAAGGGAAGAGGCACCATCATCTTTGAACTCACATCCTCACAGCTGCCAGTCCAGAGAAGAAAGGTCCTCCTTGCTCCGGTTTGAAACACCCCGGGAAGGACTTGGGTGGAGGATTCCCGCTGTGGCTGGAGGTGAACCGAACCTGGGGAGGAGCAAGGAATGTTGTTGCTTTGACACAAACTGTAGCCATATGGGCATTCTATGAAATTGAAGTCTTCCCAAGGGCCCATCTTGCCTCTGATCCCTGAGCTAGGGAATCAGGGAGGAGCCTCGGGGTGTGAGCATTTCACAGAATGTTCCCACACCCTCCCCCACTCCCACCACTGGCAGCGAGGGTTGTCCAAAAAGCGACAGGAGCAAGTTCTCTGTGCAAGATGTGATAAATCACAGAAGAGGAGGGCTCCTGAAATCTGCCGTGTGCCAAAGGTGGGAATTTCTCAGCAAAATAAACCGGCTACCATGTATCTCAATTAATGTGTCTCCAGTTTCTCCTGGTCCATCCTACTTTGATTGGTTCGTGGCATTCACCACACTTGTTCTTGTCCATCTCTCCTACTCGAATGTAAGCTCCCTCGGGGCTGGGGTCTCGTCTGTCCTGGTCCCTGCCTTGTCCCTCACATTCGGCAAGGTCCCTGGCATGACCCCTCCTTGAGATGTGTGCAGGAGCCTGTGCCTTTTGCCAAAGTTTGGAGCACGCCCCGTTTCGCTGAGGGTCCATTCTCCTCTCTGTGCAGGTGGTGACTTAAATTGTCTGTGGGCTCTTTGAATCTACTCTCGCTTGCGTGAACCCTTGCAGAAGCTCCTGGAAGTCTTTCTCTGAGACCAATGGCAGCTTTCTCCTACTTCTGGTGGGAGTTCCCACTACTTTTCAGCATTTCAGTGACGCCTTGGGAGGAGGGGCTTCCTGGTACAGAGGAATCAAGATTAGAGAGGTACAAACCAACAAGACAGTGGCCACTCCCTGGACACGGCGTTCATAGTCTCATCTCCCGAGTTTCTGCCATTCGTTTCATAAATATTCACTTATGAGCGGGACCTCAGGTCACTCTTGGGAACCCAGAGGTCCGAGTGCTGACCTCTGGGCGGCATTTGCACCAGTGACGACTCTTTCCTACCTGGCACTTTCTCCATCTGTGGCTTCCACAGCGCCTTGGTCCTAAACCCTGCCTCTTCCTAATTGTCTTTTTGGGGTGGACTGGGGAGACTCGGGGCCCTGGGCCTCAACCCAGCCCATCCCAAAGGAAGGTTCTTGGTCTACTCACAAGAAACGATTCAAGGACAAACGCGCAACACAGAGGACGAGGAACATAAATGGGAAAGTTTATTAAAGGGAAAAGTATGTGAGAGGTGAGAACAGGTGAGAGAGAGACAGAGACAGAGACAGGGAGAAAGAGAGACAAAGCAAGCGGGCTGCGCCCTGGGGGTTGGGTTTCTATCTTTTATTGCCAGGTGTTACCTAGGGGGCAGAATATTCATTACTTGAGACAGGGATGCAGGATTTCATGCTTTCTTCCTTATTTGGTCGGGGTTTCCTGTCAGGGCACCCGCCATCTTGGGCTTGTTTGGTTTGATCCGGCTTCTTGCGGATCACCGCCCTGACAGGCCTCTGTCCTTCCCCAAAGCTGGCCATTATTTCCTCCTTCTGGCCGCCAGGTGCCCGGTCAGAACCTGACTGCCTCCTCCAACGGCTCTGCCATCTTCCTCTTTGACATCACCTCCAGACGGTCCTCAAAGCCTCCGCCTCCTCCTCCAGGGTGTGAGATGACACAAGCCCCACTGCCCCGTCCATGTCCATCTTCCCATCCCCGTCATCTCCACCCACCAGGGCTCAGCTCTTGCTAAGCGTGGTCACTCTCAGCTGCGTGTGTCTGGTGAGATCAGGGTCCGGCCCCTCCACAAAACGCGTCCCAAACTCAACAGGTGTAGGGCAGGAGTCATTTTCTCCCCACACTTTTGCTTCTTCCTCCAGCTTCTTCTCCTTCCCTTCACATTTCCCTGCACCCCCATCCAACTTGTAACCAAGTCCCGTCAGTTCTGCATCCTCGGCATCTCTCTGTGACCCTGAGTCTCCATCCCGACTGCCCTCCCTTCGGCTCCAGCCCACACCTGCAGCTCCCTACCTCCCGTTCCACACTCCCGTGAGCCACCCCCACACCTCCTCTAGAATAATCTTCCCACAACACAGGAGTGTAGTTTCGCTCTCTGCCCTGAACTTTTCAACACGTCAATACCTTGACTGCAGGATTAAGCACCAAATCCTTGTCACCTAAGGCTTTCATGGCCGGGGCCCTGCCCACCTCTCCAACCTCCTTCTATCCCCTGCACCCATATTCCAACTCTACGGAACCATTAGCGGTACCCAACGTGCCGAGATGCAGCACGCCACTTCCTCATTGCAGAATCTCTCCCCTTAGTCAAGCTGGAAGGTGCCTCCCATCTTTTTTCTTTTTCTTTTTTTAAATGTTTTATTTATTTTTGATACCGAGAGAGACAGAGCATGAGAGGGGGAGGGGCAGAGAGAGAAGAAGACACAGAACCGGAAGCAGGCTCCAGGCTCTGAGCTGTCAGCACAGAGCCTGACGCGGGGCTCGAACCCACGAACGTGAGATCTGACCAGAGCCGAAGTCGGAGGCTAAACCGACTGAGCCATCCAGGCACCCCCCCATCTTTTTTCTTAATGCTTTTTAAAAAAATTTATTTTTGAGAGAGACAGATAGACAGAGTGCGAGTATGGGAGAGGCAGAGAGAGAGGGAGACACAGAATCTGAAACAGGCTCCAGGCTCCGAGCTGTCAGCACAGAGCCGGACACAGGGCTCGAACCCATGAACTGTGAGATCATGACCTGAGCCAAAGTTGGACACTTAACTGACTGAGCCACCCAGGCGCCCAATGCCACCCATCTTTAAGGTTTTATATATCGGGGCACCTGGGTGGCTCAGTCGGTTAAGCGTCTGACTTTGGTTCAAGTCATGATCTTGCAGTTCGTGTGTTCTAGCCCCGTGTTGGGCTCTGTGCTGACAGCTTGGAGCCTGGAGCCTGCTTCAGATTCTGTGTCTTCCTCTCTCATTGCCTCTCCAGCTCATGATCCTGTCTCTCAAAAATAAACAAACATTAAAAAATTTTTAACAAAATAAAATAAAATAAATCTTTAGATTAAAAATAACTTTTCCTTTTCTTTTTTCTTTTTTTTTTTAAGTTTATTTATTTATTTTGAGAAAGAGAGGAAGCTGGGGAGGGGCAGAGAGAGAATTCCAAGAGGCTCCCTACTGCCAGTACCGAGCCCGATGCGGGGCTCAAACCCATAAACAGCGAGATCATGCCCTGAGCTGAAAGCAAGAATCAGACACTTAACCGACTGAGCCACCCAGGTGCCCCTAAAGCTTTATTTTTCATTTAAATAATCTCTACCCCCAACGTGGAGCTCGAACTCATGGTGCTGAGTCACATACTCCACCACCGAGCCAGCCAGCTGCCCCTCACCCATCCTTAATAACGGGTTCCTTGGAGCTCCTCTCCAGGGCCCCCTTCCTCCTCCACGACTCACCGCACCCCACCCTGTGTTTATTTCCATCGGAGGCCCTGTAACACTTTAATTCATGTCTTTCGTTACAAGTCTGTCTGCCCTGCCAGACTATACATTTCATGACACATAGTGGGCTTTCAATAGATGTTCCATGAATATCACACACACACACGGACTCCAGGAAGGGGTACGTTGGTGTTTGGTACCCTGCCCTACTCCCAGAGCCTAAAAGAAGTAGCTACATAGCAGCTACTCAACAAATATTTGTTGAATCTCTGAGAAAATACAAATAAAAAGACACACACCTAATGTATATCATAGACACAAATTCTGGAGATCGGCTTTCCAGGAGGCGAGAACCCGTGGAATTTTTCTTCAAAGCAAGCCCCAAGGAGACACCACTTCTCCTGTCTCCTCAATGGTCAAACACCAGTCAACCGCCTCCTGGGCCTCCCGGATGACTCACTGGAGAGCTTTCTTGGGGAGGAGTGGGAGGAGATGATGGCTGACAAAAATAACCACAAACACTTGAAGCATCATCAAGCCTCCGTCTGCGGGGTGAACAACAGGGGTGAATCTCAAGGTTTCTCCCAAGGCAGGGGAGGATCCATGCTTCAGCACAAGTGGTTATCAAACAGCCACGTGGGCAGAGACTCAGACACACGGAGGGTAAATGAGATTAAGCAGCCCCTGCGCCTTTGCAGTCAGCCGCCGGGGTTACAGGTGCACATTCCTGGTAAATGATGACGGAAACGGCGGAGAAGTGATGGCTGAGCATCACGAAGTTGATCATTCCCTCTGCGTTTTTTTAAATGGTTACCGAGGGCTTTTCCAATACATGATCTCGTTTGAAGAGCACATCGAAGGGCAATTTTACAGATGAAGAAGAAGACTCAGAGAGAATCAGGGACGTGCGGAGAGCATGATGCAAAGTGGTGCAAAGACCGGCAGCGGCAGCATCTCCCGGGAACCCGCTGGATGTGCAAATTCCGAACCCTGCCCAGATCTACTAAGTCCGAAACTCTGCCCTGGGGCCCTGCAGTGTGTTGTAACAAGCCCTCCAAGTGATTCAAATGCATGCCCAAGTTTGAGAACCACTGACTGAGACTCTGCAGGAAGCAGGTTACAGACCCCGGGTGAGAACCCAAGGATGTCGTTAGGTAATATTTTTCATCAGAAGACTTGAATGCTAATAGAGAACAGTTCTCCGCTTTTACTTGCTTCATGAAGCCCTGCAAAAGCAAGCTTCAGCTACATCTCAGCCTCTCTCCACGCCACCCTCCCTCCCACCGGCCTCCTCCATTCCTTACACATGCCAATCTCTTTTTCCGGCCCCAGGACCTTTGCACATACTATTCCTGCTGCCTGGAATGCCATACCTCCTGGCTTGATTCTTCTCGCTTTAAGTATCACCACAATGCTTAGCACAAGGCAAACACTCAGTAAACATGTATCGAATAAATAAACCACAAACTAGAGGCAACTCAGACGAAGGAAAAGGCAACTTTCTCCATTCCTGCCTCCATTAAGAACGGCCAGTCTGGGCTGTCCTTTGGGGAGGCTGGCATGGAAAGTAATTAACATTTTTTGGACTATCAGGGGTACCTGATGGAAGCTCCCACATGGGCCTTGGTTTCTAAGGATAAACACATCAGTGGATTAAGGTGCAGTTACCACAGATGGGGAGGGGAGGGAAGCTGGCTCTAGTGGGAAAAGAAGAGTGATAGGACCCAGGATAGGGTGTGGCTTCCCAGAAATTCTCTTCTTGATTGTAGCAAAAAACATATATATAACATGAAATCTACCCTTAACTTTTTCCACCCTCAACAAATTCTTTTTATTTATTTATTTATTTTAGAGGAGTGCCTGACTGGCTCAGTCGGTTAAGCATCCAACTTCGGCTCAGGTCATGATCTCACAGTTCGTGGGTTTGAGCCCCACATCGGGCTCCGTGCTGACAGCTCAGAGCCTGGAGCCTGCTTG
The DNA here is from genome assembly GCA_004023785.1 of Mungos mungo. NCBI lineage: Eukaryota > Metazoa > Chordata > Mammalia > Carnivora > Herpestidae > Mungos > Mungos mungo. The sequence continues at coordinate 299,050 of PISW01000422.1, read as the reverse complement.
GGATTCTGTGTCTACCTCTCTCTGTCCCCGCCCCCCATGCTGTCCTCTCTGTCTCTCAAATATGAATAAACTTAAACATTTTTTAAATCAATAAAATTTTATTTATTTCAGAGAGAGAATGAGTGAGCAGGGGAGAGGGGCGGGGAGAGAGAGGAAGAGGGAGAGAGAACCTCAAGCTTCGTGCTCAGCGCAGAGCGCAATGCAGGGTCCCGTCCTACTATTCTGGGATCATGACCTGAGCTGAAAACAAGAGTCAGACGCTCAACTGACTGAGCCACTCAGACACCCCTATCCTCAACAAATTTTAAAAAATTATAGTGTTTATTTATATTTGAGAGACAGAGAGAGAGAGAGAGAGAGAGAGAGAGAGAGCAAGCGGAGGAGGAGCAGAGAGAGAGGAAAACAGAATCCGAAGCATGCTCCAGACTCCAAGCTGTCAGAGCCTGATGTGGGAGCTCGACACCACGAACCTTGACCTTGAATGTTTGGCCTTTGACCTTGAACTTCAAACGCTTAACCAGTTGAGCCACCCAGGCGCGCCAACCCTCAACAAATTGTTTAGTGTCCAGGATGGTACACTGTTGCACAGGAAACCTCTAGAACTTTGTCGTCTCCTACGACGGAAACTGTAATACTCATTAAACGACTCTTCGCTTTGTCCCCCATCCCCTTGCAGCCACCCCTCTACTTCCTGTCTCTTTATAAGTGGAATCACAGAGTATTTGTCTTTTTGTGCCTGGCTTATTTCTCTTAGCGCAAGGTCTTCAAGGTTCACCCATGTTGTAGCGTGGGACAGGATTTCTCTCCTTTTCTTTTCTTTTTTTTTTTTTTTTAAATGTTTATTTATTTTTGAGAGAGAGAAACAGAGTACGAGTGGGTGGGGGTTGGGGGGGCGCAGAGAGAAAGGGAAACAGAATCTGAAGCAGCCTCCAGGCACTGAGCTGTCAGCACAGAACCTGATGTGGGGCTCGAACCCACAAACCGTGAGATCGTGACCCGAGCAGAAGTCGGACGCTTAACTGACAGAGCCACCCAGGCGCCCCGATTTCTCTCCTTTTCAAGGCTGAAAATATCCCGTTGTATGGAAATAGCACCTTTTCTTTTCCCATTCATGCACTGACAGACATTTAGGTTGTTTCTACCCCTTGGCAATTGTGAATGATGATGCTATAAACATGAATGTGCAAACACTTCTTTGACATCGCGTTTTCAATTCTTTGAATAAATATCCAGAAAGTGGTGGGGGTGGGGAGTTGCTGGGTCATGTTGTGGCTCTAGTTTTAGTTTTTTTAGTTTTATACTGTTTTCCATAGTGGCCACACCATCTCACATTCCCACTCACAGCACACAAGGCTTCACATTTCTCCACATCCTTGCCAAATCTTGTTATTTTCTGCTTTTGCTTTTGCCAGCAGTCATGCTAGTGGACATGGAGGGGCACCTCCTTGTGGTTTCGATTTGCATTTTCCTAACGACTAGGGATGCTGAACACCTTTCGCGTACCTTCTTTGGAGAAATGTCTGTTCAAGGCCTCTGCCCACGTTTTAATTGGGTTTTTGGTTTTCGTGGCCATCTGGGAAACCTTCAGTCTGGCTTTTGATTCTGCCATTTATGAAGTAGTACATGTTGGGCAGTATATAAAGCCAGTAACACACACAACCTCATTTTATCCTTACAACAACCTTGAAAGGCAGGTACAGTAAGACTTCGCATTTCACAGAGGAGGTACCAAAGCCCAGAGAGGTGCAGAGATCACGCCTGTGTCTCTCAGCACCTCCGAACTGGGGACGGTCTCCTGGCTGGTGGTGGAGACAGTGTCTTGCCTTCCCCTGTGTCTCCTCAAGCACCCACAGGCGCCCAGCAGAGAGGGTGGGGAGCTGTTGCAATCGGGTGCTGGTCCCTTGTGGGGACTGGCCCCTATTGCCTGGCAGAGTCCAGGGGGCAGAGTCACTTTCTGTTACGTGGCTCTTCTTGTACCAAGCCACGAGAAAGGGACGAGCAGTGTGAGAACACAGGCAGAGCAGTGGTCTCCCACGGGGTCCGCATCCCGGTTCCCAGAACTACTGAATATGTTCACGTACGTGGCAAAGGGTCGCTGCAGATGGGGTTAAGGATCTCGGGATGGGGAGATTGTTCTGGAATATCTGGGTGGGCCCGACGTAATCTCAAGGGTCCTTATAAGAGGTAGGTAGGCAGGTCAGAGAGAGAGGAGATATGACAGCAGAAACAGAGGTCCAAGTGATGTGGTGGCTGGAAAGGAGGCGTGAGGCAAGGACTATGAGCAGTTTCTAGAAGCTGGGAGAGAAAAGGAGACAGACGTTCCTCCGGAGCCTCCAGAGGGAACAAAGTTCTGCCAACACCTCCGTTTTACCCAGGAAGACCCACCTCGGACTTCCGACCTCCAGAACTGTAACTCGAGAAAATTATGTTTTAGTAAGAATGTGCGATTTGTAATAACAACAGGAAGCGAATAAGTTCTTTTCACGTGATGATTCGTTGTAGCAACAATAGGAAACTAATACAACAACCCATAGGAAAATGGACCCCAACCCCCCCCCCCATAGAATATGGGCAAAATGGGCATTTAACACAAAAAGGAAATGCACGGGTGGGGAAACGAATGAAGGCACAGTCAACGCCATCGATTATCGTAGTCAGCCTGGGCTACGGCCACCACAAAATGGCTTAGAATGGACGCCCCCCGCCCAAAAGGGGGCAATAGGGGAAAAAAGGGAGGGGATGATAGATCCCAAGCAAGTCCCAAACCTAGTCTATGGTATTTGTTTGGCAGGCTAAGCTAAGACATCAGTTACCGAGGAGATGCAAATGCAGGCCCCTGAGATCCCATTTTAACCGGAAAAAGTGAAAACATCTATCAATAACCAGCACAGGAGAGAAGAAGATACGAATCCAGGCAGGGATCTCTCCTATGGTGCAGGGGTGGGGTAGCACTTTGATGCGAAACAATCCAGCATTAATCCCAAATGTTTTATTTATTTCTGAGAGAGAGAGTATGTGAGCAGGGGAGGGGGTGGGGAGGCGAACAGAGAATCCGAAGCCAGATTTGGGGCTCGAGCTCATGAATCAGGAGATGGTGACCTGAGCTGAAGTCCGATGCTCAACCAACTGAGCCCCCCAGGCACCCCGCATCCCAGCCTTAATTCTAAAGCTAAACAGTTGCACTCACAGAGCGCTAGCAGGGGTATGACAAGAAGGTACAAGACCCTCAGAAAAGCACTCTCCACAGCAGCAAAGCCTGGAAACAACTTGAATGGCCATCAGTGAGGGAGTGGAGAAATAAACCAAGGTCCGCTCATAAATGGACTATATATTATACATCATCAAAACGAATTAACTGCAGTGACAGACAGCAATAAGGATGATGCTCACCAACACAGTATTAAATGAAAACAGTAGCTCTGAAAAAAAATTACACAGGGCAGCCTACCCTTAGATAAAGGTAGAGACAATGGAAATAAAAAATAGCTAGCCTTTAGGAACACATATGAATGCAAGTCAACTCCCCAGAGGATGTGGGAATAGAAAAAAAAAAACAAGATTGGCCACGATTTGAAAAGCTGGAATCTGGCAATAGGTACATATGAGTTCATTTTATTAGTCTCCCTAGTTCTGTGTGGGTTCGACATTGCCCATTATACAAAGAAATTTTAAAATAATATAAAGAGGGGCTCCTGGGTGGCTCAGTCAGTTAAGCCTCTGTCTTTGGCTGAGGTCATGATCTCATGGTTCTTGGGTTCGAGCCCCGCATCAGGCCCTGTGCTGACAGCTCAGAGCCTGGAGCCTGCTTCGGATTCTGTGTCTCCCTCTCTCTCTGCCCCTCCTCTGCTCATGCTCTCTCTCTCTCTCTCTCTCAAAAATAAAACATAAAATAAAATAAAGTAATATAAAGAGGAAAGCAGGGAATGATGAGCACAGAAATCAGGAGCTAGGACAAAGGGCTGGAAGAGAACCGCACGATGAAATGGCTGCCTCGGCTCTGTTCTGTGTTGGGTGGTGAGTTCACGGGCAGGGATTACATAACTAATGAAATAACTAGATTAAAGCAAGCCATGCCTGGAGCCGTGGAGAAAGAATGAAAGAAGCAGAAAGGGGAAAGCATGAAGTCAGCCTTGTGAGCCGCTCTCAGCCGCACTGGATGGGTGTGCCCCTCTGGCGTCTTGTTTGCGTGGAGGTCTCGGAACTCATGGAGGTCTGGCCCGTTGCCCCATTTCTGGGTTTCCTCCTCGTCACAGGCCATTTCTCTGGCCATCTGAGAGTATCGTTCTGGAAAAGGCCTGGGCGAGGTATCCCACCGCTCCCAGGGTCCTGAGAAGAGCTAGATCTGCCATGTGGGGTCTCACACAGGTGGTCTGCTTGACCCGGCAGGCTTTGTGACTGAAATGTAGGGGGTTCGCATGCATCCCCAGCACATGCCACCATCGGGGACCCTGGGGCCTTTACCCAGTGGCCAGAAGAAGGCGCCAAGTGTCAGGAGAGCTGGTGAGCGAGGAGGCTAACGGGTCACCCTAGAAAGGAGGAGGGTCGTCCTTCGAAAGAAAATGAACCGAGAGACGGGGACCCCGGGGGTGTGTGTGTGTGTTTTCAGTGTTCCCTCGGGGCCAGCTCTTCCAGTAATGCCTAAATTCCTCAGAGTCCAGAAATGCTTCTGTCCCCTTTTGCAACCTTAATGAGATCTCAGGAGACAACAATTTACTTCCTTCCTGCCCAGGCCCAGCTCTTCCCGCCCTTCCCAAAGTGTGGTCCCCAGACACACCTACGGCAGCGTCAGTGTCCCGGGGACCCATGTAAAATGCCGCTGCCCCTGATGTCCTGAAACAGAAATTCTGGGGGTGGCGCTCGGGGATCTGTGCTTTAACAAGTGCACGCTGATGGCGGCCTCAGGTGGAGAGTCGCTGGCTGATTCCTCCCACTCCTGGCCTCCTGGCATCGTCTCCTTCCCCAAGGACATTCAATATCGACATTGCTTCCAGGACCCATTGCCACCTAACTTGCCCTAAGAAACCCCAACACTGGGTCAGTCTCATCCCTCACTTCCTGGCTCTGGTGTTTGAGCAGCTGGAGCGGAGCAAACTTCATGCCACCAGGATGCCATCCAGCTCCGGGTCTGCCTCCATCTGTTCCAGACAGCTCCCCACCCCCATCCCCGTCCACTGCGGGTCCTGCCGCTGCTGCCCTGGCTCCTCCCCGGGCTAGTTTCTACATCATTGAAAAAGAAAAGGGGAGGGGAGGGGAGAGAAGAGCAGGGGAGGGAAGGGAGGGGAGAGAAGAGTAGGGGAGGGGAGGGAAGACCATGAGGCAAGAGCTCCTCGATGTCTCTTCCAGCGGCAGACTCATCTGCCTCTTTCCCCTCCTTTCCCCAAACCAGCGCCACAGTCTACCTGATTCTTGTCTGAGTCCGGCCACATTCCGGGTCACCTCCCACCCACCTTCCCAGGGGCCGCAGGTCCCCCCAGCCTCCTGTCTCGTGTTTCTACCTACATCCCCTCCTCATAGTCAAAGACAAACAGCAACTATGTGGAAATAACGTTTTCAAACAAAAATGTTTAAAATACACACGGAGCATCTATATTCTCAAAAGCAGTGCAGACTGGGTTTTGAAATTCCAATCTTCAGTTCTTACCAAGAAGGCACTGGCTGAATTCTTTATTTTTCCTAAACTTCAGCTTTTCTTTTAAAAAGGGCACCATGGGGCCATCTGGGTGGCTCAGTCGGCTAAGCGTCCAACTTCTGCTCAGGTCTCACAGTCTGTGGGTTCGAGTCCTGTGTTGGGCTCTGTGCTGACAGCTTTGAGCCTGGAGCCTGCTTCAGACTCTGTGTCTCCCTCTCTCTCTGCCCCTCCCCTGCTCGCTCTCTGCCTCTGTCTCTCAAAATAAAATAAAGACGTGGCTCAGTCAGTTAAGCCTCCGACTTCAGCTCAGGTCATATCTCATAGTTCGTGAGTTTGAGCCCTGCATTGGGCTCCGTGCTGACAGCTCAGAGCCTAGAGCCTGCTTCCGGTTCTGTGTCTCCCTCTCTCTCTGCCCCTCCCCTGCTCACATTCTGCCTCTCTCTCTTTCTCAAAAATAAACACTTAAAAAATTTAAAAAGGGGGGGCATCATAATGCTTTTTGCAGGATGATTAAAACATGATAATATAATCAATGTAAAACCCATTGCAGCAATAAAACATTGTGCTGTTTGGTCCATATATGAGATACTTTGATTTAAATATTTACATAATCTGAATGATCTTCAAATTCCATTAGGCATCTTATACTTCAAGTTCTTACATGAGCAGAAACTGAAATGAGTGTTCAAAGGGAAATCATGATGTGAATTCCTTAATTCCAGGTTTGAAGGTGACAACACACCAGTGCTTCTGATGTTACAAAAAATTACCTGCTTAGGGGGCGCCTGGGTGGCTAGTCGGCTTAGCGTCCGACTCTTGGTCTCCGCTCAGGTCATGATCATGCGTATTCGTGGGTTCGAGCCCTGTGTGGGGCTCTGTGCTGACAGCATGGAGCCCACTTGGGATTCTCTCTCCCTCTCTCTGCACCTCCCCTGCTCCTATTGTCTCTGCCTCTCTCAAAATAAATAAATAAACCTAAAAAAAAAGTTACTTGCTTAAAAGAGAATGACCGAAAGGATAAATTCCATGATTTTCTCTTAGTAAAGTGATCTATCTCCCTTAAAAAAACAAACAAACAACAGGGGTGTCTGGCTAGCTCAGTCAGTAGAGCATCTGACTCTTGATCTTGGGGTGGTCAGTTCAAGCCCCACATGGGCATGAAGTCTCCTTAAGAAATAAAAAGACTGGGGCACCTGGGTGGCTCAGCCAATTAAGCGTCTGACTTCAGCTCAGGTCATGATCTTGCAGTCCGCGAGTTCGAGCCCCGCATTGGGCTCTGTGCTGACAGCTAGCTCAGAGCCTGGAGCCTGCTTCGGATTCTGTGTCTCCCTTTCTCTCTCTCTGCACCTTCCCCACTGTGCTCTGCATCTCTCTGTCTCTCAAAAATAAACATTAAAAAACTAGAAAATCTAAAAACGGGGCGCCTGGGTGGCTCAGTCAGTTAAGCGTCTGGCTTCAGCTCAGGTCGTGATCTCGTGGTTTGTGGGTTGGAGCGCCGCGTCAGGCTCTGTGCTGACAGCTCAGAGCCTGGAGCCTGTTTCACATTCTGTGTCTCCCTCTCTCTCTGCCCCTCCCCCACTAGCGCTGTCTCTCAAAAATAAATAAAAAACATTAAAAAATTTTTTTAATAAAAACAAAACAGCGGTTCCATTCACAAGTTTCTTGAAAGAACAATCTCCTTAATTCTCTGCAACCTGATTTCCCGAGACTCATCAGTAGCTTCCTGTCAACAAATGCATCCTGCCTGTTAGTGTGGTTCATGCGATCATTCTATCGAGCGCCCGCCACGTGCTGAGTTCCTGCCACTGGGCTAACGCATCGGAGGCGGCCACGTGTTATCTTTGGGGTTTCTTCATTCAGCAAGTATGTTCTGATGGGCACTCTGCTCTGCGGACACCCTGCACGTGAGGTGCTTCTAGGTCATGACCGCGACGTCTAGCAGACAGTGAGACTTGAAGAACACGAAGGATGGGCAGGCACCGAACTTCAGCCCGTGGGAGGCAAGGGGTTCTCAGAAGCCATCCCGAGGAAGTGACGTCCAAGTTTAGTCTGAAGGATAAGAAGGGACTGACCATCGAGGGGATGGAGAAGGAGGCTCTGGGCAGAACAGCACAGGCCCATGAAGAGTAGAACACGGTACAAGACCGTGTGGTGTTCACAGGGAATCGGAGTCACACGGAGGAGGGCACGGAGGCATTCAAGGGAGGTGACGCCTCACCCGGATCTTCAAGGACGATGTGGCATCTCTTAAGGAGGTGAAGGATGTCCTGGAAAGACCATGCTGTAGGTGCAAAGGAACGAAGTTCGGCCTCTTGGACCAGGTGTAAGGAATACGAGATGATGGCTAAAGGGCAGGGTATGGGCTTGGGGGCCATGAACGCCATAGTAAGTAGTTTGGATGAAAGTGGTAGGAGTTACTGAAGAGAGGAGAAGAGAGCAAAGAGAGAGAGAGATGGCTCCAACTGCTACATGGAAAACACATTAGAAGGAGCAGCACTGGAGTGGGCAGACAAGGTAGAAAGACTACTGTAATCCATTGATTGGGGTGAAAAATGACAGCTCGGGGGCCCCTGGGAGGCTCAGTCGGTTGACTGTCCGGCTTCAGCTTAGGTCATAATCTCACGGTTCATGGGTTTGAGCCCCGCATCGGGCTCTGTGCTGACAGCTGAGCCTGGAGCCTGCTTCAGATTCTGTGTCTCCCTCTCTCTCTCTGCCCCTCCCAGGCTCCTGCTCTCTCTGTCTCTCTCTCTCTCTCTCTCTCAAAAATAAATAGTAACACTGACAACCTAGGCTCGCCAGACCAACCCAAGCGTGAATCCCAGCCCCGCCCCTCCCTGTCTGTGAGCACGTAGCTTAACCTCTCTATGACTGCACTGCCTCACGTGTGAAATGGGGACATTGATAAAGACCTGGCCATTGTTGCAAGGGTGACATAGCAAAGAAGGGAGTGATGCCTTACACGCCAAGGGAGTAGGGTTTCAATCAAAACAAAGTAGGCAACCGGAAGACACGCTGAAAGCGGCCCCTGAACTTAGCAACCAGGTGACCGGCAGGGACATTTCAATGACATAGTGTAGCCAAAAGCCCCCTCCCCCATCTCACTCCAGAAGAGGAGTGAACGGAGGTAAATGCTGTAAATAAATGTTTCCAAAAAGCTTAGCTGAAAAGGAATTGGGGGGGGCGGGGCATTGCTGACTGGAGGGGACGGGGCACATGAAAAGTTTTCTCTGTAAATAGATGGAAGAGATTTGAGCAGATTATACACGGAAGAGAACAAGCCAGGAAAGAGGGGAAAGTGGAGTTAAAAAAGAAATCAACCACCAAAACTCAGAGAGAGGAGAGGAAAGGTAGAATCAAGTCTCTGAAGCAGAGGAAAAGAATGACATTCAGATCCCAAGGGAGGGGACTGGCCAGGACCCTCTTCCACTGAGGTGCCACGTGCCCCAACCACACGCCCTCAAAAAGGCCAACCTGCCGGTTCAGAATGTGGTCTGCCTGCAGGTGCGCGGAGCCCCTGGTCCCTAAGGAGGGGCCTGGTCAGCAAAGTTTCCCTGTTGTCGCCCCGCCTGGCAGTCCTTCGGGCCAGAGACGACAGGCACCAGAGGGCTTCCCAGCCTGGGTTCTTTGGAGATGCCAAATGTGTGTGTTCTCAGTACAGAGGGTCCAGGCAGGAAGGTGTTGGGTAAGCCTCCAGGAAAACTGAGTGTTCTCGGCCGGCAGAGATGGGCATTTGAGAGCGGGGCGTCCAAAGAGAACAGAAAGCCTTCTGGGGGAGATAGGAGGGTTCATCCTCCGGGTCCTCGGGGTTGGCGGAGAAAACACCCCTGGGAAGACCCAGGGATGCTCAGAGTTGGGAAAGGAGCTGTCCTCCGGGGAACACCGGTACTGTGCTTGCAGATTCTGCGGCCCCTCATCTTACTTACCCTCCCAATTCTTGACCTAGAGTTATCTGCACACACAGAGGAAGGAGCTGAGGGCCTGCCTGATACTCAGCGTGCAGTGCGTGCTGGGCTCCAGCTCTCCCTGACGTGGGGACTGCTCCCTGTCCCCATGGCCCACACTGTCCTTTGCACTAAAGCAGCAGCAAGGGCCAGGGTCAGGGGCAAGCGCACACAAGGCTAGCGCTCCGCAGCCCCGCGGATGCCACCAGGGCACCACCACCGCCTACCAGCATGCTCTGTGCTCCGTGCGAGGGAAGGGGCCCCACGTGCCTTACCCTTCTCTCCCGCGGGGCCCCGGTTGGCTTCCCAAGCACCATCAGACTTCAGGGGTCAATCCCGTAGGGGCTGAGCCTGGCAGAGGGAGGGGGCCAGCAGGACTGTGTGGTTGTCAGCCCTACATGCCAGGCACGCCTCTGCGTTTCTGCACGGGGTGACCCGGAAGAACCTTCCCCAGAGGTGTGAGAGCGCAAACAAGAGATAACAGTTCTTTACACCTCGATGGTCCAGACCCTTTAAGAGACTGATGGAAGCAACCAGAGGGGCTCTCTCCATAAAAGGGCACGCCCACAGTCCACTACATGGGACGCAGTTTCCACCACCGCCACCACCACCCAACCCTCGCCGCCCCCCACTCCGCCGGCCGGGTGTCAAAGGAGTCCGTGTCGGGATCAGCCCACGGGATGGCTAAAAATGCAGATCCCCGGGCCGCCCCGGGGAGATTCTCATTCCGTGCGTCCGGGGCCAGGCAGGGGAGCCTGCGTTTTTAACCAGCACCTCAGAGGACTCGGCACCGATGCGTAACAGAGCCCACTTTGAGAAACCCGACTCTGGGGCTGAGACCCCCACCCCCTACCCCTCGCTCCAAAGTTTCCCCGCCTCGTCGGACGCGCCGGCCGCCTCCCCTCCCCTCCCGCGGGCCTCACCCTGGTGCGCGGTCGTGGAAGCCTCTGGGAAACCCGGCGGGGGCCCGGAGCGAGGGTCCCCGGCGCCAGCGCGCCACGGCCCCGGGAGGCGCAGCGCGGCGGCCGGCAGGGGGCGCGGCCCCGAGGACGGCGCCGGAGGGGTGTCCGGCGGCCCCAGCCCGGAGCCGAGGGGCGGGAGGGAGAAGGGAGGGGAGCGCAGGGGAGGCGGGGGAAGGGAGGCGGGAGGCGCGCGGCGGCGCGGAGCCGGGGGCGGGGCGGGCCGGGGCGGGGCCGGCGGCGGGCGGGCGGGCGGCGAGCGCCCGGGGAGCGCGCCCGGGGAGCGCGGAGGGAGGAGCGAGGGGAGCGCGGGCGGCCGCTCGCCCCCGCCCCCGCGCCGCCCGCGCGCAACAGTTCCCCCAAAGTTGCCGCGCGGGAGGCGGGCGCGCCCGGGCGGCGGGCCGGGGACGCGGCGTCGCGGCCGGGCGCGGGCAGGGCCGGCGGGCGGCGGCGGCGGCGGCATGGGCACCCGGCAGACCAAGGGCAGCCTGGCGGAGAGAGCGAGCCCCGGCGCGGCGCCCGGCCCCCGCCGCGAACGACCCGACTTCTGGGCGTCGCTGCTGCTGCGCGCCGGGGACAAGGCGGGGCGCGCGGGCGCCGGCGCGGGGCTGCCCCCCTACCACCGGCGCGTCGGCATGGTCCAGGAGCTGCTGCGGATGGTGCGCCAGGGCCGGCGGGAGGAGGCGGGGACGCTGCTGCAGCACCTGCGCCAGGTGAGCGCGCGGAGGGGGCGCGGGGGGCGCGCCGGCCCCAGGAGCGCCCCGCCCCTCGCCCAGCGGGCCCCGAGCGCCGGGGACGCCGCCCGGGGCCCCCCTCTCGCGGGGACGGAGCGGGTCTGGCAGCAGGTGCCTCCGCGCTCCCGCTGAATCTGAGGCCTCGCGGGGCGGGGCGGAGGAAGGCTGGCCCGGTGAGGCCCGCCTGAGGGGGACCTGTTGGAATAACGTCCCCGCTTCTCTCCTCCACGGGCAAGAGGGAGGCAGGTCCCAAGGATGGTCGGGTCTGTGGGAGCGGGTGCGGGGACGGATGTCTAGCCTGGGCCACAGGGCGCTTTTCTTCCTCCCTACCCGCTGGCAGTCACCGAGGGTCCTTAAGGAATGCGCAGTTGTCAGTTTCCCCTGGGGGAGGCCAAGGGCACGGTCCTGGGACTCATCAGGTGCCGGACCCCGGGTCATTTGACCCCTGGATTGCGGTCGAGGTGGGGGACAGCGTTGATTTCCCCCGGAGATACTTTGACAGATGCCCAGCCAGGGCCCCCGCTGAACAGTGGAGAGAAGGGTCAGAGGGGCTCCCCGGCTTTCCGCGTGGGTACCTGGCGCAGGAACTCCAGGAGGCGGCCGGCACTCTGCCTTCAGTCTGTTCCTGTCCCTGCCCCGTTGGTTGGGGACTGACTTTGCAGGTCTGACCAGTCCCCTTTGCTTTGGAGCTGCCCCAGGCCTCTGCTGTCAGTCACCCGGCTTGTTTTCCATTCTCACTTTTTTGTGAGGGACCCCCCCCAACATACCCCGTTCCATGGATTTTGTTGAGTGAGAGAGGCAGGAGGATACACCTCCCGCGTCACCAAGCAATTTGGTTTGGACCAGCTTCGGGGGGCTGGGGGTGTGTGTGACAGAGTCCAGGCCCCATATTCTTCCTCGGTTTGACCCCATCAGTGGTGGAGGCCAGTGCAGATCAGGGAGGGGGAGACCTCAGGCGGCCTTTCTGAAGTTTTTCCATCACTAGTGAGAGAGGCTGGAGCGCCTTCCTTCTAGGGGCTTCCAAAATCTAATGAGACGCACGTCCCTCATGGATTTTATAGCACCCCTCACACACACACACCTTTTATATCTGGTGTGCTCTTACCGTAGGGTGTGTTCCCAAGATGTGCACTGCACTGGGAGAAGGAGGCAGTGGCTTGGGGACTTGGGGACACACGGAGCTTCTGCTCCTGCCTTAACTTTTACAAACAGCATCCAGAAGGATGCCTGAGATCTCGAGGTTTCCTCTCCGAGTTGAATCATTAAGGAAAGATGACATTACGCACAGCGTAACTTTAGCAGTGTGTATTTCTGTCTTTCGAAAATCGGAAACCAGTGTATGGCCTCTACGGAAACTCTTCTGCTTCCAGGCAGAATAATGGGTTTTCCAGACCTTCGTAGCCCGTTTGCACACAGTTAGAAGGTTCTGCTGACCACAGGCTATTCCCCCAGCATTGGGGTGGGTGCTGCAGGGGGTCCAGAGAGGGGAGAGAGCTGACAGGTGGGGGTCGAGACAAGCCCCTCCTTAGAAGGTAAAAAAAGAAAGACATAAAGCCAGCATCCTCGAGGGCCGTTCGGGTAGGGCCCGGTAGGGGCTGGCAGACACCTTGGACCCCCGCAGTCCCTCTGAAATGGACTGTGGTTCCACATCCTGAAGCCGTACATCTCCCTGGTTTTTGGAGAATCGAGAAGTTCCTGTGGCCTCACACGGTTTTGGAGACAGCGAGCATTTCCTAAGCCATGTTGGCCTTGTTTGTGGCCTGGCACCCTTCTTAGCGGCAGGACTGAAAGGGTTGATGGGGGCCAGGATGGGGCCAGTCAGACTGTCCCCATTTCTGTGACAGCGCCTGAATAATTTGCCTTCCGGCTCACGCAGGCCAGGCTCCCTTGACCTCTGGCTTGTGGGTGAGGTCTGCAGGTTTCTCCAGAGCCAGTGATGGGCCTGCCCCAGGGGCCTGGAGCATACACGTCGGGGCTCTTCCAAGAATTGGTGATGGGCCCTGGGCAGTGCGAGAGGGGACAACCAGGTGTCCAGATGTCCCGAGAAACAGAGAGGTGGTGTTCTAGGACCCTGCGGCTGGATCTGCACTGTGCACCTACGTGGCTCTTTCTCCCAAATTGTGTTTTCCTTTCCAGTTTGCTCCTCTCTCATCTGGAGGTGGTGATGTGCAGAAAGGGAATGAGCAGTCACTGAGAGATAGGAAAACACACAGGGCGTCCCCAGGGGTCAGACCAGGGCGAGCCTCTTTAGGAACACAGTAGGCAAAGACGGGTGAGTGCAGAGCTCGGGGTGCTGGGTTTTGCAGGTGCATGGACCCAGACCCTCAGGGCAGGAGCAGATGAATAGACAAGGTATGAAACCCTAGCAGTCAGGACGGTAACAGCGCTGGGTTACTCTTTTGGCATGGTGCTTTTTCCTGTGTCTGAAAGTGTGTGTTTGGCTTCCGGGTTTGGATATGTCCTGAGCTCTAGGATTGGAGGGGAAATCTTCGAGCCCCGTGGTCCGTAACCTCAAGTCCTTGAGCATCTTGAGCCCTGAAAGAGCTATGAATGCTCTTCAGAGACAAATGCACCGACATACACAATCTTGTGAGGGTTCACAGACCCCAAGTTCAAGATTTGCTCCAGTCTGGTACCATGCCTCCCCTCCTACGTGACTTGCTGCAGGCTCAGGAATGGAAACAGGGACCTTAAGACTTCGTGGGGCTGTTTGTGGTGGCCCCCGATGTCATTTCTTCTGAATGCCCGTCTTTCGCCTCTGAGATTTGCAGGGTAGTTTCCCTAATTGGAGACTCTCTGGCCAGTCCGTGCTTGGCACTTGCAGGAGAGGCGTCAGGAGGCTTTACTTCATGTTAATGATCGTGAGCCGCGGCCACGGGGTTCAGGCAGGATGCCAGCAATCTGTCCTGAAGGAGCAGAGTGAACCTGTTTCTCGAGGAGAGCCTGGGACCAAGGGTCAGCTCAGGCAGCTCGCTTAATCTACTTTGACCTTGGACCCAGCAGATAACCTCTCTGAGCTGTTTTTCCTCATTTCCTCTGGGAGTCTGTGCAGAGCAAATGCTACAAAGTACGTGAAATCAAGTTGCTTCTGCACATCGAGACACATTCTCACGGGCAGTGATAAGACATTAGAGAATCTGCCCAAGTTTGGGTCTCACCAGGCTATCGGCAGGGTCTTGGTATCCTTTCTCAGGCCGGGCCCAAAGAGCTTTGGATCTTGTCTACCTGCCCAGGGCTCAGCCTGGATCAAAAAAGCTCAGTGCAAGTTCAAAAGTAGTGGGGGATAGGGAAGTCATGGGGACAAAAGAAGAAGGCGGCAATGGATAGAGGAGGCCATTCCTCGCCCCATCCCTGGACTCCATTCCTGCAGGATGTCTCTGTTCCTTCCCCAGGTGTCTGCCCTCAAGTCTTGGCCTCAGTTCTGCCATCTTTAAGGAGCCCTGGGGAAGAAGTACCTGGAGGCATGGAGAGAGGGCAAATGCCAGGCTAGGTGGGTGATGGGCTGTCCGCTCTTCAGCCCAGCAGCCTCTCTGAGTCCCACAGATGCAGACCGGGTCGTTGGCCGTCTTTGGGGAGCACTAGAATGAGGGGTCAGTTTCCCCAGAGACGACAAGCTGTAAATGGTCCACCTCCTCATGTTCTCCAGCCTCCCCCGCTGTCTCATAAAGAGAATCCGATTGGGTCAGTTTATTGCCATAAACGTGATGTGGTCCTGCCAGGCAGAGCTGCTCCGGGGCTAGCCTGTCCACCCAACGGTGTGGCTTGGCCTCGCACACTCAATTCAGTCTGTGTGGCCAGAGTGCCAGGGCTGGCTTCACTCTATACCTGGGAGAATGAGGCATATCAGCTAAAGCAAACAAACAAACAAAAAAAAGAATTCCCCTCCCGCTGCCTGGGGCCTGGGGTGACTTGCTTCCCAGCGGGACTGAATAGTAGACAAGCACTTAGAGGCTCCCTGGGGAGGTGGATACTGGGCAGGTGCTTCCTGCTGGGCATCAGAAAGATAGAGAATAGCCTTGAAGGTCACCTTTTGCCTCTAACACCCCACCCAAGAAAATTTCTTTAGGCCTCCGGACACCAAACACAGAGGCCCCTCACCCTTGGTCTTGATCTTATTCTTCCCTGACCTGAAATGCATTTCCTTGTGCCCAGTGAAAGCTTCTTGCCTCTTCAAGGCCACCTCCCGCGTCTGCCCTTGGCTCTGAGATTCACTCGCTTTTTCGGTCCTGCCACAGTGGGTAGCATTTAATCATCCGTACACAGCTTTTCACCTGACATAGATTTTGTCTGCCAGACTAAGTCATATGCTTCCCGAGCGTGGAGACCCCACCACCCCTTGTTGTCCGTGGCGTGGTACTGAACCCCCACAGGTCTGTGACATTCTCCAGTAAGCCTGTGCACTGTGAAGCTGTGCGTCCTCACCACTGTCACGGTGTGTCCTCAGAAGGCTCTGGACTCCCCAGCCACAGCTGTGCATTTGGGGGCTTATTTATGAAGAGCATTAGTGCGGCCATGAGGTCTGACACGTTTGCTTTCTGTGTGATTGGATGCCTGGGAGCAATGTCCGCGGGGCTCAGCCGTCCCTGGCGGCCTGCCAGGTGGTGGTGTTCTTGGAGAGAGGAGTGGCCCGCTGCCCGGCCTCTGTGGGCACCTTGGGGATCCCATCCTGCAGGTGCAGTCTGGAGCCTCGGCCGAGGGGGCGTGGGGGTGGGGGTGGGAGCCGAGCCTGAAGGGAGAGCCCGGCCTCCGCATCCCCGTTCGGCTGCTTGTGCTGAATCATGTTCCTTTCACCCACAAAGAGAAGCCTTCCTTTTTAAAATCCACCGCTCTCTGACTGGGCTGGGCGCAGGCATTTCCAGTAATAAAGATGCGGGAGACATCCAATGCCAGGGCCTGCTTTGCTGGTGCACAAGGCCAGGGACTTGGCAGCCTCTGTACGGCCAGCCGTGACAGCGGGGCTTGGGGCTGGGCCGGCTGTCCCGACATCACGTCTGGGGGGCTGGGGGCCTTCCTTCTGGAACAAATGCTCACCTCCTCAGACCAGGATCTGCTTTGCCCTTCATCTCCAGAGCTCCTAAAACACCCTGGGGTCCGCGCATGTCCCCTCCTGGTTGCACTGAGACACCCCCTCCCTCTCCCCCCAATGTTGTTTCATTTCCATGTACACGTCTCTCAGCCAGAGGCCGAGATCAGGTACCGGGCTCGGGGGGTTTTCAGGAGATCCTTGTCGAATGGATTTTAAACTTCTGGGGCGTCCTTCCCCGCGCCTGCAGCCCCCGGGGTTCTCTGTCTCAGGCGCCAGCGTGGCCTGGCTCACACTTCTGGAGTGTTTCCACCCCAAGCACAGGGCCAGGTTATCCTTCCAGTGACCTGCAGAGTTGGTACTGTCCCTGCTCCCCTTCTCTGGGTGCACCCGCACGCCTCCAGCCAGTGAGAGCCACCTGGCACAAGGGTCACTCAGGTGACCAGGGTCTTTCTCTGGCGTCCGCACAGGGATGCTCAAGGGGTGGGGTCAACATCCCCACTTTAAGGAGGGGCTCTCCTCCTGCCGTTTCCCCCCCAAGAGCAGCACTGGAGGTGACCCACGAGCAAAATGACACACGCAGCCGTGTGCTTCACCCCTCTGCCCCCCTCCCCCGGCTGCACCCCAGCCTCTCTCAGTGGGAGAAACCGGAGGGGTGAGAAAGGAGCCCGGATGTCCAAAATAGACTCAATCACTGGATCTCGGGCTCACTGTCTCTGGAAGAGCAGGCTGTTCTGATGAGAACGGTGACCTTGGAACACTGGGGGGGCGGGAAGGGGGGATCACTACAGAGCCTGTTCTCACCACCCCACCCACCGGCCCTGAGCGGGGCCCACGTGGCTCCCTGGGAGCATTTCCCAGATTTTTGTTGTTTTTTTTTTTAACTTTCATTAGCTCAAACTGCTGGCTGCCATAGCCATATGGAGTTCTGCTGCGGGCTGATGCTCAAAGGCATGTGGCATTTTCATGTTTCCAACTTGATCTGAACCAGCGTAGATGCAGGAGTCTGGCTGGGAGTGGGGGGGCCGGGGTCTGAGTGTGCTGCCGGGTAGAGGTGGCCTCCTCCAGGCTGTCCCCACCCCTGCTCAGCCCTGCCTGTCCATGCCTAGTTTTCTGCTTCTCTTTCCCCTCTGTGCCCCCCTCCCTTTTCCTGGGGAGGGGGGCGCAGGTGGAGAAGCAAACTCTTGGTCTCTTACTAGTCGGCCCAGCCTCCATGGAGAAAGCAGTCCAGCCCGGTTCAGTCGCCTGCTTGGTGCTCCGGTGCCTTGGGCCAGAGAGTGGGCATCCGAGGCACCCCTCCTACCTGCATGTTGCTTTCTAGTCCACAAAGCGTTGTCTCTTGTTTATTTTGCTTCTTAAATAGTCTTGGGAGATTGGCAGGATATTGCTTACAGTAAAAAAAAAAAAAGAAAAAAAAAGAATGGCGGGGGTTTTTAATATTATGAAAGCACTGTATAATCATTGTAGTAAAACATGAAAAGGCAGATGAGCAAAACTAAGACAGCAGGAATTAACTCATCTATTCCACAGTCAAGTGCCTGTTCTTTTTTTTTTTTTTAAACACTTATTTATTTTTGAGACAGAGAGTGAGCAGGGGAGGTGCAGAGAGAGAGAGGGAGACACAGAATCCGAAGCAGGCTCCAGGCTCTGAGCTGTCAGCACAGAGCCCGATGCGGGGCTCAAACTCACAAACTGAGATCATGACCTGAGCTGAGGTCAGCCGCTTAACCTACTGAGCCCCCCAGGCGCCCCGGGTGCATGTTCTTCCAGGCAGTCTTCGAGGCTCTAGGGACCCCACAGGCGAGCTGAACGGGGAAAGCAGGACTCCTGACCGGCTCCTCTGCCCCTGTAGGGTTTGTGAGGCCCCAGAGGCCGGGGCTCAGCACTCGTGGCTCCTCTCGCTGGCAACCAGGAGCCCCCGGTTCCAGTCCCAGCCCAGACCGCACCGTGCCCAGCTCCTACCCTTCTCCAGCCTCAGTTTCCCCATCTACAAAGTGAAGGGGCAGGTGGATGGTTCAGATGACCGCTGAGGTTTTCTGCCATCACCCAGGGTGCCCACAGGCTCCGGGGGTTTCTGAAAGACTCCTTCATTCCCGTCTTCCGTGTTCAGTTATTTCTTCCAGGCCCTGAGCAGAATTCACATCTGTGCCCTGAGGTCACTCCCTTGTCCCCAGTCAGTGCAAGAGCCAGGACATGGGGAGGGGCTTCTGGTAGAAGCAGCCCCCTGGGCCTCACCCCTGCACAGCCCGCGCACCCGCCACTGCACCGGTCGCGCACACAGCAGCCCTCGCTGACCTTCCCTTGGAAGGAGGAGGCTGGTCACACAGTGTCAGGGGCAGAGGCCGGGCAGGGGACTTGCAGACCTTCGTGTAGCTCCAGGCTGTGGTTCATGAGCAAAGACCAGTGTTCACAGAGGCCTGAGTTGTCCTGTGAGCCCTTCACCCGGGCTGTCACGAAGCACGAGGCCTGTGCCCAGCTCAGCCAGGCCCTGCTAGGACCCGCAGCCTGTGGAACTCACTCAGGCTCCCTCTCTCCCCCGTCTGCTCCCAGGAGACTGCCCAGGCCCCTCTCACATCTGCCTCTCTCCTCTTGCTCCCACAAGCCTCCTCTGCGGGCTAGCTCAGCGTTCGTGTCTCCCCTCCTTGGTGCCTCTCTCCTGCCCCCAGAGACCCCGACTCCCAGCCCAGGTGGAGTGGGGGTGGGGGTGGGGGCCTCGTCCTCTAGGCAAGCCCCCTGCCCAGCACCTGCTGCGCCCTGGCCACACAAGTACATGGTTCTTATATTCCTCAGACGCTCCTGGGCACCATGGGGTAGATGGCCTTGGAAGAAGTGGGCAAAGCAGGGTCCGCCACAGTGCCTGTTTTTAGCAGATTCAGAAGAGCAGCTGGTACGGTAGATGGGCAGTGAGTGAGTGTAGGGCCCGCCATACCGGTTCTAGTCCCGCTCTGCCATTGACTCTGGCCACAGATGCAAAGAGGCTGGGCTGGGCCAAGGGCCAGGGAAGTGGCCGTGGGGGATGGGGAGGTGGCATTCACAGGTGCAGGGCACGCAGCACATGCTCACTGCTTTGCAAACTCCTCTGCCACTGGGCTTCTAAGTGGACACAGGTGCTGAGCCTGGAGAATGCAGGAAGGCCCCCTCCCCCTCCCATTCCCCTGCCCCAAGGGCCCCTCCCAGGAGCCCTGGTGCTTGGGTCCCAGCCTGTCCTGTGCATACCACCCTCCAGGCCCTCAGCCTAGGCTCCCCAAGAGCACCCCAGGGCCCCACTGGGAGCCCTGACTCTCGTCCCTCCAGGAGCTTCTCCCCGAAAGAGCCACCACCCACACCCACAGGCTGCCCAAGGAGCCTTGCAGGACACCCCTCTCCCACTGAGGGCCACCACGCAGGGGTGCGACCCCAGGCTGAGACTGGAAGACCTCCCCACTTAAGCACAGCGTTCACCTGCAGGGAACCGGGACTGCAGCCCGGGGAAGCAGCAGTCTGTGCCTACCCGCCCCTCCCCACCCCTCCTCCACAGCCCCTGCTGCCCTTACTTCTGTCCATGCAGCCACTGCCTCGGCGCTTTGGGCTCAGGCCCCACACGGAGAGCCGGGAGTGGGGCAGATTCCCTACCAGGGTGCTGGGGGCAGACAGAGACCGGGAGAGTCCCCCCCACCCTGGCTGTCAACCTGCTGGTCCCAGCACACCTGGCAGACCTACCCCCACCATGTAGACAGCCTCCGTGAGGGCTGAAGGAAGGTGGAGGGGGCAGGAGCTGCGGGTGCTGCTCCAGAGAGAAGGCTCTGTGGTCCCGGAGGAATCCGAGCCGAGAACACAACGTGCCTTTCTGATTTCCACTCCTGGCAAAATGGTCGGACCGCCAGGCCACTGTGCACCCATAGCTCAGATACAGCACCAGACCCTCACCCAGCCCAGCCCAGCCTGTCCTGAGAAGGACACCTCCCACTAACCGTGCCTGACTCTGCTCCCCTCCCCATCCCCAGCCATCCTGGGGGGCGGGGGGTCCTCTGTCCTCTTTGCACCTGCCAGGGCCCAGGTGCCACCTCCAGCATCATCCAGTAAACTCAGTGTGACTCTGAAGTATTTGCCGAGACTGGCTTGTAATCTCCCAGGGCTCCTGATGTCCTTCCCGTGCGGCTGTCCCTCTCTGCCTAGGCAGGTGCGTGAACAAGAGAAAGCAAGGGCTTCAGAGGAAGGAGCGTGGGAGGGGGCTCTGGGCTCGGCTGCCGGGCCAGTCCTCCGGTTTTTTGGTCGGCCACTCGACCCTTGCCTGCTGCGGTCTCATGGCTCACTCCTGCCACCAGAGGACAGGGAGGCCTGGGGTTTGAATGCCCTCGAGGTCCAAGGGGGCTTGGCTCTGCCCCTTCCCCCTTCCTGGAGGGATTGGATGGAGAGACAGCGGGTCCTGTGGTTCCTTTCAGCGAGACAGGCTGCTGCAGTCACTGCTGAGATGCTCCGTGGAGGGGGAAGCAGGGGGGAGTCGTGGCCTGCACAGGGTCCCACAGGACGGGGCCCACGTCCCTGCCTCCCGAGGCCCTCTTGCCCCCGGTGGTCGCTGGAGAGACATCGGAAGTGAGGCCTGTGTATGTCCCAAGGAGTAGCCCACGTTTTCTGAGCTTCCTTGGGCTGGGACTCATGGCTCTGGGGCCCATCCTCAAGGGCAGGATGAAGGAAGCACTCTGGGCCTCTGCACGCGGCAGGAACCCTGGCTGCCCCTTCACGGTTACATTGAACTGGCAGGAGCTGGCATGAACTGGCAGGAGCTGGCGGCAGGAGGGGGTGGGGAGCCGGACTCCCCCAGAGAGGGGAGGCGCTGGCAGTGCTGTTGGTCTGAACACTTTCTCCAGGTGAGCGCCTTTTTGACAGTTTGATTTTTTAAAAACTTTTTATAATGTTTATTTATTTTTGAGAGAGAGAAAGAACGCCAGCGGGGAAGGGGCAGAGCGAGACACAGAATCCAAAGCAGGCTCCAGGCTCTGAGCTGTCAGCACAGAGCCTGACACGGGACTCAAATCCACAACGGTGAGATCATGACCTGAGTCAAAGTCGGACGCTTAACCGACGGAGCCTCCCAGGTGCCCCCATAACAGTTTGTTTTTTAAAGTAAGACGTGGAGATGGGGCACCTGCGTGGCTCCGTCGGTTGAGTCCGGCTTCGGCTCAGGTCATGATCTCATGGTTCGTGGGTTCAAGCCCCGCATCGGGCTCTGTGCAGACAGCTAGCTCAGAGCCTGGAGCCTGCTTCGGATTCTGTGTCTCCCTCCCTTTCTGACCCTCCCCTGCTCGCGCTGTCTCTCTCTGTCTCTCAAAAATAAAGAAAAAGTAAGATGTGGAGAGACTGACAACACAGAACCCGCTTTGGATCCTCTGTCTCCCTCTCTCTCTGCCCCTCCCCTGCTCACACTCTCTCTCTTTCTCTCAAAAATAAATAAGCATTAAAAAATATATAATGGTGTGGAGACTGTGGTGGTCCAGACTGAGGTGAGCTCATGTGGGAGGAAGCAGGGAGCGGGACCGCCACCTGAAGGCAAAGAAGGTGGTCGTGAGCTCGCCGCCCCCGCATTAGAGCTGGACCACCTCTGCCCCTGGCAGCCTGAGGAAACCTGCGACTTTGGAGGTGTAGGGGCCATTCAGGGAATCTGGGCAAGCCAGGGATGCCTTAGGTTCTCTCACTGAGATGCAGGGCGCTCCGTGCCCGCGCAGTGCCTTTGTCGTTAGCAGAGCCAAAGTCACGTCTAGGCGAGTTCGGCCCCACCCAGACACCCTTGTGCAGTGCATGCCCTGAACAGCTGTACTTGGCCGCCTTGGCGAGCGTACACATGGTTCAGCTGAGGCCAGTCAGGATCCTCACCCGTTTCCCTCTCGTCTCCTCAGAACAGCCTTCCCAGATCACCTCAGGCAGGGAATGGTAAAATGTCAGCCAGCACGTGACTTCTGCCTCTGAACCAGATACTAGCCCTCTTCTTCCTAAATCCGGGAGATAGAGCAGTTGGGTGTCTTCTATAATGTTCTGGCTCAACATTCCTGCCTCTCAAAGGGTGTCAGACAGAATCAGAAACATCCTGAGTGGGTCTGGAGGAGGCAGACCCGGTCGGGAGCAAGGGGTCAAGCAGGGACATCGTGATGTCCTTCTGTGCTGTCCTTCCCACGGGCTCTAGCCCCTCCTGTTTCCAGGGATCCAGGAATTCCCCTCCAGTTTCCCAGACTGTTTTTCCATCCCACCTCTGCTGGTGCGAGGGGAAGTAAGGTCTAGATACTTCCCACCCCTGGTAAATACCCTCCACAACTCCAGATGAAATCATTTCATTCGATCTGATTTCTCCTCGACTGTGCCGATCTTCCAAACTTTGTATTATTCTCAACCGCAGACCTGAATCTCCCACTTCCTTCTGGAATTGTAGAGTTTGGGGGTGAAAACACTTGTGAGCAGGATGCCTGCCCTTGGGGTTTCCAGACCACCGCTGGCCCAGAGACCGTCAGGAGTGTGGAGGGCTACGGCTCTTAGATGTGGAAACTCAGACCCAAAAGGTTCCAAGTTACCCATTCCAAGAACTCCCGTCCCTCCAGAATTCACCTGCTAGTAGGAAATCCATCACGTAGGACGAGAAGAATGGAAATGCTTTTAGTATGACACATGTCAGAGAAAAGACCCGGAAGTGGGCACCTGGGGGTATGGGAAAGACAGGGGAGGTGGAGAGGGCCATGCCCAAAAAGGAGAGCGGTGTTGGGATGGAAGTAGAGAAGCTGTTTTAGAACACTAGCCTGGGGCGCCTGCGGGGCTCCGTTGGTTAAGCCTTCAACTTGGGCTCAGGTCGTGATCTCACGGTTTGTGGGTTTGGGACCCGTGTTGGGCTCTTTGCTGACAGCTCAGCCTGAAGCTTGCTAAGAATTCTGTTTCTCCCTCTCCCTCTCGCTCTCTCTCTCTGCCCCTCCTTGCTCATACTGTCTCTCTCTCAAAAATAAATCAACATTAAAAAATTAAAAAAAAAACTCGCCAGAGGCTGGCTGGGAACTTGAGAGCAGGTGCTCTAGCCCAGCACTTGGGCGACCCACCGGCCATGATCTTGAGAAAAGCGGTCCACAGGGGGAAATCCTGTAGGCAGAATGCAGGGAGGCTGGGATGGAAGGAGAGACCCAGGACCCTGGGGGACAGCTCTGAGGCTCCCCTGACCCTCCGACCTCACCCACCTCCACCTCCACCTGCACCCCTCCCATGTGGTCCCTTGAAGCAGTGGACAAACTCAGTGATCTCCCAGAAATCAGGCAAAGTCCCCTTCCCCACCCCCGCTACTTCCTTTGCAGCCTCTAAGTCTCACTGATTCCCTTTTGCTGCTGGTGGTGGTGGCCCTGTTCCTGCCCTCTGTGGGGACAGCGGGGACAACTAGGCACTGAGGAGCAGAGCCTTAGGAAGGGGGACATTCCACCTGGTGGGGGAGCCCTCGGAGAGCACATCTGTGGCTCCTCCCTGGGTCTGCCCCTGCTCTCCTTGCTGCCCAGAGACTGTCACACATCTCCTTGGCGACAGGCCATCAACCTCGCAGATTCTAAATTGAAAGGTCTTGGGGGAATTGGCTGATCCTGGAGGTGCTGGCAGGGCCAAGGCCATGGCCACGGCCCCTGGGGGGATTTCCTCCTCCTCCTCCCTCCTCACCACTTCCTGCTTAGAGTTAGTTGGGAGTGAACTGGGTTCAGGCTGGATCCCTGCCCCAGGGTGACTCATCCCTGCTCACCCAGATCCTCCTCATAGGCCTTGCCTCCGACCTGGAGACTTAAAGTGGTAAAGACCTTCTGTTTGCTGTGATGTTTACTTTTATGTGTCAACTTGGCTAGGCCACGGGACCCAGTTTGGGTCAAACACAAGTCTGCCGGTCACTGCAAATGTATGGTGGCTAGATGACGTTAACGTTTAAATCAGTAGACTCTGGGGGGCGCCTGGGGGGCTCAGTCAGTTAAGCGTCGGACTTCTGCTCAGGTCATGATCTCAGGGCTCATGATTTCCAACCCCACGTCAGGCTCTGTGCTGACAGCTCAGAGCCTGGAGCCTGCTTCGGATTCTGTGTCTCCCTCTCTCTCTCTCTGCACCTCTCCTGCACTCTCTGTCTCTGTCAAAAATAAACATAAATAAATAAATAAATAAATCGGTAGACTTTGAGTAAAGTGGATGACCCTCCAGAATGTGGGTGGGCCTTGTCCAATCAGTTGAAGACCTTGAGAGAAAAGCCTGGATTCTGCTTCCAGGCTACCTTCAAACTCAAGACTGCAACATCGGCTCTTTCCTGGCTCCTCAGCGTGCCAGCCTACCTCACAGACTGCAGACCTGCCAGATCACATGAGGCAATTCTTTATCTCTCTCTCTCCTCTCTCTCTCTTTCTCGCATACACAAACACACACCCTATTGGTTCTGTTTCTCTGGAGAACCCTGACTAGTACCCTTGTCCTCTACCAGCTGGGGGCTGGAGAGAAGGAGTTAGACACTTCTGGAGACTCTGGGGCCCTCCTGTCCCCACAGCTTGCTCACTGGATGAGACAACCATCCAGTCCTCAGCTTCTCACTCTGAGCAATGGGCTGTTTCTGCCCTACTTGGACAGCAGGTTGTTAGGAAGCCAGAAGGAGCCTATAAGTCACTCCTCCACCTCTTTGTCATTACCTACAGTTCCCTTGACCTTGGACCAAAGCATTCCTCTAAAACAAACAGAATTTACCCCAGAGAGGACGAATGCATCCCCAGAAAGCATAAACAACTCACGCAGACTGTTTCCCAAGCAGAGGGATCAGGAGGACGCTGGGACTGATGACAAATTGCCGGGAATTCATGGAATGTAGAAGCCAGGGGACCTCAGGGACCCCTCTGGCCCCAGGCTTTCTGCAGAGTCCCAGCCCCACAAGATGCTCTGGAAGTAGGGAGGGGCTTGGAAACCCAGTTTGGGAAACAGTGCAAATGTCACCACCCTTTCCGAGAGTCCTAAAGCACAGTAGCCAATGCGTCCAACGGGAGAACAGAAATGGCTCTTTGTTGAATTCTTTGTGTCCCAAGCCTCCGGTGGGCCGGGGCCCTCTTCCCGCCCTCTCCCGCTTTCTGCTCAGTCTTTAGGAAGAGTGAGTGGGCGCAGTCTTTGTTTGTAGGTGAGGGTGCTGCCCTGTGCTGGGGATGATTAGCTCCGAGCCACACCGTTACTTAGGGCCCAACCCTGGACAGGGACTCAGGGTGTCCCCTGTCGCAGAGTCTAGGTGGAGATGTGACCACAGGGGAGCAGGCCCACCACACCTCCCAGCTGACTTTATATTTTTCTAAAGAGAAGGTATCTTTTTGATATTTATTTGTTACCACTACTGTTTCTTGGATTTTAATTCAATGACACCTGGCAACCGCCAGACATGTTTCCAGGGGCCTGTTTCATGCGAAGAGCGTCTTTTTGAAAGACTTGGAGGGGCACCTGGGTAGCCCAGTCGGTTTAGCGTCCGACTTCAGCTCAGGGCATGGTTCGTGGGTTCGAGCCCCAGGTCGGGCTCTGTGCTGATAGCTCGGAGCCTAGAGCCTGCTTCAGATTCTGTGTCCCCTTCTCTCTCTTCCTCTCCCCTGCTCATACTCTGTCTCTCTCTCAAAAATAAATAAAATATTTTTTTAAATTTAATAAAGAAAAAAAGAAAGGCTTCGAAGATAAAACACAAATAACACGTGAAGCCCCTCACCAGGGGAAGCTGCCTACCAGCCCGGCCCCTGGCTCCTGGTGAGGAGGGGGGATGCAGGAGCCCAAGCACTTGTCACAGTTAAGGAGGGCCAGCCTGCCTGGATGCGGGCTTCAAAACCCTGGGGAGCCCAGGTGGCCTAGGAAGACCAGGAGAGTGGCCAGCCACCCCTGGGGGGACACAGCACCCTGAGATGGGACCAGAGAATGTTACTCCTTGCCCCACGCCCCTCAGCCAGGCCGGCAAGTTGGGCCAGGAGCATGCACACAAACACACACACACATGTACATATACACATAGCCATACAACAGACACACCTGACACATACAAACACAGACATATACACACATCCTCCATGCATTTACGTGTACACACATATGTACACAGATATACAGACAAACACACGGACTGCTTGTGCATGCATGTGTTTTCTCAATTACTTAATATATTGAAGTGGAGGGGCGCCTGGGGGGCTCAGTCAGTTAAATGCCCAGCTTCAGCTCAGGTCGTGATCTCACGGTTCATGGGTTTGAACCCCTTGACGGGCTCTGTGCTGACAGCTCAGAGCCTGCGTGGGATTCTCTTTCTCCCTCTCTCTCTCTGCCCCTCCCACGCACCCATGTGGTCTCTCTCTCTCTCTCTCAAAATAAATAAACTTTGTATGTAGAAATTTTGTTTATGGAATGCAAATTTTATTTTTAAATATTTATTTATTATTTATTATTAATTATGTGGAAATCTTGTTTATTGAAGTGCAAATTTTATTTTTTAATGTTCGTTTATTTTGAGAGCCCGTGCAAGGCCGGCTCTTAGGGGCAGGGCAGAGAGAGAGAGAGAGAGAGTAAATCTCCAAGCAGGCTCCACACTCAGCGCGGAGCCTGACATGAAGCTCAGACTCCCAACTGTGAGATCATGACCTGGTCAAGAGGCCAAAATCAAGAGACGGATGCTTAGCCAACTAAGCCACCCAGGTACCCCTGAAGTGGAAATTTTAAATCCTACCATTTCACCAAGATTCTGTGTTTAACTGACAAATACCATTATTCTGCTCATGCGTCTAGTAGTTCAACCATTGCTTTTAAGGGTGTGGGGCTTATACCTTGAGTAACTAAACTTCTTTAGATGTCTTAGTTGATTTTACTGATTTAACATATCCATCCAGCTTTCTTAAGTTGATAAGTAGCCTTCCTAAAAACCAGGATGTTTCCAAGTTCTTAAACAGTTCTTAAGATTTAACAGATTAAGCCTATAAATAGGGTGACTCTCAAGTTCTCTTAAACATTTTTTTGAAGTAGGCTTCATGGCCAACATGGGGCTCCAACTCACGACCTTGAGATCAAGAGTTGCACACTCTACCGACTGAGCCAACCACGCGCCCCAGAGATGGAGATTTTTTGGGTTTTTTGTTTTGTTTTGTTTTTTTAGGTTTTAGTTGCTTTTTGGTTTAGTTGAGGTTGTTGTGGGTTTTTTGTTTGGGGGGTTTTTTTTTGAGTGGGTTCTATACCCAAAGTCGGGTTGAACTCCATACTCTTGGACCCCAGGGTCAAGAATTGCATGGTCTACCAACTGAGCCAGCGAGGCGCCCCATGAATTCTCTTAAACATTTCAAAACTGGCAAACTCAGCATCAGCCTGGCTCAGTGTTCCTCTGGAGATCATAAGCCTGAAAGTCAATTACTCAATTACCCGTTTTAAATTGGAATTGCAAGGCTAATCTGTTAGGTCCTGTAATATGCCTAATTCTCTTTAAACATTACAGATGTGTGAACGCCGGATGGGTAAACTCCTAAGTTTATCTGAGCTTGATTTGCTTCGGTATCTCCAGGCTTAATTCAACCCTTTCTGGGTGAAGGATGCCATGTTGCCATGGGAACGGTTTGCTGTTGGGGGGGGGGGGCCCAGGAGCCTGAGGTCTGGTCGCTTGCACCTCGACCTGCACCTGCAGTGGGTGGTCTGAGCCCATTGCTCCCTCTCTCTCCCGCACCCTCACCCCACCCCCACCCCCAAGCCCTGCCTCCTCCTCTCTCTTGGATCCTCCCTGTTGTTTCGCACTTCCTAAACCTTGGTAGGGTCGAAGGATTGCTTCACAGATTCTACTTTCTGCTCCAGTCCTTCGGAGGGGCCCCCCACCCCGCCATTCTTCCTGTCCTCCGGGCAGCTACCTAGAGCATCCTCTTGAACAGCTCACCCTCTCACACCCGGAGCTTTTCGGCTCCCAAATCTAACCTCCAGCGGGGGTCAAAGACAATGACTGAGAATCACAGAGAGCCAGAAGGAAGATTCCCTCATAGTACAGAAATCTGCTACAGCAGCGCCAAGTATTATCTCTCTGCTGCTTGCATACTCCCAAAGACTGTGGCCTCATCACCTGTTTTTTTATGTAAAATATACATAACATAAAACTCACCATTTTAGGGGTGCCTGGCTGGCTCAGTCAGGGGTGCATGCGACTCTTGATCAGTCGGTTAAGCATCCGACTCTTGACTCAGGCTCAGGTCATGATCTCATGGTTCATGAGCTTGAGCCCTGAATCAAACTCTGCGCTGACAGCATAGAGCCTGCCTGGCATTCTGTCTCCCTCTCTCTCTGCCCCTCCCCTGCTTGCTATCTCTGTCTCAAAATAAATAAAGATAAATTTAAATAAGTAAATAAAATATTTTTTAAAAATTCACTGTTTTAACCACTTTTAGATGTACAGTTCAGGGGCATTAAGTGTATTCCCATCTATCCGTCTCCAGAATGTTTTCTTCCCCAGCTGAAATTCTGTTCCCACTAAACAACACTGCCCCTCCCCCTCCCCCAGCTCCTGACAACCACCCTTCTTCGACTTTGTGTGTCCATGAACTTGACTCCTCTAGGCACCTCATATGAGTGGAATCGTACAGTCATAGTCCTTGTGGGTCTGGCTTATTCCACCCAGCAGAGTGAGCTCAGGGTTCCCCCCATCGGGCAGGGGCCATCAGAGACGCTGGTGCCTCTTGTTTTGAAATGTGCTTTCCCGTAGTGAGCGGGGAATCCCCTCAGGACGCCTCTCAGGGCTGGTGGGCTTCTGGGAAGCATTTCTCACCAGCCAGTCCCACCTCCTCAGGCACCAGACAAAAAAGGAAAGAGTGTGGGGGCTACACACAAGAGGACCCAGGGGTGTTAGAAACAAAAGTTGATTTCTGTTTTTTTTTTTTTAATTTTTAATGTGTATTTTATTTTTGAGGCAGAGAGAGACATAGAGTGAGCAGGGGAGGGGCAGAGAGAGAGAGAGAGAGAGACAGAGAATCTGAAGCAGGCTCCAAGCTCTGAGCTGTCAGCCCCATGTGGGGCTCGAACTCACCAACCGTGAGATCACGACCTGAGCCTAAGTAGGACACTCAACAGACTGAACCACCCAGGCGCCCCGAAACAAAGTCAATTTCTAATGATAGTGGCCTTTGGTCGCCCACAACCGGAGGGGAGGGGTCCCAGCCCACTTGGCCTCCTTGGTACGTCCCCCGGGGAAAATGCCACCTTTGTTGGTTGGCTGTGTTAACTTCCCAGAGCTGCCATAACAAAGGATCATCAACTCAGTGGCTTAGAACAGTGGAAATTTATTTTGTTACGGTTCTGGAGGCCAGACATCCAAAATTCAGTTGTTGGCAAGGCCACATGCTCCGACTGCCTATGCCTTTGTGTCACCTCCTTATAAGGACACCTGTCATGGGATGTAGGCCTCACCTGGGTAATGCAGGATGATCTCCCCTTGAGACCCATGACTTAACCACACATGCAAAGACCCTTTTTCCAAGTGAGGCAGCATTCCTGCGGTTCTGGGGATGAGGAACCACAGTGTGGATGCCCGGGTGCATCTTGCATCTGTCTCTGGTGTGGACGTCCACCCCAGCCGCCCCCTCCATTCCCTGGGGGGCCCTTAAGACCCTTCCCGCTTTCTCAGAGACTGTGGTCTTCTTTCAGCCAGCAGCTGCCTGGAGTCTCACCAGGCCCCCTCACTCCGGCGACTTCCCGGGGGGCTGCCTTTCTGCACTTGCCCATCCCTCACCCCCTGGGAATCCCCAGGAAGGCCAGCCAGAATGTCACTGGGGGAGGGGAGAGAGAAGCCTATGAGGCTTCCTGCCAGTCCTCTGGCCTCTAATTAATCCCCTCTGGTGGACTGTGATTGATTACACCCTCATTAAGTAGCTTTGCACACTCAGGCTCTGGCGCTTTCCAGATTGAAGCTGTCTACCTCGGCCCGTATCTCTGCAGAGCCTGTGGCCTGCTGCCTTCCTCCTTCCCTGCTCCGTTGTCGCAGAAACTGTGGAGTCATGCCTGGAGGGGAGAGACACAGCCAGCTCATTTCCCCTGGGGCCTTTCCTCTGGGAATGGGTTTCAAACCTCAATCTGAAAGGGAAGGGGGTGGCTGCGGTTTAAAATAGCAAACCGTGTGCCTGGCGGCCTCCTGTGTGGCTTCCCCCAGCTTTCCCCTAAAATACCTAAGAAAACATGCCAAAAAAAGATGAAAAACACTGAAAACAGAGACAGGTGGACAGTCTGGGAGGAACCTCCTGTCTGCCTCAACAGCGCTGGCCCCCAGCTTCCCCTAGGGAGCCTGAGGCCTCAACGCAAGAGAGTTCCATTAATCAGGAAGTGGGGGGGGGGGGGAAGAGTGCTGCTTACACCCTCCCCTCAGAGCACTCCTCCCATGAGCTGCTTCTGCATTCAGAGAAAGCAACTCCCAGGAGGCCGCCACCTTCAGGCTGGAAGGAGACAGGGTAACCTGAGACCGGAAGTGGTAACCCGAGACCGGAAGTGCAGTATGGCCACCTGGGCTGGGAAAGTCCTGGGATACAGGCACCGCTGTGGATTATCACAGACTCTATCAAGGCGCCTGGCTGTGGGGGTGGGTGAGGATGTTCCTTCCCAAGGTCAGAGTCACACTGGCCTGGTGTCCAAGGCCTGGTCCTGAGCCGGCTTCTTCTGCAAGCCAGAGCCCGAAGAGGGGGACTCAGCTCTTAAGGAAACAGGCCATGGGACAAGGTCAAGATTCTGGTCACCGATTCCAATGTGTGGACGTGGAAAACCACCAACAAGCAATTCCCAGGCACCACCTGGATGCTCTAGAACTCCATTCTGACCCCGTCTACCTGGAGACTGGCATCAGAGCCCTCAGGTGAAGGGCGCTCAGTCCTGCACGACTGCGCCCTACCCCCATTCAGATGCCAAGTCCAGGTTGTCACTTGTGCTGTGACCCACGGGCTACAGACTGGAGGTTCCCACTGATGAAGTTTTGGAGTGATAATGGTTGTTGAAGGTGGGTCTGGAGGCAACAGCCAAGAGAGAATTCTTGAAGACATCTTTGGTGCAAAAAGGTGATTTTATGAAAGCATGGGGACAAGATCCGTAGGCAGGAAGAACTGCATTGGGGTGTGACGGGTCACTCATTATAGACCCTCCGGTTGGGTGGGGGTCAGGGATAGAGTAAGTCTCTGAGCGATTTTGGAAGCAAGGATTCCAGGACCTTGAGGAGCTCACTGCTGTTAGGAAAACACCATTTCTTACTGTTTAATAAAACCTCAGTCGTGAGCCCCTTCAGATGTATATCAGAGTGCCATAACCTTGGAGTCTGATTGCCAGCTTATATCTTGAGGAAGTTGAGATAAAGGAGGTTTCCAAAGGGATTTTTTTAGTTAAAGTAGACTTACAGAATCTGGGGAAGAGGGGGTAGGTCAGGAAAATGTTAAGCCAAGATTCCCCTCTGCCCCTAGCGAAGTATGTCATGGAGGCGGCTGAGCTCCTAGAGGGAGGTCACTGCCTGTTTCAAGGACACGTCAGTGGGCTGCAGGCAGTGAGGGAATTTAAGTTTTCTTGTGCCTCAGTTTCCCATATCAGCGGGGCAAGCACTTAAACCCCTTTCCTCTGTTCTTGGGCAGCCAGAGTGTCCGGGAACATCACATAGATGCCACCTGCAGGGGTGGGGGTGCTGTTAGCCTGTACTTTGCCCTCAGCTTGCCCCACGCTCCCTCATCACCACAGTCCTCTCCTGGGGTTTAATTAACTTGCTCGAGCAGCTCAGGGACTCAGGAAAACAGCTTACTTACTAGATATTAGAGGCTGTAACTCAGGAACCGCCAACGGAAGAGGTGCAGAGGGCAGGGCATGGGGGAAGGGAGGCAGAGCCGCCACCATCTCCCTCTTCCATCTGTCCTCCTGTCCCCCGAACCCATCTCCCCCAAACCCCATCTGAGGATTTGGTGGAGGCTTCATTCCACAGTCATGACTGACAAAATCATTGGCCATTGGCGACTAACTCAACCTCCAGCCCCTATCCCGTCCCCAGAGGGCGGGGAGGTGGGACCAAAAGTTCCAGCCCACTAATCGCGGGCTGCTGCGCTGCTCTAGCGGTGACCAGCCCCCTTCGTTAGGTGATCCCGGGGGCTGTCCAAAAGCCACCTCAGTCACATGACCCAAGACACCTCTGTCACTTTCATCATGTAGGAAATTCCAAGAGTATTAGGAACTCTACCAGAAATGAGGACAAAGACCAAATATATATTTCCCCTATATTTTTAATAATTAATTGATTAATTAATTTTTGAGAGAGGGTGAGAGAATCCCAAACAGGATCTGCGCTGTCAGCGCAGAGCCCAATGTGGGGTTCGAACTCATCAACCTTGAGCCAAAATCAAGTCAGAGGCCGACTGAACCACCCAGGCGTGCCCCCAAGTATATATTTAAAATTACTGTAAATAACAGTATCACTAGACAGATGATAGATGTAGATCTCACTAGATTGCGCCTCTTTCCAGGGTAAACAAGTGGGGAAAAGAAAAAACCCGGGTATAAGATAAATTGATGCAATGAAAGCTGAGCCCTGACCTCCGAAAATGATCTACAGCAGGATCCGGCAGAAGTGAACTTTGTGAGAAGAGAACAAAATGCCACGCAAAGAGGCCGAACTGAACCAGGGTTGGGGGCGGGGGGTGGAGATGGGGGCGGGGGAGCAAGAAAACAAGAAGGTGAGATGAAAAGAGAGATTAATGAGAAAAACAGGAACAGCAGGGAAATGCTAGCCCACTGGTGGTCCTTCCTGGAAACAGTGAAAGTAGTCTGAGGCTACGGAACACGAGGACAAGGACAAGGAAGGCAAACTTGAGACCCTCTTCGAGAGTGTATTGTGGAAAGGACATGAAAAAGATAAGATCAGGGACGCCTGGCTGGCTCAGTCGGTGGAGCATGCAACTCTTGATCTCGAGGTTGTGAGTTCGAGCCCCACGTTGGGGGTAGAGATTACTTAATAAAATCCTTGGGGCTCCTGGGTTGCTCTCTCTCTCTCTCTGCCCTCCCCCACTCTCACTCTCTCTCTCTTTCAGAAATAAATAAACATTTAGAAAGAAACTTAAAAAAAATAGGGGCACCTGGGTGGCTCAATCGGTTAAGCATCCAACTTCGGCTCAGGGCATGATCTCATGGTCCGTGGGTTCGAGCCCTGCATGGGGCTCTGTGCTGACAGCTCAGAGCCTGGAGCCTGCTTCAGATTCTGTGTCTCCCTCTATCTCTGCCCCTCCCCTGCTCACTGTCTGTCTCTCTCAAAATAAAATAAAGACCTTAAAAACAGAAACTTTAAAAAAATTAAAAATTTTTAAAAATAAAAATAAAAGCTAAAATCAAAAGAGCCACTGTTGGTTTTCCTGATGAAAAGACAGGTTGAGTAAAGGCTGGTATATGTAGATGGAAAGTCGGACACAGTGGCAAAAAATTTTAATAACCAAACGTGATAGAAAAAAAATGGCCGGATGTGCATGCCCCTCCCCTCCTCCTAAAGCCTCCTCCCACCTCCAGAAGGTGTCTGGTTTGCCTTCCTAGGTCTTTCCTTAGATTGTTACGAACTACACATAACATAAAATGTACCATCTTAACCGTTCTCAAAGATCGGTACTGGTGGGAACGTTCACATTGTTGTACAATCCATGTCCAGAACTCTTTCCTCTTGCAAAGCTGAGCCTCCGTACCCATTAAACACTAGCTCAGTCCTTGTTCCCCCAGCCCACGACGGCCACCCTCCTACTGTCTGTCTCTGTGAATTTGATGGCTCTTGGAACCTTATATAAATGGGACTATCCCTTTGTGAGTGACTTGTTTTACTTAGTATAATATCCTCAAGGTTCATCCGTGGTGTGGCATTTGTGGGATTTCACTCCCTTTTATGACTGAATAATATTCCTTTGTTGTGTGTCCACCACACTTTGGTTCTCCATCCGTTGGTGGACACTTAGCTTGTTTCCACCTTTTGGCTATTCCGAATAACATTGCAGGTTTACAAAGTTGGCTTGAGTCCCTGCTTTCAGTTCTTTGGGGGCATATATGGTAATTCTGTTTAAAAAAATTTTTTTTTAATGTTAATTTTGAGAGAGAGAGATTGAGTGAGAGTGAGGGAGGGGCAGAGAGAGAGGGAGACACAGAATCCAAAGCAGGCTCCAGGCACCAAGCTGTCAGCAGAGAGCCCAATACGGGACTCAAACTCAAGGATCCCAAGATCATGACCTGAGCCAAAGTCGGACACCTAACCGACTGAGCCACCAGTGTGTTGGTGGCTCTATTTTTAATTTTTTGAGGAAGTGCCATACTCTTCCACAGTGACTGTGCCATTTCACATTCTCATAAGCACAAGGTTTCCCATTTCTTCCCATTTTGCTAATAAAGCTTGTTCCTTTCTCGTTGGGGAGCGGGTTGATCTAAGAACCGGATCAGCCAGAGAAGTTAGGTCGATTTGTATCAGGAAGGGACGAACTGGGTGCTTGAGAGGGTTGGCGGGCTGGAGATGAGACACTGAGGAATAGTTGGGGGTCACAGGAGAGGTACTAGGAAGGGACTTTTGGAGTTTTAAGGGGGATCACAAAGGGATGCCCCTCTGGTGACTTGGAGAGATTGTTATAAAGATACCAACTGCCGGGGGTGCCTGGGTGGCCCAGTCAGTTAAACGCCCTACTTTGGCTCAGGTCATGATCTTGTGGTTCGTGAGTTCAAGCCCCGCACAGAGCCCGCTTCAGATCCACTGTTTCCTCCCCCCCCCCAACTCTTTCTCTCAAAAATAAACACTAAAAAGATGATCTCTCCCTCTGTCCCTTTTCCCTTCTCACACTTCTCTCTAAAATAAAAAAACTTAAAAAAAAAATCTAGTCTCTTAGCAAGGTTAATGTTTGTAGTAGTTATGTTGTCTACAATCACTGTGTATTAGATCTCCAAGACTTACTTATTAATAGTTGTGTTGTCTGTAGTTGCTATGCTGAGTATTAGGTCTCCGAGCCTCATCTACTGGTTCCTAGTATGTACCCTTAAACCACATCTCCCGCTCACCGACCCCCAGCCCCTCGAAACCACCATTACACTCTGTGTTTTTGAGTTTGGTCCTTTCTAGATGCCACATGTGAGTGAATACTAATATATATTACATATATATGTAGTATATATATAGTAATATATAGTATTCCACTGTATATATATTTATATATCACATCTTTATCCATTCAGCCAACACAGGTTGTTCCCACCTCTTGGCTATTGTGAAGAATGTGGCAATGAACATGAGAGTGCACGTCCCTCATCAGTGGTCTGTTGTCATTTCCCTGGTATATATCCCCACAAGTGGGACTTCCGGATTGCACGGTAGTTCTATTTTTAATGTTCTGAGGCAACTTTATGCCCTTTAAAATTATTAAGGACCTCAAAAGGAGATAGATGTTCTTTCCATGGGTTATATCTAGCAGATGCTAGTGACCGTATTAGAAATCAAACAAGGGGCGCCTGGGTGGCTCAGTTGGCTAAGCATCTGACTTCAGCTCAGGTCATGATCTCACAGTTCATGGTTCCAGCCCTGTGTCAGGCTCTGTGTTGACAGCTCAGAGCCGGGAGCCTGCTTCAGAACCTGTGTCTCCCTCTCTCTCTGACTCTTTCCCACTCACACTTTGTCTCTCTCTCTCTCTCTCTCTCTCTCTCTCTCTCTCTCTCTCAAAAATAAGTAAACATAAAAAAAAGAAAAGATATCAAACAAAAGTGTTTTAAAGGTTTATGTATTCATTTTGGGGCACCTGGCAGGCTCAGTTGGTAGAACGTGTGACTCTTGATCTCGGGGTCGAGAGTTCAAGCCCCACGTTGGCAGTAGACCTTACTTTAAGAAAAAAAACATTGGGGCACCAGGGTGGCTCAGTTAATCACCCCACTCTTCATTTTTGGCTCAGGTCATGATCACGCGATTTGTGGGTTTGAGCCCCAACTTGTTCTCCATGCCGATGGTTGCAAGTCTGCTTGGGATTCTCTCTCCCTCTCTCTGTGCCCCTCCCCTGCTCACTAACTCTCTCTCTCTAAATAAGTAAATTAATTTTTAAAATTCTTAATGAATGTAAAACATAAAAAAGATTTATTCATTCTGTAAAATTAATAATCTCACATGTGATAGAAACACATTTTTACAAAAAATAACTATATTTTTCAAAAGAAGAGCACTTCCGTGAGGAACGCGGCATTGTTCTACAGTTTTTCGAATCTCTTTAATGTGTGGCTTGACAGAAGCCAGCCCGCTGCTCACACCTGCTGCTTCTGCATTCTGTCTCTTGCAGTGGGTTGTTTGGGTTGAAGTCTGCAAAGAAAATCTAGGTCACGCTGATATGTCATTAGAAGAGAGGATGTCGCAGAGCCCCTGAGCGGCACTGTAGACGCCACTTTGAGAAATGCTCGTCTATGTGGATCTCCGCTCACTTTCTGGAAAGCCGTCCTCCTGCCCCTAACCTCAGGTCCATCATCAGTCTTCCTCTAGGAATGAGTCTCCAAACCTGCTTCTTCAAGCTCAAGGGCCACGAGGACCCCACTTAGCCAGCTGGAGCGTGCCGGCCATTGGCGCCCTTGGTCCCCTGCTGGTGACACTCTCCAAGCAAAGCTGCCTGCAGCAGTGACCCAGCACCCCTGCTGATGTCCCCAAGCTTTCTGATGAGGAACCGTACCTGTGCAGTACCTAGAGAAGCTGCCGTTTTGACCATAATGAGGAAGCGGTTTTCCTTACAGCCTGGTACTTTGCAAGGCGGACCAGCACCTCCAAGTCCAAGGCGGTGCCCGGGGTGGCCTGGAGGAGCCCCGCGTGGATTCGAGTCTTCTCCCCACGCGTGCAGCCTCGTCACCCCTTCCTGAGACCTCCGAGCGTCGGAGGCCCCTGCTGGGCAGCATCACTGGGGCCATCAGACAAAGCTGTGTGATACAGTCGTCCCCAATAAATTAGCCTCGAAGAGAGGGACGGGGAGCACAGCTAGGAGCCCAGAAATATCCTCATTCCAGTTGCGGACCTAGGTGGGGTCCAAACAAAGAAACCCAGCAGTAAAATGCGCAGCCGCCCTTGTCCAGCCCTCTTCTGGTTTTCCCAGTTGCAGCTTCTTGTAACCCGCAGCCCTGGGACCTTCGGGAGCCCCACCCCAGCTGGAATTCACGGGGAGGGCCATGGCATGACTCACAGTAACCCTGCAGCGAACAGGGCAGGGCCACGGCGGCCTTCGTGGGGAGACCCCCCCCCTCCCCCTCCCTCCCCGGGCACCCCCTTCCCCAGACAACAGCAACCTGGAGAGTCAGAGCCGCTCAGCAGGCTGGGCGCCCAGAGTGACCACAAGGGGCTCTGGGAAGGACGTTTTGTGCCTCCTCGGACCTGCCCCAGCCTCCAGGGTGAACAATGAAGGTTTTCTTGGTCCTCTACACGGGGCGTGGCCTCTACTGGCCTGGAAAGGAGGGAAATGGGAAGAGGGCGCGGGGCCAGTAGAAGTGCGAGGCCGTCAACCAGTCCAGGGTTTTCACTTTGCTTTGGCAACAGGACAACATTGGGGGGTTGTTTGTTTTGTTGTTGTTTTTAGCCAAAGGGTGGCCTGCGCTGTCGAGGGCTTGCTGACCCTTCTGGCCTCTCTCTCGTTTGCCTTTAGCCCCAAGATCTTGAAAACACAGTTTGGTCACTACTGATGTGGTTCATCAGTT
The DNA here is from genome assembly GCA_004023785.1 of Mungos mungo. NCBI lineage: Eukaryota > Metazoa > Chordata > Mammalia > Carnivora > Herpestidae > Mungos > Mungos mungo. The sequence continues at coordinate 261,107 of PISW01000422.1, read as the reverse complement.
CGTCTGCCCATTTCACAGATGGGGAAACAGATCCCAAGAGGGAAGAAGTCTGTTGCCCACAGACTGACAGTGTGTGGGGGTTGGGTAGAACCTAGGATCTGGGGTTTTCCACAGGGACATCCAGGCAGAGGGGACAGGGATGCCTGTAAGGGGGGACCAGCAGGTGTGTGTCACGGGGTAGGGGTGTCCTGAGGACAGGGGTCCACAGGGGCAAAGCAGGGGAGGCAGAGGCGTCTCTCCAAAGGACAGTCTGGAAAAGAAAGCTAAACCTACGTTCTGCCCTCCTGTGGCCGCAAGTCCAGCCTCTGACCGCGACAATAACCACCCCCCATTTCCAGCCGTGGGACCCCGTGCCTCCCTCCCCTCCCGGCCCCAGGGAAGGGGCCTCGGCGCTTTGACACATGGCCTTCTAAGAGCCCAGAGCACAGCCCTGTGACGTCCCCTTCCTACATTCCCAGCCTCTTCCTGCACAAGCGTGCATTTTTGCACATTGCTGAGTAACTGTGTGTGTTCTGAGATCACACACGTCCAGGCCCTGCTGACCATTCGGCCTAAATCCCAGATTTTCTAAAGAGAGAGGTCGTGGCTTTTGTCACATTCTCAAATGGGTCTGTGGTCCAAGAAGTGGTTAAGAACAATCGCATAAGGAGAGGAGGGGACTTTCAGGGGGGACGGGGTGGAGGGCAGGAGGGTGGGGTGGGGAGGGCTGTGTTGGTGATATTCTTCCCTGCCAGAGGCTTCTCTTTTTTTGAGAGAGAGAGAGAGTGCAAGTGAGCAAGGGGCAGAGAGAGAGAGAGAGAAGCGGGGCTTGAGGTCACCCAGTGTGGGACTTGAGCCCACTAACCTTGAGCTCATGACCTGAGCTGAAGTCAGATGCCTAACCCACGGAGCCACCCAGAGGCCCCCTGCCAGAGGCTTTACATACGGTACTAGGTTTTAGTGCCCTCACCTACCCGTGATGGAGGGTCCCTGGCTCCATTTTACAGATGAGGAAACTGAGACCCAGTGATGTGAGTGAGGTAGCTTGCCCAGGACACAGCCCTGGCTGGGGGACGGAAAAAGCCAGGGCAGGGACGGAGGTCCAAGTCAGCGTTGTATCTGGTCCTACAAAGGCCTTTAGCTCTGGAGCCTGGCACGCACGCCAGACCCTGCGCCCTGCATCTAGGTCCCTGGTGAATTATTTCAGCAGCCAGAGGCCCTGACGGAGGGCTCCTTGCCTCTGGGGTTCGTTCCTGCTGTGTGGACGACAGAGCCCCCAAGACTGGCCCTTGGTATCCATTCCTTTCTTTCTTTCTTTTTAATGTTTATTTATTTTTGAGAAAGAAAGAGAGAGCCGGGGAGGGACAGCAAGAGAGCGGGACAGAGGATCTAAAGCGGGCGGGCTCCGCGCTGACACAGAGATCATGGCCGGAGCCAAAGTCAGACACTTAACCGACTGTGGTGCCCCGGGGTCCAGTGCCGTCTAACAAGGAGGGAGCACGGTGGCCTGAGGACCAGGCTCGAGGGTGGGCTCTGCGCGGCACCCAGGCCCCTTCCCGCCCATCCAGCAGAGAGCCTTTCTTTCTTTGCTCTTAGAAATGTCAGTCACTGGGGCATCCTCGGTTAAGCGTCCGACTTCAGCGCAGGTCATGATCTCACAGTTTGTGGGTTCGAGCCCTGCGTCGGGCTCTGTGCTGACAGCTAGCTCAGAGCCTGGAGCCTCCTTCAGATTCTGTGTCTCCCTCTCTCTCCAGCCCTCTCCTGTTCACGGGCTCTCTCTCTCCCCCTCTCAATAAATTTAAAAACAAAATTTTTTTTTGAGAGACAGGGCAGGATTCCCTGCACATTTCAGCCTGCCTCCAGCCCAACTCACTGGGGCCCAGAATAAACCAGGGCAATCCCCAAACAGCCCCCACCTCCCCGCTGAGGCCTATCCCCCATTCCTGAAATTCTTTTTTTTTTTTATTTTTTTAACATTTTTTTATTTATTTTTGATACAGAGAGAGACAGAGCATGAGAGGGCGAGGGGCAGAGAGAGAGGGAGACACAGAACCGGAAGCAGGCTCCAGGCTCCGAGCTAGCTGGCAGCACAGAGCCTGACGCGGGACTCAAACCCACAAATGTGAGATCTGACCTGAGCCGAAATCGGAGGCTTAACCGACTGAGCCACCCAGGCGCCCCGTGAAATTCTTTTTTAAAAGCATCTTTGTTATAGGTGATTCTTGTCCGGCACCGCGGCTGGGACATCAGGGAGCTGCGGCGTTGTGTAAGGTTGAGATGGCCCCGTAACGGCTTGACTAACACCCCCTGTGAGATGGTCACCACGGTCAGTTGCGTGAATAGCTTCACCCCGCGTGGTTGCAGGGGAAAAAAGAAAAAAGGAAAACCGTGTTTTCTTCTTTGTGATGAGAACTTCTAGGACGAGAACAGTGGTGATGACATCATGCCCTACATTCCATTCCTGAAGTCCGGGGCCTTGGTTTCTTCATCTGTAAATTGGGAATCATGATGCGCAGCCTCCTTGCCTTATGGGGTTCCTAAAAATCACACCGGAGGGTGTTGGGAAAAGTTCAGGATGCCCCCCACTGATATGGGGGAGAGCAGACCCCTTTCCGGACTCACCCACTAAGCGCACATTTCCTGTCCCCAGGGCTCTGGGGACCCAGGCTGGGAGCCTCCCTGCTCAGGGCTGTGCTGGGGCAGCTCCGAGTGTGGGTCGGGGGCCCTCGGGGGCCGTAGGGCGAGGGTGCTTGTTTTCCCTGCCCACCCTCAGTGGCCCCCTTGGTCCTCAGGGTGGGCTGGGGGTGGCCCCCCGCACCCTCCCCCCAGAGTGGGAATGTTACCATTGCCTGGTCCAGCCAAGGCACCAAGCTGAGAACAGAAGCTGTAGCTCCCACCGGAGGATGACAGAGACTGGGGAGAGGCGCTCGGGGACAGACACAAGGTTTACCCATCTCTCACATGGAGAGGCCACAATGCTTATTCTAACGCTCTCGGGTAGAACTCCACGTTTCTCTGCTTCTCCAAAGTGATTAACGTGGTTTCAACCCCTCCCCCGCTTGACTGGTGGGGAATTCACCCTTAGTCATGTTTGGGGAGCCTGCCCTTTCCCTGGGGTTGTGCCAGAACCGCGGGGTCTTACAGGGTTGAGAACATTTGGAGTAGGGCCCCTGGGTCCTAATGCACACTGGTCCCTGTGCTTGGCCAAGCCCACGGGGTCCCTTGCTGGGAGGGACAAGGGTGTCTGCAGAGACCCCCAGCTGGGGGGTCTCGGCGTGTGGTGACCCCTAAACCCCGTCCCTCCTCGAGCTTGAAGAAACATCGCCCCTACCTGATACCCTTTCTACGGGAGCCCCGCTGGGGTTTTTCTTCTGGACGCCTGGTTAGCCTCTCGTTTCAACCCCACAATTCAGAAGCCCCTCAAGACACAGGACCACCAAAAGGGAAGAGTGAAGTGAGCTCAGAAGCCACAGAGCAAGGCCATTTCCAGAGTTTTCCCTGTATGGAAAAGCATCCATCAGTACGTGGCCAGCCCCCCTTTGGCTTCATCCTGGGTTGGGGGTGGGGGGTCTTTGTCCAGAGGTTGGAGGGCTTGGGAGACTTCCCTGTAGTGGGAAGGGGCTCTTCTGGCCCCCTGGGGAAGTTCTGAAGATGTTCTTTGCAGCTGGGAAACCTTGAAGGGACTGGGGGGCTCCTCCCTTGCCAGGATGCTGGAGGGGAGCCCTGAGCCACCTCCAGAGCAGAGAGGGCCATTCTGGGCCTGTTGGGTGGGAATCCGGGGTAAGGCTGGGCCACCCCTGACCTCTGGGCATCCTTCCCTCTTGCAGGACCTGGGCATGGAGTCGACCTCTCTGGACGACGTTCTGTACCGCTACGCCAGCTTCAGGAACCTGGTGGACCCCATCACACACGACCTCATCATCAGCCTGGCCCGCTACATCCATTGTCCCAAGCCGGTAGGGCCGCCACGGTCTGAGCCCGCCAGATCTGGGGGTGTGAGGCGGGTGCCCTTTGCCCGGGGAGCCCAGTGCCCCAGGAGGGTTGGTCGATAGTGCCCGGGGTCCCGAGGGGGACAAGCCCCTTGTGCAGACGTCAAGCCAGCGGGCCTGATGCCCGCCCCATCCTTAGGCCCAGCATCCGTAGCGGAGATCAGCATGATCCATATAGAATTTGTTGGGCCCCTGGGTGCATTAAATCTGAATTCACTTTCAGCATTTAAAACTCAGAAGATTTCACACCTTCTTTATATTTAGCTACCCTTGAGAAATGGAAAACTCTGGTAACATGAAGCCCTCATTATGTGGGGCCAGGGCCACTGCGTAGAGTCATGTAGGTTGTAACGCGCACGGGTGTAGAGGTGGCAGGGGTGAGGGGAGACAGGAGACAGCTCAAATCCAGCCCTGTCTCTGCCACCAAGGCATAGGTGCCGGGACAAGACTGTGTCCATCTAGAGGTGGACTTTTCCTTCTTTGCACAAAGGTGCCATCTAAGTCTCACAGGGACCTTGCTCTGGAGCTGAGCCTCCCTCCCTGCCTTTGTCTAGGGCCTTCTCTGGCTTCTGGCTCCAGGACTCGGGGTGAGGAGGGGGCCTGAAGGGCTGGCAGCCGGGCGGGGGCCGGCGGGGGCCGGCGTGGGGGAGGGTTGGCAGTGGCACGCAGTAGAGGGCAGGGATGCTGGGCTCAGATACGGGATGGTAAGAAAAAGGGGTGATGACGGCGGGCAGCCTGGGAGTCTCGGGTCAGGGGAGGAGGGGTGGGTGCCTGGAGCCATGAGGGGGGGCGTGTACCCCCTGGGCCTGGAGGCTCCTTCACTTCCCATTCAGATCACACCTGGCTCAGCCTGGGGCAGCTGGGACCAGAGTCTGCCAGCCTGGCAGGGGCCAGACCTCTGCCTTTTCTAGAATTTAGATGCCCAAGGTGAAGGGGTGATGGGTTCTGGGGCACTCAGAACAGCTCAGTGGGAGAGATGTTATTTTTATGCCCGTTTCAGCGTTGAGGATGACCAAGTTCAGGCAATGAAGTCATTGGATAAAGGTTACACTCTGGGCCCCAGTTCTGGGCTGAGTGGGAACCGGTGCTCAGGATCTCTGCACTGTTCCTCAATTGCCGGCAGCTTCTGCCAGGGCTCCAGGGGGGCTCACAGGGGTGCATGGGGGCCGGAGGAGGGGGGCCTGTGCAGGGACAGCTGGAGCACCCGCCCCCCTCCCGCCCTCCCTGCCCATCCGTGTCAGACCTCAGGAGACTGGACGGGGCGGAAAGGAGAGGTGGCCCTCCGTGCTGAGCTCCGTCCCTTCTGTCCAGGTGGGGAGCACAGGGCCCGCACTGGGGGCGTCTTAGTGCAGGCGTCTGCAACACGTTACCACTGACCACGTGGCTTACAAACAACAGGAATGTGTTGCTCACAGCTCTGGAAGCCAGAAGTCCAAGGTCAGGGAGCCCAGCATGGTCAGGTTCCGGCAAGAGTCCTGTTCTGGGTTTGCAGACGGCCACCTTCTTGTTATGGCCTCACGTGGCCGAAAGAAAGCAAACTAGCTCTCTGACCTCTTCTTTTTTTTTAAGGTTGTTTATTTATTTTTTATATATAATAATTTATTGTCAAATTGGTTTCCATATAACACCCAGTGCTTCTCCCTACAAGTGCCCCCTTCCATGACCATCACCCCCTTCCCTACTCCCCCTGCCCCTTCAGACCTCGGTTCATTTTCAGTATTCAATAGTCTCTCATGATTTGTGTCCCTCTCTCTCCCCAACTCTCTTTCCCCCTTCCCCTCTCTATGGTCCTCTGTTAAGTTTCTCCTGTTAGACCTATGAGTGCAAACATATGGTATCTGTCCTTCTCCGCCTGACTTATTTCGCTTAGCATGACACCCTCGAGGTCTATCCACTTTCCTACAAATGTCCATATGTCATTCTTTCTCATTGCCATGTAGTACTCCATTGTGTATATATACCACATCTTCTTGATCCACTCATCAGGTGATGGACATTTAGGCTCTTTCCATGGTTTGGCTATTGTAGAAAGTACTACTATGAATGTTTATTTTAAGAGAGAGAGAGAGAGTGGGGGAGAGACAGAGAGAGGGAGAGAGAGAATCCCAAGCAGACTCTGGGCTGACAGTGCAGAGTCCGACATGGAGCTCAAACTCACAAACTGTGCGATCATGACCTGAGCCGAAACCAAGAGTCAGACGCTTAACCAACTGAGCCACCCGGGCGCCCTGCTGGCCTCTTCTTATAACCCTCATGACCTCATCTAATCTTACTTAACCCCCTCAAAGGCCCATCACACTGGGATGGGGACCAACATCCGTGTTGGTTGGGGACACAAACTTTCCGTCCACTGCATGGGTGTAGTTTCTCGGGTCACTTAATTAGCTGAACTTGGTCTTTTTTTTAATAATTTAAAATTTTTTTAATTTATTTTTGAGTGAGAGAGACAGGCAGACAGAATGAAGTGGGGTTGGGGTCAGAGAGAGAGGGAGACACAGAATCCAAAGCAGGGCCCCAGACTGAGCTGTCGGCACAGGGCCCAATGCAGGGCTTGAACTTGTGAACTACAAGATCATGACCTGAGCTGAAATTGGACACTCAACTGACTGAGCCACCCAGGCGCCCCTTAACGTTTTATTTTTAATGTTTATTTACTTTGAGAGAGAGAGAGAGAGAGAGAGCGTGAGCAGGGGAGGGGCAAAGAGAGAAGGAGACCGAGAATCCCAGGCAGGCCCCACACTGTCAGTACGGAGCCCAGTGCAGCGCTTCATCTCACGAACGTGAGATCATGACCTGAGCTGAAACCAAGAGTTGGTGCTTAACCAACTGAGCCACCCAGGTGCCCCTGAACTTGATCTTCCTCCACTCCAAAGGGGCCCAACAACACCGTCTCCTGTAGACCTGTGGCTGAAATGACTCTTGAGAAGGACGGCCGTGCGTCTGTCCTGGTCTAGCACCTGTACATGGCAGCTAAGGTATAACTTAGTCACTGAGCACCAACCGTGTGCCAAGCAGGGGGCTCAGGCCCAGCGGGCCAGTTGTGGGACACGGAGGCAGGGAGTGGGCTCTGAGTCTTGGAAAACAAGGGTCTGGCCTCTGATTTCCGGATTTCCAAGAGCCAGCCATGGCGTCAGCCGTGTCGGAGGCCCGGAAGCCTGGCTAGTTCCCTTGTTTGTACCCAAGGCCACGTGGCGGGAGAAGCCCTTTGGAAGGAACCCCCACCCCCACCCCTCGTTGTGGTTGAGGCCGAGGTGGGCGGTCCCGACTCTAGGGTCCCAAAGCTGGTGGTGAGGGTGACCCCTCAGCCCACCGCAATATGTGACTGGCTTGGGGCTGGCCAGGACTTCTCATTCTTTCTCATCTGAGAACTCCAGATCAGCCCGAGTGTGGGCCTTAAGGTCATAGACCGAGATGATGAGACCATCAGTATGAGGGGCGTCTCCCTGTGAGACAGGACAAAGGAAAGAGCCCCTCCTGGTCCAGTCTTGGTGAAGCATCTACCAGGTACACGACCCTTCCCACCACTGAGACAACCCCCTCGAATGTGTCCCATCCATTTTCTCAACCTGTGTCCCCAGCTGGATGTGGGCTTGGACCCTGGCAAACAGATGGGTCTGGGCCTGTCCCCAGGGGGAGGGGGACAGGCAGAACCCCATCCCGCCATGCCTGCGTGCTGATTAACCCACAGCTCAGCTTCAGACTCAGGCGTCACCCGCCTCTTGGACGTTTGTGCCCGGCGCCCCTGAGTCACCACCACAACCCCACTATGAGCACAGATCATTCAGCGGGAAAATCTGAGAGACCATTTTTTTCCCTGGGCCCCGGCTCCAGCCCCGCACATCTATCCCATCATGTCGACTGTGGGGTGTGCTCGCTAAAATGAGGGTGTGTGGGCAGTGATCTGTTTAGGAGGTGTCCCGGGGAAGCCAGGCCGGCCCAGACTCCATCCTGGGGAGGACAGATGGCTTTGGCATGGTCCCTTGAGGCACCAGGGGCTCCAACCATAGAGGGGCTCCCCGGGGACGTAAGCTCCCAGGCCCTTCTGTCCCGCTGGCTTGCCTGGTCCGTCCAGGCGGAGGCACACCAGAGAAGGGAGGGACACGAAATTGGGAAAAGTGGGTCCAAGGGGGTTTGGGACCAGCAGCCATGTTGCCCATCACAGTCAGCACGTCCGGACAGCCCTAATTCCCTAATGTACTGGGGTCTCTCCAAGGCCCTCCGGGTCCCCATGTCCTTCTCAGCGCTGCTGTAGAGCCTCCGGCCGGACTCTGGGCCTCACTCCTGCCTCCCACCCTCTGTGGTCTGGGAACAGTCAGAGAGTAATCCTGGGAACAGCCAGAGAGTAATCCGCAAGGACAACTGGATCACACAGGGGCCTTGCTGAGCTGCCTTCCTTGTGACGTTGTGTCGTAGTTTATCCAAACTCCTTCGTTGCCCCTGCCTGAATCTCCTAGATCATCTCTTATTTCCCTGGCCGCCCCGCTCACTCTACTCCAGGCACGTAGGCCTCCTTGCTGTTCCCGGAGCATCCGGATCCTTCCCGACCTTGGGCACTCTGCTGCCGCCTGTGACCACACCTGCCCTCTCTGGCCGGCTGTCCTCTCCTCCCTTCAGGCTCAGCCCAGCCGTGTCCTCTCCAGGGCCACCTCCGGCCAGCCTAGCTCACAGAGCCCTCCTGGCCAGCCTTTGGGCTGTTCATTGCTTTATGTCACTCGCTGGTCTCCGAAGGCCTCTTACCTTTCATCCGCCTTCCCCACCAGAACGTAAATTCCAAAGGGGCAAGAGATGGCGTCTGTCTCATTCACGATTCCTTCTTGCACCCGGCAGGGCCCTGGCGGGAAGCGGGCAATGCATTCCATTGTGAATTTTTGAGAGGTTTTAATAATGGGACCATTTCCAGGGTTGTGGGCAGGAGAGAGGAAACCAATAGGGGATGCTGAGACGCCCAAAGATGAGCAGCAGCAGGAAGTTGCTACCACAGAAAGGGCCGTGGTATTTTTTTATGTTTGTTTATTTTTGAGAGGGAGACAGAGTATGAGTGGGGGAGGAGCAGAGAGAGAGGGAGACACAGAATCTGGAGCAGGCTCCAGGCTCCGAGCTGTCAGCACAGAACCCGGCGCGGGGTTCAGACTCACGAACCATGAGATCACGACCTGAGCTGAAGTCGGACACTTAACTGACTGAGTTACCCAGGCCCCCCGTATTGTATTTTCTATTGCTGTGTAAACAAATTACCCCCAAAATTCGTGGCTGGCAGCAGTAGATGCTGCTGTGCAGTCTCTGTGGCTTAACTAGGTCATTCTAGCTTAGGGTCCCTCAAGACAGGGGCAGGGCTGCATCAACAGGCTTGGCAGAGATTGGCAGACCTCCTTCCCGGAGGGCACATCCCTTGGCTGTTGGCAGGAGTCCCCACTTCCTTGCCACATGGGTCTTTCCATAGGACCTCTTGACCTTCTTCCCATCATGCCAGCTGGCTTATCCCTGAGCAGGTGATCTGAGAAAGAGCAGGGCAGACGCCAAAATATCTCTTATGACCTAGCCACAGTCTATTGATCACCCAGGTCAACCCTGATGGGGTGAGGAAGGGGGCAATTCCAGGAGGCCAGGTCAATGGGGGCCATCTTGGAGGCTGGCCACCACGTAGGCTGAGACACAGACCTTTCCTCCTGTCCTCGGGTCTGGCTCCAAGCACTCTGGTTAGCTGAACCCACCTGGAAGCTGGGGAAGCAGGTCGGTGGTGCTGTCCCTAGCTCAGCCTTCCGGGCACCGAGAAGAGCCGAGAATGGACTGCGGGAAGGGAGTAAGGAGAAAAGCCAAGAGAACTCGGTATCTGGAGCAGCGCCCAGCGTGTAGTAGGAAGGACCTTCGATACTTGATGCATGAATGAATTTATGAATGAGTGAGGGAAGCCTTAGGGCTGTAGTAGTGGGGGCTGTGCTGGTTTGCGGCCTCGGGGAGCACACACAGGTGCCTGGGGCAGCCAAGATGACAGGTGGGAGTCACCCTCTGACAGCAGACAGGTGGAGCAGTGTCTGGGTGCTGTGACCCCCTCCTGGAGGGGACTGCCGTCGGTCTTAAGCATCTTTCCTGGCAAGCCAGTGCGAGTCCGGCAGGTTATTCCCCAGGGTCCGAGTCAGAGGGAAGGGCCAGGCCGGAAGAGGGGGCGCGAGACCCGCGCTCTACCCTGCAGTGCCCTGTCACCCCTGACTTCTGCCCCCTCTCCTTCCTTCTTCCTTTTCCATGGGCGGGAGGAACAGCTGCGGAATTGATTCCACAAACCGCCCTTGAGCCTTGGGCGTGGGTTAGGACTCGGTTGCAAGTAACAGAAGGCCGCGCGCGCTGCCTCAAGCTGGGAAGAGAGTTTATCCTGCTAGGAAGGGTCCTGTGAGGCCCAAGGACAGCCAAGCTTGGAAGGCGGGGCTAGAACTACAGTGGGGCGCAGACATCTCTCCATCCCTCCTCTCTGCTCACCCAGGCCCCACTGGACTCCAATCCCGGGGCCGAGTTTACTCGTTGGGGTGGTGGGGATGGGGAGGGGGGGCGTCCAGCCCTGGGAGGAGACGTGGGCGTGTCTCGTCTCCAGGAAACGGCTGGTTGGCTGCGCTTGGCATTGTGCCCGCTTCTGGACCAATCAGCTGCAGCCTGGGATGGGGTCTGGTTGCACAAAGGGGCTGCCGGGCCTCACCGCGTTGACAAGCAGAGAGCGCGCCGCGCCCGGTGCGGGGCGCACGGACCCGTTCCTTGGCGGCGCTGATGTTCAAACTTCTCGGTCAAGGCGGCACCAGGGGCTCGTGGCTGCTCTGTATTGAGAAGCAGCTGTTTCTGGAAACCGCGCAGAAACGGCACTTCTTCCTCCCGCTCCTTGCGTCCTCTCCCTTCCCCACCCTCTCCCGACTTCTCCAGCTCTGGGCCGGTCCTTGCTTTGTCCTGGTCTCCGCGGGAGGGAGGCCCGGAGGGGTCTTGGAAGATGGACGGAGCTGGGGGAAATGAAATGGGCTCGCTTAAGGCGGCTTTTGTGGGTGCAAATCAGAGAAACACCTTGAATCCACCAAAGCAAAAGGTGCATCACCACGACGGTGGCGGGGGGATGGCAGGTCGGGAAGGATGTCGGCCTGAGCCGAGCTTTGCGTCCCCATTTCGTCTTACAAGCTGTGGGGCTTGCCAGTCCTTTCCACTTCTTTAAGCCTCCGTTCCCTCGTTTGTAAAGTGGGGATAACAGCGCCGGTTGCAGAGGAGGGTTGTGAGTTACAGCATTGCGACGAGGTCGTGCATGCAGTGCAGGGGCGACGCCGAACGGTACATGCGCCAACAAACGTTCCCTGTTTATGTAGTCCAGGCAGACGGAGGGGAGCTCTCACTTCTGGAAGGACACTAGCTCGCGCTGAGTCTCAGATCAGCGGTGAGGGGACCGTACCCTTTGTCCTCGTTGGTGAGGAATCGGGCTTGTTCGGTCTCCCAGGTGGGGAACGGCCGCGCGCGGTCCACCGGTTGCCGCGCCTTGCACGCAGCTGCCCCCTTGTGGCCGCGTCCGCGCACTGCGGCGGCCGCTTTGCCGCCTTTTCCTCTCTTTGTTTCTTCCTTCAAGGCCCAGCCAGCTCAGGCCCAGGGGATGGCCCCGGACTTTGAAAACCCCGGGAGGTGGCTGGAGGAGGAGCCCAAGCTGAGGAGCTCGGTTCTCAGCTTTGGAGCAGGTGCCGTGGGAGAGTGACGATGTTCTGTCCCCGGGGTCGTCCCAGGAGTGAAGCAGGGCGGACCACCCAGTCCCACTGACTTGGTCCTTCTTGTCTTTGAAGCAGTTTGAACTGGTGCTCCTCCACCTTGGAGACACAGGGGAATCACCTGCTTTGAAACAACCCCCGCAGGCAAGCAGCCGACCCATGCTGGGGGTGACCCCCAAGCAGCAGGGATTTTTAAAGCTCCTTGGAGATTCCAGTGTGCAAGAGCCCCGAGCAAAGAACCACAGTTCTCGACACACCATCTCCGTTGTCACCTCCGCTCTCCTTTTGGCCTCCGCAGGTGGCCTTCACCCTGAGCCTCTTCTGGCCAAGGCCTCCTCTCTGGAGTCCTGCTGACTCCTCCTCTCCTTGGTGCTCTTGGCTGCGTGCCTCCTCCATCCCTTTGTGTGCGTGTCTCCTCCCCCTCAGCTCAGTCCACGGCCAGGGGGTTTAATCAGAGGCTGATGAATGTGATGAATGTGTCTTGAGCCCCAGCCTCACAAGTCCAATAGCATCTCCCAGGAGATGTTCCGCGGGGCTGGACAATTGCCCCTCCCTGCCTTTTTGTCCCCTTCTCCCCTGGAGCCCCCTGCCTTCCACCCAGCTCCCAAGCCCAAAGCCCAGACCCTTCCTCATCTTCTCCCAGCCCAGACCCTCTCCGCCTTGTGCAAGGTCAAGCAAGTGTGGAGGTCTCCATCACTTTCAGCCCTTTCCACGGGCCTGGCAGGGATCCCCCCAAACCACGAAAAGCCGATTCCACCCCACGTTCACCCCTGATCACTGTTTGTCACAGGGACAGTCTCAAAGTGCAAACGTGACCTTGCTGTTGTCCCTTGATGGAGCACCTGCGCGCTTCCCCTTCTCCCCTTCCCACACACCCGTCTGACAGGCTCAGTGAAAAATTAAGTCTAGGAATAAGAACATGGAGTCCAGGGGTTTGCAGGTGTAATCACCTGAAGTGACAAGTGACATCTGTTTATCGGACAGGCATAGGCAGTAGGAAGTGAGGTTCTTGGGGAACTAGAGACCAGAGGTGCCGTCTAAACCGATTCCTCTGTCTCCTGAGTCTCCATTCAGATGTTTCATCTCTTTGGACACTCAACACCCGCCTTTCCTACCTCTTCTCTCTTGTCTCCCACCCTCAAGGTCTCCTCTTGTCTTTCCATGAGCCCCAGCCCTGCTCCCTAAGCCTCAGCTTCTTCCGCTTTAAAATGGAGATAATGAAAGTGTTTCCGGTCCAGGGTGTTGTGGGGATTCCATAAAGTCCTAGCCTAATGTCTGTGTGCAGTAATCCACGTGACAGGTGGTAGAGGCTTGGACCAAAGTGGTAGCCATGGAGGTGGTGAGAAGTGACCGGACCCCAGGTTGTCACCTGCTTCTGCCCCTGTAACACCCCCCACCTCCCAAACATTTGCACACATTTCGTCCTCACTCAGGGATGCCTCGTTTCCTCTCTCCATGCAAAGCTCACAAACTCATCAGCCATCAGCGGATAGCTGCTCAGGACGGCACAGTATTTACTGTGTGCCTTCCCGGAGAGCCCTGTGCTGAGCTCCAGTCCGAGCACTCTACAAGTCGTAACTGGCTTCATCCTGACAATATGCCCTGGGAGTTTGGTTCTGTTATCCCTTCACAGTCAGGTGACTTGCCTGAGGTCACAGCGGAGGGACAAAGCGAGGGTTCAGATCCACCCAGTTTGGGTCTGAGTCCATATTCTTAACGACTCAATACGCTGCTTCTCCACTAGCAGAGTGATGGCGATGGTCACGGTCACCAAGCTGGCCTTTACCGAGTGTTCAGGGCACGCCAGGCGCTCTCCCTAGCACTGGTCGCGGGTTCATGGTTGAGCCGCACCACATCCATGTTGCTCTGCGCACGTGGGTTTTCATCCGAACCCCGGCACCTGCTGGCTCTCGGCTCTGAGCACTGGGCCGCCTGGCAGGAGCACAGCCTCTTGGCCTCACTCCCCCAGGGTTGGCGGCCATCTATGGAGTTAACTTCCCCTGGCACAGAGCTGCTGTCTCTCTGGCATCTCTCTGATGCCCCCTGAACCCAGTGTAAGTTTACTAGATCGGCCATAACAAAATGCCACTTAAACTTATTTTCTCATAGCTCTGAGGGCTGGAAGTCCAAGGTCAAGATGTTGGCAAGGTTGACTTCTTGAGTCCTCCCCGTGGCCTAGAGATGGCCACCTTCTCCCTGTGTCCTCACATGGTCTTTCCTCTGTGCGTGTCTGTGTCCTAATCTCTTTCCATGAGGACACCAGTCATACTGGATTAGGCCCACCCCCAATGACCTCATTTCACCTTAATTACTTTGTAGTGACCCTACTTCTGCATACAGCCGCATTCTGAGGTACCCGGGGTTAGGACCCTAATTTACGAACTTAGGTGGGACACAATTCAGGACAATTATTTCAAACTCCAGTGCTGAAGGGCCTGCAGTGCTTGAGCACGTGACTCTAGTTCTCAAGGTCGTGAGTTCAAGCCCCACATTGGGTGTAGAGTTTACCTTAAAAACATGCTGATTGTCCAGATAGAGTAGATGAATGAATTGGGCTGGGAAAGACTTGGCTTCCTCATTCTTTTATTTTCCCACTTTTGACATTTTCCATAAAGATATTTCCCTCTCATTTTTACTATGTGGGAGACCAATGAGGGAGCATTTGTTCACGGCTGTCTCCCCAGCTCCTAGAACTACCTGGCACCTAGCGGGTGCTCAGTAAACATGGGTTGAGCAAATGAGGGAGCGGAATGGCCCTGGACTTTGGGGAGAGGCGGGGACCACGGTGGACAGTGGCTAGGAGGCCAGCCAGCACTTAGCTCGGGTCAGTTGTCAGATTGCCTGGAATTCAGAGTTTTCTATAAATCTCAACGTTGCCCTGATAGCAACGAATTCACAGAAGCGAGAACATTAGGCGGATCTGTTTGCAACCAGTGTCCTCTCCTAAGCAGGAAGGGGGGGGCGCGCCCTCTCCCAAGGGGGGTCCCACAGTGAGCCAACAGGGCAGGCCTCCCTCAGCCCACACGTCTCCAGTGGAGACAGGAGAAGCTGGAGGTGAGAGCTTGGGTCCCCCTGCCTGTTCCTGCCACTCAGGCCCCCCCCCCCCCCGCCTGTGGTCGTCTCTGCAGGAAGGGGACGCGCTGGGCGCCACCGAGAAGCTGTGCAGGCAGCTGACTTACCACCTCAGCCCCCACTCCCAGTGGAGGCGGCACCGGGGGCTGGTGAAGAGGAAGCCACAGGCCTGGTGAGTCTCAGTCACCCGAGGTGGAGCCGCCCTGCCCCTGCCCAGCCTCCCACCCCCACCCTCCAGGGTAGCCCCAAATGAACCCACGCCAGGCTGGGCCTGTGCGACACAGAACTCCCTTCCAGGGGTGAAGGGAGGAGCTGGGACCGGAGGGGTTGTCTTGGAAGGTGCCCGAAGGAGGTGAGATGGAAGGAGAATTCAGGGTTGGGTGGGGGGCAGCCCAGTCTGTGGGTGGGGAGCTGGGGAGTAAGGGCCCATTCAGAAGGGGTGAGTGGGGAGGCAGACAGGAGGAGTTTCTAATTCCTGGCGTGAGGAATATGGATGAGGAAGTTTTGGGGTGATGGTGGGGTGGTCGGAGCATACGGCCAAGAAAGAATTCTTGAAGACGTCTTTGGTGCAAAAAGGTGACTTTATTAAACCACGGGGACAGGACCCGAGGGCAGAAAGAGCTGCGTGGGGTCCTGATGGGTAACTCATTATATACGCTCAGCTTGGGAGGGGGTCAGGGACAGAGTAGGTCTCTATAAAGAATTTTGGAAGCAAGGTTGCCAGGACCTTGAGGGGCTACCTGTTGCTAGGGCAACACCATTTATCACCGTTTAGTAAAACCTCAGTCCTGAGACCCTTCAGATGTATATCGGGAGCCACCAGCTTGGACTGTGATTGCCAGCATAGGTCCTGGGCAGCTGAGATAGAAGAAGTAGACCTCGGGATCCTGGTGATTGGGACAGTGTTCAGCTTAGGTTCACTTGCCCCCAGCCAAGTGTCATCATCCAGGCTGCTGAGCTCCTAGAGGGAGGTCACTCTGCCTGTTTCAAGGACTTGTCAATGGGCTGCAGGCAGGGGATGGTGCCATCTGACTGGCCACAGATCACCCAGCCCCGCTGCTGGGAGCCTTCCAGCCGCAGACCCCAAGGATAGAGACTTCTGTTGTTTGCCGAGAGGAAGCCCAAGGTGTGATCCTTGGGCTGCTGATTTTAACACATGCTCTTGAACAAGGCTGAACCCCCTCCACCTTCCTCTTCTTCCCATGGTTGGAGCCCCGGGGCTCGCCTGGGGTCTCTGGAAGTGGGGAGCTCTGGCCTCTGAGTGAGGAGTAGCAAAAGGCGGAAGATGGGAGGAGTCAGCAGCTACCTGCCCCCCAGGCCCAGAGCCCCTGCGCCCCGCCCCTGCCTGCGGTCCTGCAGGACTCTCCCAGAGGACTCCCCCATCTGGTGGGCAAGACCATCCTGAAAGAGAGACCTCAGGAGACTTGTGACACTCCCGGGGGGCAGGAAGCTCTGTCCAAGTAATAATGACAGTAACAAATATCATCATGCATCACAAGGCACTGTCCTAAATGCTTATGCATGGGACCTTATTTCACATAACAACTCTGTGGTACTCGGTTAGCTCCATTTGTGCAGTTACAACTGAGGCCCAGGGTAGAAGTCACGTGACTAAAGGTCACCCGAGTAGGAAGAAAAGAGTGAAGATGCAAACGCAGGCAGTATGGTACCCAGAATGTACCCTTAGTCACTGCAGAAACATCTGGGCCTCTTTCCCTTGTGGCTCCTTGAGCTCTGGACGGCCGGGCCCAGCCAGGCTGAGGACTGAGGTAGTGGCAGGGGGACCAGCGGTCCTGGTCTCTCCCGTCCCTGGTGTTGCAGGGCAGGAGGTGGCCCCGTGGTGGTGGCCACTGCTGCCTCCGGGAAAAGGCTTGCGCTCCTTGCTTGAACGTTGCTTGCACCTTCTCCCCTGCAGCCTCAAGGCTGTCCTGGCCGGGAGCCCTCCCGACAACACGGTGGACCTGTCCGGCATCCCGCTGACCTCGCGTGACCTGGAGCGGGTGACCAGCTATCTGCAGCGCTGCGGGGAGCAGGTGGACAGCGTGGAGCTGGGCTTCACAGGCCTCACGGACGACATGGTCGTGCAGCTGCTGCCAGCGCTCAGCGCGCTGCCCCGCCTCACCACGCTGGCTCTCAACGGCAACCGGCTGACCCGGGCCCTGCTGCGCGACCTCACCGACACCCTCAAGGACCCCAGCAAGTTCCCCAACGTCACGTGGATCGACCTGGGCAACAACGTGGACATCTTCTCGTTGCCCCAGCCCTTCCTGCTCAGCCTGCGCAAGCGCTCCCCCAAGCAGGGCCACCTGCCCACCATCCTGGAGCTGGGTGAGGGACCGGGCGGTGGGGAGGAGGCCCGGGACGGGACAGTGGGCCAGGAGGACCCTGGAGGCGGCCCTCGGGATCCTGCCGAAGACCGCGAAGGCAGGGAGAGGGTAGGCACAGTTCAGACATGACACAAGTAGGGGGCCTCGCCAGGGAGTCCCGGTGGAGTAGGACGACTGAGGCAGGCTAGGGGGCCCCTCGAGGGGCCTCAGGCTGTCACCCAAAATGGGCCTGGGCAGCTCCACCCATGGGAGCCAGACTATAGCATCTGGAAAGGGGGCCGTATAACACTTCTCTTTGGTTTCCACTGCCCCCTCGCCCATCTCCTCTGCCTTCTGGCTCCTGACAAATCATCCTTGGCAGACTTGTGGGTACAGTCTGTTTGGAGATGCAGAAAACTTGATCCAATGTAAGAACTTACCCCCAGGAATGGAGTATAGTTCTGGCCCTACATCTAACTTCCTATTTCCTAGTTTTTTCCTATTCTGGGAAGCAGACTCCAGCCAGATGCTGCCCAGATGTGTGCCCCAACTCAAGGCAGGTTGGAATCTTTACCCTAACACCTGGCTGAAAGTTGGGGGTTGGGGCACTGGCTGCCCAGAGACTCCAAGAGCCTAGTCTCCATCCTGATTGAAATCTGGTCTACCTCCCCTCCTATAAAGCCCTGGGGGCTGAGGAGCCATTCCCAGTCTCAGCCTCCATTATTAAAGCCCACACCCCTCAACAGAGCATCCCAGAATGCCTACACATCCTGGCATGCGTTAAGGCTCGCCCAGAAACCCCCACCCCATCACCACCCCTGCTTCACTAGGGTTCTAGTGTTGCTAGGGTGCAGGCTCCTTTAGAATTTCAAGGGCCTTTCTCCTAGAATGCCTTCCTGTGGAGTCCCCAGAGACCAGGAACCCATGAGGAGCACACTCCCAAAACCTACAGAAGGCTCCCTAAAAATCCCAAGACCATGAGACTAAACCTCAAACTCTTGGGGGCCTAGTACCTCCCAGGTAGGCATCTAGACAGGGAGAAAGTAGAGGCTCCCAAGAAGAGTTGGGGAAGGTTTTTCACACCATCTTCTCTTTACTCATGGCCTACCAGCTAAAAATCCCTTCTAGGCACAGTAAGCCTAGATCCAAGGCAGACTTCTAAGTTCAGGGAGACGAAACCAACCCTTCTTGAGCCCATAGATGGTGAGCAGAACTGCTCAGGCAGATGGCAGACAGCGGAGAAGCACAGCCCGACAGGCCAGGACGGCAGCAGGCCAGGGCTGAGGCAGGCTTCAGGGCCTAGCCAGCACCCTGCTTAGCGCAGAGCTTCAGAAGGGGGAGCCTTTGCGGAAGGACATGGCCCAAGGGCAACAGAGACTGGATCAAAGGTGTGTTAGCCTTAAATGCTTTGGAACTTTCACCCTTGAAGTCTGAAGTTGTTACACACGAGGAAGCGGCTTAGACTGACCAGTGGCCAATACCTGGACTGCTCATATCTCCCAGCAGTAATCCAATTTTTCTCCAAATACATTTTTAAGAATCAGTACTTAAAACCAGCCTTTATTGTGGTATGAGTTTATTTTATCTTTTTTAATGTTTTATTTATTTTTGATACAGAGAGAGACAGAGCATGAGAGGGGGAGGATCAGAGAGAGACACAGAACCAGAAGCAGGCTCCAGGCTCTGAGCTGTCAGCCAGAGCCCAAGGTAGGGCTCGAACTCACGAACGTGTGATCTGACCTGAGCCGAAGTTGGAGGCTTAACCGACTGAGCCACCCAGGCACCCCTATTTTAAGTGTATTGAAATACTAACTTCAGGAAGAAATGTTTCCAGCTTGAACTCAGACCCTCAACAAAAGAACAAGTGTATACAAAATTAAAAAGTGCAGAAAGTTCTCTGGGCAAGGCAGAGCTAGAAGTAATGATATTTATACTAGAAAACTCATGAAGGACACCAACAGCGCCTATCTTAGAAAAACACTGTGAACGCTTCTGTGTTAGCTCTACTGCTGGTAACAGAACGGGCTCTGAAGCTCAGCACCAGGTAAGTGCTGTTTCCACACCAACTACTAAAGCCTGGGTTCTTCAGCCCAAACTGATGGTGGTCACTGGTCCTCGGAACTTCCGGTTCTGCCCCCGCTGCAGCACTGCCGACAGCCCTCTGGGAAGGCAGCCTGCAAAGACACGACGTATCAATCTCCCTTTCCACTCCCACCAACAGTCATTCTGAGCATTCACAGCATGACCAGATATCATCAGAAAACCAGAGGTTCAACACTACACCATCTGCCGGTAATTCCAGCTACTTTTGGGTGATTTCATCATTTGATATCTTTTTTCTGCACATCAATTTACACACAAAAGTAGCTACTCATTCATTCTACCATGGAGGAGGAAGGGGTCCAGGTCCAGATGAAAGGTCACCTCTACTTGGTCTGAGCTGTGCCACCGCCGGCTTCAACTCCACACTGCTCAGCACCGTTCCTCAACTCAGCACTCAAAACCTGGGGGAACAAATTAACGCACCCCTAGATAGGCAGCAGATACCAAAGACAAAACAGGTAGCCATTCTGATCAGGATAGCCTCAACTACAAATCCAAGCTCTCGGAAACTTCCTGTAGATGCCTTTTTGTAAATTAAGCCATAGAAGTCCAGAAGTCTTACACTGGCTTCTTTGGATGGTCACATCACATCCACTTAGTCACATCATTTTAAACATCACAAACCTAAAGTTGCCATTTTAAAGGGTGAGGAAAACTAAATCTCAGCAGATAGGCGGGATTTGCTCAGGATTACATAGCAGTGAGGTAAAAAGGGAACTCCTGGGTTTCCTCTGCACTCAGCTCCACCACCACCACGAACCATAATCACATCTGGGGGATACTGCCAATAAAGGTCAAGGGCTAGTTAATCAGATAAAACTCCCCCTATCTGACCTAACCGGAACTTCACCTAATTTAACAGCGATGCTCACTCAACCACCAACTTCTCCAGAGATGAAAACTTACTTACCCGCAGGCAGGCCACGCATCATCCCTCAAATCCTCAGTTGCAGTGATCGCACGCTGGCAGCCCCTAATTGGCAACCTGGGTGAACACAGATGACAAGGGTCACTGTTCACACCAAGATCCCCCAGGCCACCTGGCAGCCGGGGAGGGCCTCTTGACCGCAGTCAGCCAGGAACTGTTATCGTCAGTTATCGATTCTGACGGCACTTCCTATTAAGTGATTTCATCACAGCAGTCAAGCACCCCCCCCACACTCCCCAGTACTGTTCCAGACACCTGGACACAAGCCCATATTGCTCGAGAAACAACCAGGCTGTAAGCCGTTCTCAACAACACACTGTGATGGAGCGGTGCACTTACCGTCCAATATACAAACTTCACAAAACGTTACAAGTCGTACATCCCACCCTGCCCAGACGAGGTCCTACCTCAGGAAGGGGTCTTGCTCCCGGCTTGAAGGCTCAGCAGTGGGTCGGCCACCTGGAACATGGAGGGCGACACGTTTTCTTGACAGTGATGTTCGAGCACACTGTTGATGCTTCAGCGACTGCAGTCAGACAGGCATAAAAATCGTCAGTTGTCGATTCTGACAGCACTTCCTAATCCCATTAGCATCAGGGCGGTCGGCCGAACCCCCCTCGTGGCCCCATTACCAACCTCACCCACGCAGCGCGCTCGCGTGCAGGCCGACCCGCGCTTACCCAGTTCCCCGGGGGTGGCGCGCTCGCCACGGCGGGTCGGGGGGGCGGGGACCCGGCCTCGGGGACATCAGGATCCTAGGACGGCGGCGGCCCTGGGGGATAAACACGCACGTGGGCCTCGGCTCCAGGCGCGGCCTTGAGCGACTCTTCCGCCACCAACGAGCCCGCCACGAAGCCCGACCCGCCCCCCGCCTCCCCCACAAAAGCTTCCCGAAACTTCCTTGGCAGAAATTAGGAAGCTTCTAGTTCATTCACCCTTGCCGCCAGCTACAAAGCCAAACCACACGGAGAACCAACCTTCATAAAAACTCTAACAGAAAGGTCGCCTTAGCTGCGTGCCCTGCCTTTAAGGAGTCGGGACATTCCATTCTTCACAAAAGGGAGGGTGATGCTGGCAAAGACTCACGGGAACTTCTCGCCCATTTAACGATGCGGAGTCCGCCCTACCATCCCAGGCCACCCCTCTCCTTTAGAGCCCATGGTCTCTCCCACGGCCCCGCGGTCTGGGTCTCGCGGCGCAGGGGGTGCTCCAGGGCGCCTGCGCGGGGCTGGCGCACCGTCGCGACGAGGCATTGGAACCCAAGCCTCTGATTGCTGGGGACTCATTCGTCCCTCATCTCACCAGCAATGTAAACCCCTCCCTCTGCAAATGTTTTCCTTTCACCATTTGCACGCCCTCAGGTCTTGCCGACTTAAAAAACACTTCATTCGTGCGCATTTTATAAACAATTATTACACCAAGGAAGAGCAAATCATTTGGAATGGAGAACATTGAAAAAGCTGTAGCGAGACAACTTATGAGCTGATCTTAAGGATTTTACTGGGGTGGGAGTCAGGGGCTTCCAGCAAGAGCCAAATCAGGGGGGTCAAACATGCAAGTCCATCACTACCTGAAGAATATGGTAAACGTGCTAAGGAGAGCACGGAGGACAACAGGAATATGGGGGAAGAGGTGTCTGGAAAAGCTTGGGCAAAACCCTGGAGGACCGGGGATGCCAGCTTGGGTGTCCTGTGTGCCCTGGGGGGGGCGTTTTAAACCTTCAGAGCACACGGGTAACAGGTTTTTCTTCCCTCTTAGGAAGTCCCTTCTGGCGGCCCTGCAGAACTGTAGGGGTAGGAAGTGAGCAGGTAGCCCGGAAGGAAGAGAAACCAATAATCCAGAGCCTGAACGAAACCAATGCGCTCAAAGGTTTTGAGAGATACTTTGGAGATGGCTGGAAACTGCGGGAAAGGCCGGCTTGCGCCGCCACACAGCTGTCATGACAGCGGGCACAGCACTCAAGAGCCCTGAGGCTCGGGGGGCAGCAGGTGAGGGTCTCCTGCGCCCCTGGTTGAGGGTGACAGTAGCACAGTTCCGGATGGAGAAATGCTCACAGAGACCTGCAGATGTCAGTCAGCCCAAGAGCCCACTACTTCTGCTTAAATCATGTTTCCCAGAGAGGTAGTCTTGAGAAAATATTTATTTATTTGCCAGCAAAGTTCCCTGGAGCCCCAGAGCCAGCAGATAGGGCTGGAGAGAGTCCCTGGCTCTGTCCTGCCTCTGCGCAGGACATCAGTGGGACTCCAGGAGCTGGAGGGACAGGTGGTCTTCCTCGGAGGCAGTGTCCTCCTCTGGTCGGGAGGCCAGGCCAGGGTTCTTCGAGGTGCCTGTAAAAGGGATGAACAGCATTGTGGCTTGGGCCTTGGGCTGTGTCCCAAGGAGGCCACAGCCATGAAACCACAAGCCCTGTGAGCAGCAGATCCTCCTGAGGTTCCCGGCAACCTACCCCCTCCTGCAGGCATCTCCTGGACCCCTGCTTTGTGCCTGCCAGGGACTTCCTCCCAGGAGCCTAAAGTCCCTGGAGGTGACAGCCTTTTGTGTTAGAATCTGGAACACCTGAGGCTTGCTGTAGAGCTGGAGAGAAGTGACAAGTAGGTGTTCAAGGAGCTCAGGGGAGAGAAGGGACCCAGCCTGTAAGAAAGGCATATTTGAACACCCAAAGGGGGCAGGAATGACACTTGGGCAGAGATCCAAGGAAAGTGAAGAACGAGGGGCACTGTGGGGGGGACTGGCTGTCACATGAAGGAAGGGAGGTGTGGGAAAGGGGCTGGACTACAGTGATGCGTCTACACCCTGAGGGGTGACGCCTTCCAGGCAGTGGGAGGCGCTCAGTGCGGACCTTGTGTAGTTGTGTCTGCGTTAGAAGGATAAGCCTGGCACAGGAAGACTTGTGTAAAGGGGGGTGCAGATGGGGTCTTGCAGCGGTGCAGAGGCCAGTGACACGAGGGCTGGGGGCAGAGGAGTGAGTGGCTGCCAGGGAGGTCCTGAGGACACTCAGCACCAGGCAGAGACTCTCCAGGCCTCCTGCCCAGGTGAGGAGGGGGCGGGGTGGTACACGCAGTAGGCCGTCCCTGTTGGGGGTGTCCCGTTAGAAGCCCTAGCAGGTGGTGGGTGTAGGGTGCTTGCCCAAGATACAGGGCAAGGGGGCTTTCAGAGTCTTGGCCTCGAAGCGATGGGGTGGCAGGACTCAGAAGAAGGGAGGCACACCAATAGGGCAAGCAGGAAATCTATCAGTTTGTGAGGGCCATGGTCAGGGCCCCAGGAGCCTGGGAAACCAGAGGCTGGAAGAAGCATCCCTACACAGGGGTCAGAGGTGACACAGGGTCTGTTGGCGGGGGGGGCACCCAGGTACAAACAACTGGGGTCTGCTGGAAAGAGAATGAGAAAGAGGAGGAGAGCCAACCGCAGACCAAGTGGGAGCTACTGAAGATTCCAGAAGGGGCATGCTGTGGAGACAGCTAATCCTCCGAACAGGCCTCTGAGTGAGAGGAAGGAGCCAAGGCCAGGCTTGGTGGAAGGCAGCAGGATGGAGATGGGAGGGGCCTCCCCACACCTGAATGGCCATGACCATGAGGAAAGGCCTAGGATGTGGCTTCTCCTCAGAGGCTTGGGAATGGGGGGCAAAGCTGGGAATCAGCAAGGCCAGCCGTGCAGATGGGGGCAAGCCAGTGGGGGCTCAGGTAGATGCCCCCTCAGCTGTGGGATAGGTGCAGGGGGGTCCCTTTCTAACTCTTTCTCCCACTGGGTCCCCAGGCTCAGCCCAGGCCTGGGACTGGAGGACGCTGAATGGGCAAAGGGTGCAGCTGACCACAGCCGGCCAGGAGGAGGGGACAGGAGGGGGGGGCGGTGAGGGCAGGCAGACAGCCTCAGAGTGTCTCCCGGGTGACCCCCTGAAGACAGGCCAGGAGGAGGTGGGAGTGGAGAGGAAAGGAGGGAAGTGCTGTCTTAAGGGGGGGCCGGGAAGCAGCCGTGGAGGCGGTCCTCTCCGTGGCCGTGCGGCCGCGCAGACGCACGCACACACACACACAGACACGCACATACTCTCTCTCCAGAGCAGGGGCTCCGGTCCGTGGCTACTCACCAGCGACAGGGCCGCCAGGCCCTGATGGCTCCTCACACACCGTCGGCAGCGTCTGCTCCCACGAAGCCCAGTTCACTTCCTCCACCCTGAGGACAGAGCAGCCCTGATGCTCCAGGAAGCCACCTGTGCGGCCTGCTTGGCCCCAGGTGGGGGGCCCAGGGAGACCCAGGACAGCCAGGAGAATGGGGTTTCTCCGCCCTTCTCACTGACACTGGGCCACCCGCCATCCGACCCAGGCTACGTCCAGGTGGCCAAGTGTCTGCGGTGGCGGAAACGGGCATCTCTCCCCTCAGGCTGTCCACAGTCACCTGGGCGGCGCTGAACACCCAGAGAAGAGTTTAGATCACGTGTGTCTTTGTGTTCCGTTCTCTGGAGCCACTTTGTGGCCACTCCGCATGCCCAGGACCCTCCCCTCTCCTTGCTCAACTGCTGTCTCATGAACCCATGTTTCTGGCTGTGCATCTGTCACCAAGTTCTCTCTCCATGGAAGACATTGTTTTCTATGGAAGGGTCGTAGACTCTCCGGTCGGGCTGGGGGGAGTTAGGAGGCCAGAGCAGACCAGCCAGGGCAAGGCTAGTGTGCTGCAACTCTGGGGTCCCTCTGGCTTCTTGGCCTCCTCAGTGTCCCTGCTTCAGGCCGGCAGGAGCAGGTCAGGGCCCACCAAGGAAGTGATGGGCAGATGGCAGGCCTGGGCCTATGAGATGTGGCATCCCTGACCTCACCTGCCCAGGGAGGAGTGCCCTGGTGCTCCTGGGCCCTGCCTGTCCCCCCAGACCTGCCTCCTGATGGCTGTCCCCTGGCTTTTAAGACAGTAAGGCTGACCTGCCCCATGCAGGCTCCAGGGACCACTGGGTCAGCAAGGCCCCCAGGCCGTCCTCCCCTGCCTCCTTCACTCACCGGAAGCACCAGCGCTCATCAGGGCTACCATCCGGCCTGCTGCCAACAGTCAGCTTCACCCCTGCCCGCCGCTTCTTCCTCCTGCACCACCAGTAGCCGTTCTCCATCTCCAGGACAGAGATGGCTTTCTGGGGACAAAGGACACATCAGACAGTGACCAGGAAGGCACTCTGTGGCAGTTTGCCATATAACCTGAAGTCTGCTAAGCGTGCGGGTTTGAATCCAGCTCCAACGTCTGATTACTTGTGTGATGTCAGGCCCTCAAACCCTCTGGATCTCAGTTTCCCCACTTGCAGATGGGAAGTCAGCACATAATGACTGCTCAACTGTGACTTTACCAATTCCAGAATTCCACACCAGCGGGTGCGGAATTTTATTTGCTCCACCCACACACGTGCCTGCCCAGCGGCACACGAGTGAATTAGGTGCAGCACAGAACTCTGCCCACGAGGGCCCGGCTCAGAGAAGATAGGGGGCTCGCCCAAGGTCAACAGCAGATTGGTAAGAGTCCGGCCTTCGGGGCAAGGCTTTCTGAGCACCAGCTGCCCACCCCTAACCTTCCAGTCAAGAAGCAGCTATTGGGGGCGCCTGGGTGGCTCAGTCGGCTAAGCCTCCGACTTTGGCTCAGGTCAGATCTCACGTTTGTGGTTTCGAGCCCCTCGTCAGGCTCTGTGCTGACAGCTAGCTCAGAGCCTGGAGCCTGCTTCCAGTTCTGTGTCTCCTTCTCTCTCTGCCCCTCCCCCTCTCATGCTCTGTCTCTCTCTGTATCAAAAATAAATAAAACATTAAAAATTGTTTGAAAAAAGGAAGAAGAAGCAGCTATTGCTCCATCCATGAAAGGCAGATGTCCCATCAGCCCCAGGCTACAGGGGCCTCTGCTCCCCAACCCCAGGACGGCACATCCCACTTGCCTCACCCACTAACACCTAGGGGCCTGTTTGATGAAGACGGGCTGGGAATTGCATGAGGCCAAGGATCTGATCTTGTTCTCTGCCGTGTGTTGAGCACCAAAGAACTAAGACTAGCTCCCGGGTAGATGCTCAAGAAATACTTGATGATGATAACGACGAACCCTTTCAGCACCCATTCTGTGCCAGGCACCGCCCCAAGGACTTCAGATCTATGAGCCCATCCGATCCTCACGACAACCCGAGGAAGGAAGGAATGGATCCGGGGGCCCAGCTCAGCCGGGGCCTGCACACTTCTCACCGGGCCCAGAATTGGGGAAAGGAGGGGAGCCCCCGCCCCGCAGCACCTGCAGCTTCCAGATGCTCCAGCTGTCGTTGGTGACACTGCTGACGGTCTCGCTCATGAGGGCGATGAGCATGTTGAGCAGCAGAATGTAGGTGAGGAGCACGTAAGCCAGCAGTAGCAACAGCACCACCCCGCGGAAACGCAGCTGGTCTTGGAAGGCCAGGTCCCCCATGCCGATGGTGAACTTGAAGAGCTCCAAGGAGGCGTCCAGGATGCCACCGTAGGGGGATGAGCTGCCCCCCTCGTCCTTCGGTCCTGCCCCAGGCTGTGCTGCCTCTGTGACATTGGGGCCTGGGGGGACCCCAGAGTCCCGGGCTTCCCGGCTCAGGCTCACCAGGGCTGCAGGAGGGAGAGAGAGGGATCCTCAGGCTGGGAAGACGAGGGGGCAGCCTCGAAGGCGTACAGAGTGGGCAAGGGAAAGGGAGGGGGAAGCGGGGAGGAGAGGGTCCTTACCCACAGCGAAGCCGAATAGAAAGACTAAGTAGACCAACAGGAAGCGGAGTAGGTCCCGTAGGATGACCTAGAACACACCCCCCCAGGGGCCGGAGTGGGCGGCCGGGCCAGCGGGCATGACCCACAATCCCTGCCTCCGCCCTGAGCATGGCTTTGCATGGACACACCACACACACGCCCACACACACACACACACACACACACACACACACGCATGCACGCGCACGCGCATACGTGGGGCCGTGTGGAGCTACACTGAATAGACCGGTCTTTTAAAACAGCTACGTCAGATCACATCCCTTTCTTGCTTACGACCATCTGGGGTGAAAACATGAAACACAGAATTATCATATGATCCAGAAATTCTACGTCTGGGCATACACCTTAAAGAACTGAAAGCAGAGACCCAAACAGGTACCTGCACACCCCTGTTCACAGCCATGTCACAATAACCAAAAGGTGGAAACAAGCCAAGTGTCCACTGGTGCGTAAAGGGATAAACAGATACGGGGTACATACATACAGTGAAATACTTTTCCATCTTAAAAAGGAGTGAGGTTCCAATACGCACTACAGTATGGATGAGCCAGGAGGACACTGGGCTGAGTGAAATTAGCCAGTCATAAGAGGACACAAACCATATGATCCCACTTCTATGAGCTGCCTAGGGTAGTCAAATTCATAGGGGCAGAAAGAATGGTGTTGGGGCGCCTGGGTGTCTCAGTTGGTTAAGCATCCGATGTTGGCCAGGTCATGATCCCACATCAGGCTCTGTGCTGACAGCTCGGAGCCTGGAGCCTGCTTCAGATTCCATCTCCTTCTCTTTCTCTGCCCCTCCCCCACTCGTGCTCTGACTCTCTCTCTCAAAAAATGAATAATATAAAAAAAAGAAAGTAGAATGGTGTTGCTAGGGGCTGGGGGAGGGGAGTGGGGAGTTCATGTTGAATAGGGGGGACAGAGTTTGAGTTGGGGAAGATGAAAAAGTTCTGTAGATAGATGGCACTTAATACAGTCCTCTAGGAGCACCTGGGTGGTTCAGTCAGTTAAGCGTCCGACTTCGGCTCAGGTCATGATCTCAAAGTCCGTGGGTTCGAGCCCCGTGTCAGGCTCTATGTTGACAGCTCAGAGCCTGAAGCCTGCTCAGATTCTGTGTCTCCCTCTCTCTCTGCCCCTCCCCCACTCACTCTCTGCTCTGTCTCTCAAAATAAAATAAAGACATTAAAAAAAGTTTTTTTAAACACAGTCCTCTAAAGATAGGACAATACTATGAAGGTACTTAATACCACTAAACTGTACACTTAAAATGATTAGCTCGGGGAGCCTGGGGGGCTCAGTCGCTTAAGCACCCGACTCTTGGTTTTGGCTCAGGTCATGATCTCATGGTTGGTGAGATGGAGCCCGGCATCAGGCTCTGTGCTGAGGGTGGGGCCTGCTTGAGATTCTCTCTCCCTTTCCCTCTACCCCTCCCCCACTTGCGGTCACCCATGCACACTCTCTCAAAAATAAAAATAGATTATTAAGATGGTATATTTTGTAATGTATATTTTGCCACAATTAAAAAAAGTTTTACACCTCCGGGGCTTCCAGACCGCTCTCCATGGACAACGAAGCCCCAACTTCCTCTCCCCACTCACTCTCTGCAGCCTCCTTGCCCTGCCCCACACACCCCAAGCTCGTTCCGGCTCCTGGCCTTTGCCTCCAATGCTTCCTCTCTGAGTCTGCGCTGGCCGAATCATGTTCCTGGTCTCATCCGTCACCTCTTCAGGGAGGTCTCCCAGACTGTCCCATCTAAAGCACCTCATGCCCTGTCATTCTCCCGTGGCTCTGGTCTATGTATTTCCGCCACAGCATTGAGCAGCCTGTAATGTTCTCATTTGTTTCTCTTAGGGTTTCCATCTCTCCCACCAGAACATCAGTTCAGGAGAGCTGAGGACTTGTCTGCGTTGCTGGCAAACAAAGCAGCATATTCCAACACTTAGAACGGAACCTCAACTTTTGTCGAATAAATAAATGAACACAGACACATCCAGATGCCCAGGACACAGGCACAGAGATGAGCTTATGTGCATAGTCTCTACTCCTTCGGGTGCAAGGACGTGCTAGCCAACACACCCATGTTCTCGTGTTCACTCACACCCGTGCAGGGCACAGCCCGCTGAGGGGCCGGTGTGTGCACGCTCATGTGATGTGAAGGCAGACAGGCTCGTGTTCTCCTCCACCCTCTGGAGGGGGGCGCCTGCCTGCTGAGGCCAAAGGAGTCCTTCTCTCACCTTCTGGATCATGACACTGTAGATGCCTGTGTGTTGCAAGCCACGTGTATAGTAAAGCAGGTTCAGCCAGGCCAGCACCAGTGAGGACACAAGCAGAGGCAGGTACCACTCGATGGCCAGGAAACACAACACCTGGGACAGCACTGTGAGCAGGGCCTGGATCAGGCTGGGTGGGGACAGAATCCCGGTCAGCTTGCAGGCCACCTGGGGAGCGCCCCGCCACTTGCCCCCCATGGCCAGCACTGACCACCTCTGCCTCTCCCACCATCCATCCGTCCGGGTGGATGAGTTCTCACTCTCTCTGGGACTGGACCCAATCAGGGCAAGTTACTTAGCCTGTATGGGCCTCAGGTCCCTCCCCTGTAAAACGGGAGGGAATAGTAATAGCGCCTGGCTCACAGAGCGTTTGTGCAGACTCAGTGAGCCACAACATGTAAAGAGTTCAGGCTCCAATGGTACGCGGCGAGCGCTCAGTGCATGTAACTGTCCTGGGCACGAGGAGCCCCAGCCTGCGCTTTGGTCCAGGCCCCCGGCGCTCCCTGGCTCCGGTCCTCGCCCCTCCAGCCTGGCGCCCGCCGCCTCACCAGCCTCCCCCAGAGCTGAGACAGGGGAAGGGAGTGAGACCCCACGTACAAGAGGATTTCAAAGTAGCTGTCCACGAACGAGATCCAGATGAACAGACGGCGTCTCCAGAAGTACCACAGCTGTAGGGGGAGAGGGCCAGGGTGGGGGGTGGGGGTGGGGAGGAGAGGAAGGGGGCGAAATTGGTGTCCAGGCCACAGAGCAGTCCTGCTGGGCTCCCCACTGCTGGCTTGGCTTTGTGGGAGTCTGACCAGGACCCCCTCAGGGGCTCAAGAAGCATCTTGGACTTTTGCGGGGTGGGGAGGGGAGCTCATGGATCCTGCTGATAGCTGAGAAAGATTTGAAACCTGTTTGGAAAAGTGTAGCCACCCACAGACACCCGGACAAGGCCAGGCGCCTCGGAGCTCCCTGCGGATCCGCAGAACTAACTCCCTCCCTCCTCGGGGCGAGAGGAAGAGCTGCTCTACCTCCCCTCACCCCGGCCTCACAGGGACCACCGTCCTGGGACTGTGACTCCATGGGAGTCATCTGCGGCCCCACGGGCGCCCCAGAAAGCTCAGTACGGAGGGACTGGCCCAGAACCCAAGGCCCTCAGCTGCCCTGAAGCTGGTAGAGGTGGGACTCGATATAGGATTCCTTCCCTGGAAATGAAGGGATTGTGGTTAACTCACTCTAAGGCCCTCCTAGGGGAATTCTAGTTTGCTTCTAGGAGCCACACGGAGTCCTGGGGGTGTGGGGTGCGGAGAGGGAACAGAAGGAGCCCTCACCTGGCCCACGAGGAGGTAGACCCCCCCAAGCAGGATCAGAATGTGGCCCAGCAGCAGCATGGAGCCTCCGGCAGTCACTTTCAGGGGGAGGGAGGCCTGCTGAAGAGACACTCTGGTAGGACCTAGGGCCCGAGTCCCCTCCCAACAGGGAGATTCCTCGCTGAGGGCCCATTCTGGGCGGGAGCTGCCACAGCGGCCCCGCAGACCAGCACAGGGAACATGGGCTCCCGGGCAGGCCTCCCAGGATTCTAGCCCGTTGGAGAGGCACACTGTGCAGTGGTTAGGACGGTGGGTTCAGATCCCATCTCCCCCCACTGACAGCTGGGTGACCCTGGATGGGTAACTTAACCGGTCTGTGCGTTCATCGTTCTCAGAGGGTTGCTCTAAGCATTAATTAAATAAGTTAACGCGTATCACTCACTGGAAATACATTCTCACATAGGGTGAGCACCCAGCAAGAATAAGCGTGGTTTTCTCCGTGGTGCTGGCCTCGGTGCCCCCCAGCTGCGTGAGCTGCAGACGGGGGCTGGCAATCCCTGCCCCCTTCTCCCAACCTCCCCCAGGATGCGCCCTCACGCCACCAGTACCTTCTCCAGGGCCGGCTGGTGGTAGGCAACAGCAGTGAAGAGGACCGTGTATACCAAGTAACACAGGAAGTTGAAGAAGAATCGGGGCCTGAGCAGGTCCCATTTCGCCTGAAGCAATTTGTTCAACGGCTCCAAAACCACCATTTGGTGGCGGTGCTGGGGTGGGAATGTGAGAGCTGGTACACGCGGGGGTCTGCGCAAGTTAGGCTCAACGCGGGGGGGGGGGGGGGGGGGGGGGGGGGCCCCCCCCCCCCCCCCCCCCCCCCCCCCGCCTGCCCCCAGTGGGCTCACCAGGCTTCTGCAATGAAAGGCGATGATCTCCAGCACTGAGTTGTCCTCACAGCTGTCCACAGAGGCCAGGTCATACAGCGACACGCGGACAGGCCCATAGCACCACTCGGTAAACTTCCGGGAAAGTGGCTGGCAAGGTCCTGAGAACTCCCGCTGCAGGATATGTCTGAAAATCTGCAGGGGGAGCCACGTGAGCACTGCCCGGGAGGCTGGGAGGGGCGGTACCCTGCAGAGCTGCCCGCCATCTGCAGAGCTACACCCACACGCTGGCAGGGGCACCTGAGTGGCCCAGCCGGTACGTAAGCTTGCGGCTCTTGGTTTCAGCTCAGATCATGAGCTCATGGTTCCTGAGTTCGAGCCCTGCACCAGGCTCTGTGCTGACAATGTATGCCTGCTTGGGATTCTCTCTCTCCCCTCTCTCTGCCCCTCCTCTGCTTGTGCGCTCTCTCAAAATAAATAAACTTAGGGGACCTGGATGGCTCAGTTAAGGAGCCAACTCCGGCTCAGGTCATAATCTTATGGTTCATGGATTCAAATCCCACGTCGGGCTCTGTGCTGACAGTTTGGAGCCTGGAGCCTGCTTCAGCTTTTGTGTCTCCCTCTCTCTCTGCCCCTTTCCCATTCACGTTCTCTCTCTCTCTCTCTCTCTCTCTCTCTCTCTCTCTCTCTCTCTCTCTCAAAAATAAGTAAGCATTAAGAGAAAAATTAGGAACACTTGGTGACTCATTCAGTTAAGCATCTGACTTTGGCTCAGGTCATGATCTCGCAGTCCGTGGGTTCAAGTCCCGCATGGGGCTCTGTGCTGACAGCTCAGAGCCTGGAGCCTGCTTCCGATTCTGTGTCCCCCTCTCTCTCTACCCCTCCCCCACTCGTGCTCTGTCTTGCTCTGTCTCTCAAAAATAAATGGTAAAAAAAAAAGTTTTTTAAAGAAAAAAATATTTTAAAATAAAAATATAAATTAAAAAAAAATTAAAAGCAGGCACACGCACACATCCCGTGCACAGATTCTTTTGTGCGTAAACTCTCGTACACATCCTCACACGCTCAGCTGCAGTGTAAACATTCTCATCTGCTCACAGCCGTCCAGGCCACCAGTGAACTTGGCTTCTCCTTCCTCACTCCTGCCCCGAGGGCTCTTCCCTTGCCTCCTTACAGGACAGAGGGACCCTGGCCCACAGGTCTCAAGGCCCCTTGAGACCAGAAGCTCCCGACTACACAGGTATGTACCCTTCTGTGGTCAGAGCTCAGAGCTTCCAACAGACTAGAAAGCACCCCTAACTCGAACAGGTTAAGAAGCAGTTTGGTATTGAGGTGCCTGGCTGGCTCAGTAAGTGGAGCAGTCAGTGGGTCTTGATCTTGGGGTTGTGAGTTCAAGCCCCACATTGGGTGTAGAGATTACTTAAAGAAAAAAACATTCGGCAGGGGGAGGGGGGGCGCTTAAGTGGCTCCGTTGAGCAGCTATCTCTTGATTTCAGCTCAGGTCATGATCCCAGGGTCATGGGATCAAGCCCTGTGTTCAGCATGGAGCCTGCTTAAGATTCTCTCTCTCCCTCTCTCTCTCTCTTTCCCTCTGCCCCCCTCCCCTGCTCGTGCTCTCTCTCAAAAAAATAAGAATAAAATGATTTAAAAATAAAATTAAATTAGAGGTGTCTGGGTGGCTCAGTCAGTTGACGTCTGACTTTAGTTTGGGTCATAGCTCATATTTCGTGAGCTTGAGCCCCATATCGGGCACTCTGC
This sequence comes from Mungos mungo, assembly GCA_004023785.1. Classification (NCBI taxonomy): domain Eukaryota; kingdom Metazoa; phylum Chordata; class Mammalia; order Carnivora; family Herpestidae; genus Mungos; species Mungos mungo. The sequence continues at coordinate 228,092 of PISW01000422.1, read as the reverse complement.
TGTCAGTGTGGAGCTTGCTTCGGATCCTCTGTCTCCTCCTCTCTCTGCCCCTCCCTCGCACTTTCTCTCTCTCTCAAAAATAAATATTTAAAAATAAAATGAAATAAATAAACATGTAATTAAATTAAAGAAGATGCAATTTGGTTTCACAAATGAAGAATGGGGAAAGGAAGGGCACGCAGCCACACCTCTGGACAACAAAGGGAAGTTTGCACCCCCAGGAACTTTTGGGGCAGGAGTAGAATAGTAAAATGTCCATGTGTAAACACACACTGGGTTTTGTGTATCTATACAGTCTCACAGAAGGCATTGAGCAATAGAAAAACCAAGGAATGCTAAAGGAAAAGATAATTACTGTTATATATAAGAAAGATTCTGCATGGCAAAAAAAATTCCATAAGAAATGTTTTGGGGGCACCTGCATGGCTCACTCGGTGAAGCATCCAACTTCAGCTCAGGTCATGATCTCACAGACTGTGGGGTCGAGCCCTGCGTCAGGCTCTGTGCTGACAGCTCAGCCTACTTCGGATTCTGTGTCTCCCTCTCTCTCATTGCTCTCCTACTTGTGTTCTGTCTACCAAAAGTAAGTCAACATTTAAAAAATTTTAAAAACGTTTTTACTACAGAACAGGGAGAAAACTTGGCAGCCATTTTAGTAAACAAAATGTGCATGCATTCATTGTGAAGGGCAGTAACTGATATTACCGATCAATATGAAGAAAACATAGTAGCAAACTGCATCGCACAATAGGCGAAGAATATGGAAAGACTGTCTCCTAGTCAAGGAACCCAAATGACTTAAAAATCTTTGTGTTTTCTAATGCAATATGTTAGTTGGGTAGTTCATATATAAGTTATCAGCGAACACACATATATTCGAGGTACATGCCGAACATGTTCTTACGACCAGGAGAGTTCAACAAAAAAGTGGAGAGACTGGGGCGCCTGGGTGGTTCAGTCCATTGAGCAGCTGACTCAGGTCATGATCTTGTGGTTTGTGAGTTCGAGCCCCACATTCTCTCTCTCGCCCTCTCTGTCTCTCTCTCTCAAAATAAACAAACTTAAAAGAAAAAATGTGGAGAGACCAATGACCTAGAAGGCTGCTCCAGGCTCTTTCTGCAGAAAAATCAAAGGGAGTCTTGTTGCTTCCCGGAAAGGTGGGGAGGGGGTGGGGGCCAGGCACGCACCTGGATTTTGCCCTCCTTGGCGGCCAGCTTGAGGGGCGTGAGGCCCTGCAGGTTGGGGATGTCTTCGAGCCGCACCGCGGGGCAGAGGCGGGCCCCGGCTCGGAGGAGCCCGTCGTACATGCGGATCACCAGTGCGCTGTTCTCGGGCGAGTCATCTGCGATCATCACCAAGGCGTGCAGGGCGGTGTTGCCCAGCGAGTCGGCCGCCTGCAGGCTGGCAGGCTGGTGCGGGTTCTCCAGGAGGTAGGTCACCACATCCCACTGCTTGGTGCACGCGGCCAGCGAGAGGGGCAGCTCGCCTGGGGGTCAAGGGGGGCAGTTGAGCCTCAGGCCTCCCAGCTTCCACTTGACTACTCCTCACGCTCCCAGGACACGGAAGGCCGGGCCTCCTCCAAGACAGTCAGGCGCCCACAGGAGAGGACAGAACAGTGCCTTGGGGTCCCAGGTCCGCCCAGGCCTGTGCTATGAGGGAAGACAGTCCCAAGCCCCATTTAGGGCAGCTGTGCCTTTTCCTATGAGCACTGGTAACGGCAGTTCTGTCCAGCCCTTGACCCAAGGGGCAGGGGACCAAAGCTTTTGACCATCTAAAGGCTCAGCCAACCAAGGTTCCCACCTCCTTGCCTCCTTCCCTTTTCTTTGCCAGAGCCCAGCCCCACTGCCACCTGGCATCGACACCCCTTTATCCAGGCCCTGTCTGGTCAACCTTCCCCCACTCCGGTTCTGCCAGCCATTCCCCTGCGCTGGTCTGGGCGAGGAAGTGTGGTGAGCTTCCTTGGCCAGACGAGGCGAAAACATCATCTAAGACAAACGCCTTTGGCAGGCAGCCCAGTGATTAGAAGCATGAGCCCTTGGAGTCGGACAGATCTGGGTTGAAGGGCCAGCTCTGCCACACGTGTACCATGTGACCTGGGGCAAGGCCTTATCCTGTCTGCACCTCAGTTTACCCGAGAAAGGCTTCTTACCAAAGTAGAAGCAAGTCCCTTGGCTCTTCTTCTGGAAGAACTGGCCACAGGCCCGAGCATGCACGTTGGCCCCATTCTCCACCAAGAGCTTCACGCACTGCAGGCTCCTCTTCTCGATGGCAATGTGCAGGGCGCTGTGGCCTCGGTAGTACTCATCCGTGCACTGGGCGTTGACCAGGGGCTGGGGGTTGCCGGAGTCCCGGTCGATCTGCAGCAACGGCAGGATGCAGGCGTTGGCTCCATCCCGAAGGTTCAACACGGCCTTCATCAGGCACGTCTTACCCGTGGAGCCCTCTGTGGGAGAAAGGGAGGGGGAGGGGCACCAGGGTGCTCAGGCCTGGAGTGGCTGGGCTGCCCACCAGCTCCAAAGTACCCCTTGGGAGGATAAAAAATGATTATCACACACGACTGGTGGAAACACGGCCGTGCGATAGGGTATTAAGACTCCGAACAATGGGAATTAAAAGACCAACAGGCGTGACTACAATCTCTGCCCTAGAAAATAAGTTTCAAAGACATAATTTGTCCTGTGTGTAATGGTGTCTATACAAGAACACCCAGAGGAAAATCATTAAGTGGCTCCACCATTTAATAGCTCTCTCCTTAGGCAAGTCACTTGGCCTCCCTTGACCTCAGTTTTCCTGACTGTGAAATGGGAATATTCCAGGGCTGTTATAATGGTCAAATGGTATCACATACAGAAATCTTGGCACACAGAGGGCCTGGCACATAGTACCTTGAGGCGAAAAACTACAAATGACATAAATGGCCATCATGGAGGAATTAGTGAACTAAATCCTGGTAAGTTTACACAACAGAAAAACTCTGCAGTTGTTAAAGTGCCCGAGTTAGAGGTCTACGTACTCAAGTGTAAGTGGTCACAAATCGGTATATATGGCACACCCATTATGTAAATATATACCTAATACGTTTAAATGGTTTGAAAAGATATATCCCAAACCATTAACAGGGATCCAGGATGTCCTAACATTTTTAACCTCAGCTTTATACATTTCATTACGATCAGAATCTTCTGGAATGCACGAATGTTACTTTTCTAACATTTGGGCTGATTTTCTAATCAGACCAAACCATAAAGATGTTTAGATGTGGGGCAAAAATAACGACACTGTTCTTTTAAGACAAAAAGGAAAGGGAAGGGAGGGGAAGGGAAGGGAAGGGAAGGGAAGGAAAGGAAAGAAAAAGAAACAGAAACAGAAACAGAAAAAGAAAAAGAGAAAAGATGCACCGTGAAGCCTCTGAGTATCCAACTTGGCCACTGAAATGGGCTGAGGGTGGTAGCGGTTGTCCGGGAGCCGGGGGGACGGGGGGGGGGGGGGAGCACAGCCATGACCTCAATGAGCTGCCCTTGGCTCTGTCGGCAGGGCCTCCCTGCAGCCATTTAGGCAGGAGGGCTGCTAAGACCTGTCACCCCTTGGCTCCTGACCACAGTCAAGGCCACCCAGTCAGCCGAGTCTCAGCACAGGGCTGGCCTACCTGTGTACTCTGAGTCGGTGAGGTACTTGCTGGTCCGGGACAGGTACTCTGCTAACCCCGCCAGATCCTCGGGGACACCCCGGGCCACCACGCTGAAGAGCCGGTCACGGTCAAAGCGGTTTGGGTCCGGCTGGCTGTGGGGATGTGACTTGTGTCTGACGCTGTGGAAGAACCATGCCCCGCCTCCCCAGAATGGCCCCCATCCCAGGGAGTCCTATCAGGGTGTCCTGTGAGCTCTGGGTACTCTGCAGGCCCAAGAGCACCCTAGGAGCCTTTCTGAGGGCCTCTGCCCTCCCAGCGCAGACCAAGGAGACCCCAAGTGCTGAGAGCCCCAGGAGGAGGAGCACAGGGAGGAGGCGGAGGAGAAGGAGGGGGAGGCAGAGGAGGGCCTGTCCAGGGCACTAGTCCCGAGTATCCCCGTGACTCCAGATTGTTTTCAGCATCAGGTGCTTATCATTTGCTAGGCGACTTGAGGATCACACAACAGGCTCATCATCTCAGAGAGAAGATTTCAGCACGGGAACCTGTCATGCTCTTGAGCTGGAGTCCAGGTGGGGATGGGACCACCACAGGCACCCACAGACTGTTAGGGGCTGTATGCACCGCTGGCCTCAACAAAGGAATCAAGAAAACCCCTCTTCCTCTCAGAAACCATCTCTAGGGGCGCCTGGGAGGCTCAGTCAGTTAAGCATCCGGCACTTGGTTTCACCATTCGGGTCATGATTTCAAGGTTTGTTGAGTTCGAGCCCCTTGTCGGCTCTGCACTGACAAAGCAGAGCCTGCAAGGGATTCTCTGTCTCCTCCTCCCTCTCTGCGCCTCCCTGCTCACACATTTTCTCTCAAAATCAATAAACGACAAAAACAGTTAAATAAATAAATAAGAAACCCCCTCGTCTTCTCAGAAACCATGTCTAGACTAATAATGGAGTGGCTGCACCTTTAACCCTCACTTCAGCCCTTGGGATCAGCGATGGATGGATCATTATTTTCTCCATTAGACAAACAAAGAGATCAAGTAACTTGCCCAAAGTCACGTGCACAGGACTGGGGCTTCCCTGACTCCAGACCATGACTCCTAACCCCCAGAGAAATTCTAGGCTGGGCAGACAGAAGTTTCTCAGAGACACGGGGGCCTAGCGCTGAAACCTGTCGGACGCTCACCAGAGTTTTACTGAAAAGCCACACTTCCGGGGAAGGCCCCAGAAGAGGTCCGGTAGGCCCTCAGCATCTAGCAGTTTCTGGTGACGGCAGGGAAGGGGAAGGAGTGTGGGGTTCCCCTCCTGGGCATGCCGCTATTTCCAGAGCCCAGCCTGCCCTTGGGGGCTCCTGGCACCGTGACCAGCAGAGAGGAAGGGGTAAGTGGGGGGCCATCTGAAGCTCTGGGGACCCTCAGGTCCCAGCTTCACCAAGTACGAGTTAGTGACTCTGTGATGAGCCAAGGATTGTTGGGATCATTCACGTGTTAAGCTGTAGCTGTGTGACTGATAGAACCAGGCCCTGTCTCCCCCACACCAGGAAGTCGCGTGACTGCCTGGCCTGGTCAGACACACCATCATCTGCCTAGCAGACCACATGGCCACAACATGACCAAGAGGACTCTGTGGCAGACTAGGGGAGCCCTATCGGCAGACTAGGGGAGCCCTGTGGGCAGTCCTGCCGGGGGAAGGGGCCGTTTGGACAAAATACTTCCCATCACAGGGTGGCATCACCATCTTGGGGTAGGGAAACCCAGCAAGAGCACAGACTGAGTCACTGATGGGCATCGAGGTACCTGTTCTGCCGTCTGGGGGACTACTGAGCTCCCAGAGGCCTCACACCCATCCTGCCCTGCCCTGGTCTGAATCTGACCGTGGTCTTCCAACACAAACCATACAAGGGCTCTGGGCTGGGAAGCCAAGGCTGCTGCCACATCTCAGACACGGGGAGGGACTTTCCTGGCAGAGTCCTGCCTTGCCCACGAGGATTCTCCAGCCTCATACATCAGACCTCACACTGACAGGGGTGCCAGGTGAGCCCCCCACACACCCGAAGGCTTGGAAGTCATACTACTGGCAAAAGTGGGCTCATACTCTCTGACCCTTCGCTGCTCACACTGTCCCTCTATCAAAAATAAATAAAACATTAAAAAAATAAATAAATAAAATGAAAAAAGAAGGGGCACCTGGGTGGCTCCGTTGGTTAAGCGTCTGACTTTGGCTCAGGTCATAATCTCACGGTTCATGGGTTCGAGCCCTGCGTAGGGGCTCTGTGCTGACAGCTAGCTCAGAGCCTGGAGCCTGTCTTCCAATTCTGTGTGTCTCCATCTCTCTCTGACCCTCCCCTGTTCGCACTGTCTTTCTCTCTGTCTCTCAAAAGTAAATAAAACTTTAAAAAAAAAAAGTGGGCTCACGCTGTCTGAACCGGTCCTGATCGCAGGAGGCTCAAGCTGAAGAGGACTCCCAGCAGAAGCCCCCCAGAGCCTACACCCCCAGGATATTAGACGTCCCTGACTCTCAACTTGGACTGGAGTGTGGATCATGCTAGCATCCCCCAGGGACTGTGACACACAAGGGCCAGGGCACCACAAGGAGACACGTGGGGCTGTTGAGTGCTTCAGGATGGAAGAGCATGTCCCTATGAAGAAGAACACGACCTCAGAAGGCAGAAGGCCAGGAATGAGGAAGGTTCCAGAGGGAACAACCCCAGAGAGCAGAGCAGGGTTATGCCTGTCAGGCCCAGGAGCCATCATAGCCAGACTGAGGGCCTCACCCCACCCCTGCACCTACCCTGGGCTGTGGGAAAGGGGTCCTGGGGCTGAGTCAGGCCACCAAGTCGGACTCAGGGTGCTCCACTAGAGATGAGGCCCCCATTTGCTGCCTCACCTGACACCTGTTCCTTTGCGGTAGTTGAGGTTCACTTTGATCTGAGGGGGGCAATTCCGGTCCTCGGTCTGGAATGGTGACTCCATGGGGGGCGGCCCATCCCCGAGGCCCAGCTTTCCTTTGTCCGCCTCAGCGCCATCTTCTTGGCCTCCATCGAATGTCTGGAGCCTGAAAGTGGGAGGGCTGGAAGGCGAGGCCATCCTAAGGGGAGGAGGCTAGGGTCTGGCTGGGGCCTGCGAAAAGAGAAGTTTAGGGGGTGCCTGGGTTAAGTATCAGACTCTTGATATTGGTGCAGGTCATGATCTCACAGTTCGTGAGTTGGAGTCGCACATCAGGCTCTGTGCTGACATGTGAAACCTGCTTGGGATGCTGTCTCCCTCTCTCTCTGCCCGTCTTTGACTTGTGCTCTCTCTCTCTCAAAAAATAAACAAACATTAAAAAGTGAGAGAGAAGTTTAGATAGAAGCTGAGGACAAATAGACCCGCCCACCGAGTCAGCCCAAGGGGAGGGGGAGTAAGCCCTGAGGGCGGAAGGCCAGGGTGAGGAGAGGGAGGTTTCCGGTGTGCGGATGGAATGAGGAAGGAATGGGGAAGAACAGGGACCCAGCCGGTCTGCCCACTGACGTCGTCCCCCGGGAAGGGTCGAGATTGTCCCTGACTTTCCCTCCTGGACTTTCTGAGAGGCCACAGCCCCTGGTTCGGGGTAACAAATGTTTGAGGTCACAGCACAAACATAGCATTTCTCTACATAACATCTTGCCCAGTGGCCAACCTTCACAACAGATAAGAGCGCACTTGCAGGCACCCGGGGGGGGGGGGGGGCGGGTCATCTTGTCACAGGACGGGAGCATGCTGGGGGAGACGGTTGGAAAACCGCTGGTCTCTCACATGTTTCCTTTTGCTACCAGACGACTCAGGCTCAGAAAGGGGAAGTGACTTCCCCAGGGTCGTCAGCTGTTGGCAGAGCCTGGTCTAAGACCACAGCACACCACCACCGAGGTGTCCTTTAGCTCTCCAGATCTTTCAGGGCCCGTCTATGTTTTCAGTCTGACTCCTCTCTGAGGGCATCGAAGGGCAGCTCTCTGTCTTTAGAGTCTCTGGGGGCTACAGAGGGGGGAGGGAGCCCCTTTGCTGGCTGCTCAGTGCCCTCGACAGACAGCCCCACCTCTCAGGCCCTAGGTGGGGCTCTGGGCCCTGATGCCTCTTCACAGGATGGAAACCACCACCTCCATCACATGGCAAGGGGTGGGGCCCCAGTTGGGGGAAGGGGGAAGGCCCTGTGCCGCTCACTGCCCCCGCCCCACCGTGGGTAGAAACAGAAAGAAGGAAAAAGAGTCAGCAATGGGTGGGGGGACGCAGGGTGGGAGAAGGGGGCAGGGAGCGGAGGAGCTCATGGGAATGGCAAAGAAGGGTGAGAAGAAGAGGATGGAGGGTGACAGGGCTTGGGCTGGGTTCCGTCCAGCTTCCCACAGCCCTCAGGGACCTGGAGTTGGCGGACATTTTCCCACAGAAGCAGGGGAGGCCAGGACCTGGCTAGCTGACTCAACATCCAGGCTTTTTGTTTGTTTTTGGTTTTTTACTTCAACACGACCCACCATCCATCTAGAAAGATGGACACCCACTCTGGGGCGTCATTTCCAAGCCACACATCCCTATGTGTGGGCTTATGTCCCTAACCATCCCCCAGCCCCCCAACCTGCCTCCGGGGCTCCCCCCACCCCCCAGTCTGCAGTTCCCAGGCCTCAGCAGCAACAGCTACCTGTCAGACCCCTGCCACCTGTCCTGGGGCCCTTACCCGCCCCGGCAGGGAGGAAGGGGTCTGTCTGGCAGTCCAGGTAGAGGCGGGAGCCCCTTGAGAGAGCTCCCCAACTCCGGCGTCCCGCCCCGATCAGTCACTGTCAGGCTCCGGGCCGCCCCCTCCCCAGATGTGCCCGGATCGCCCACCGACTTACCCCGCTGCGCAGAGGCCAGGGCGTGGCGGCCGGAGCTGCGGACCCGCTGGGATCCCGGGCCCCGGGGCGGCGGGCGCTGCGGGAGGAAGTGAAGCCGGGAGGGCGGCGGCAGGGCGCTGACAGCCCGAGCAGCAAGAACCTCCCCAAGCCCGCTCCGAGCTCCTCCGGAGGGCTGCGGTCTCGGGGTGTTCCGCACCCTCAGCCCACCCGGCCCGCAGGCATGGTGCGGAGTGGGCTTCACTCTCCCGGCTCAGGACCGGCTGACCATCCCTGAGTGGCCGTCTGGACCACTAGCCACACCCTGCTCTCCGGGAGACACGCCCCTCCCCACTCCACTGCGTCTAGCCAGGCATGGCCCAGGTGGGGGTGGGGGCAATCCGAGGCAACCCCTGGGTGCTGGGGCCTTGCTGCAGGTGGGTGCTGGGGGTGGGTTGGTTCTTGCCCCGCTGTGCCCCCTCTGCCTCCTCCCCTTTCCCACCTCCTGCCTTCTAGGGGCCATGTGGCTCAGGCTGGGAATTGTCTCTATCTCTGTCTCCTGGAAACCACTTTCATCTTCCCCTGAGAGACTGGAGGCACCTCCAAACTGGCCTCCCTGCTTCCCTCCAACTCCACCGTCACCCTCATAATCCATTCTCTGTGCAGCAACTGGAAGGATCTTTTGAAAATGAAGCCCAGATCGTCCCCACTCCCCACTTAACCCCGCCTGCCACCCCAAACAATGGCTTCCCTTGGGACTTAGAGTAAAATGCAAACCCCATACATAATCCTGTGCAGCCTAGATGCTCTTTTCCTTTGCTCCGCCTTCATCTCTCATTGGAAGCCTGTCTTGCACGTTGAACTCTAGGCTTTTGCTGTCCCATATGGCAGTCACCAACCACAGTGGCTATCTGATTTTAAATCAATTATAATAAAATCAAATTAAACATTCAGTTCTACAGTCACGATAGCCACGTTTCAAATGCTCAATAGCTACCTGTGGTCGGTTAGTGGCTACCATACTGGACCGCACCAATATAGAACTTCTCCATCATTGCAGAAAATCCTATTGGACAGCACCACTCTGGACATTGGAACACATTTCAGTCTCTCCAGTATGCTGTGCTCCCTTATGTTGTCTCCAAGCCTTGCACAAGCCGGTCCACCTGCCAGCAACAACCCGCCCCCCCAACACACACACATACACACACACACCCTTTATTTTAGCCAACTCCTACTCATCTGTTGTCTGTCCACTGAAACATCAATTCCTAGCCTTTCCTAGACTTGGGACTGGGCTGGAGGCCCCCACTATATGCTCCAATGACACTACGTATTTCTCTGACCATAACTCACTCTCCATTATTGTTAACATTTATTTGTCTGGCTTCACCTTTGACAATAACAAGTGCCTGCCTCACTACGGGCCAGACACTGTGCCTAGCGCTTTCCATGCAACCCCAAAGTAACCTTATTTCACAGACTGGAAAACGGGGGCTGGGCAAGATTAGGCACCTTGTTCAACGCCACATAGCTGGGAGGTGACAAAGCAGGGGTTTGAATCCAAGGCCACACCCTTAGGCACCAAGCTCAACAAGGGGCAAGGTTTTGCCCTTATTTTTTTACTGTATCCTCAGGACCTAATAGTCAGCTTGTGTTCAAGGCCTTTTTTTTTTCTTTTTTTTTCCAAGAAGGCTTTGAATGCCTGGGTGGTTAATCATAATCATAATCTGAAGCCATTACTGTACTGTTGGGGAAAAACTAACACCCTCAAGTCCTTCAGAGGCACTTCAGGTGACAATGACAATTGGGCAGAAAACCGTAATTGCAAATACAGTTTGTAAGACATTCTCAGATCATCAGCCATCAGGGAAATGCAAATAAAAACCACAATGTGATACCACTTCACACCACTGGGATGGCTATAATTAAAAAGACAAATAATCACAAGTGTTGGTGAGCATATGGAGAAATCGGAATGCTCATACATTGCTGATGAATCATAAAATCATGCGGCCGCCTTGGAAATCAATCTAGCTGTTCCTCAAAAAATTAAACATGTAGGGAGCCTGGCTGGCTCAGTTGGAAGAGCATGCAACTCTTGATGTTGGGGTCATGAGTTTGAGCCCCATGTTGGGTGTAGAGATTATGAAAAAAAAATTAAACAGATAGTTACCATATGACCTAACTATTCCATTCATTTTCAAAAGAAATGTAAAAGTATCTCCACACAAACACTTGTACACAACTATTTAGGGCAGTGTTATTCATCATGGCCAAGTGGAAACAACCCAAATATCCATCGACTGATATAGATGGATAAATGGAATATGGTCTCTCCATTCAATGGAATGGTATTCATTTGTAAAAGGAATGAAGTAGTTTTACATGCTACCACATGGATACACTTTGAAAATATTAGGCTAAGTGAAAGACACCAGTCACAAAAGATCTCATATTGCATGATTCCATTTATGTGGAAAGTCTAGAATAGAGAAATCTCTAGAGACAGCAGATAGCTTAGTGGTTGCCAAGGGCAATAGGGTATGGAGGGATCTGGGGAGCTAAAATGTACAGGGCTTCTTGGGGGGAAATGAAAATGTCCTAAATTAGACTGTGATGTCAGTTGCACAACTCTGTAAATATACTAAAGACCATTGAATTGTACACTTCAAAATGGTGAACTGTAATTTTTTTTAAATGTGATTTAAAAAAAAAGTCCTCTGAGCAGAAAAGGACGCCTGTGTTTTTAGAGGAAAGTGAATCAAGCAGAGAAGCAAGTCTTCCTCAGTTCCAAGGTCATTGGACTTCTATTTCAAGAAGCTTCACTCAGTCGAGTCTCTATGTAAGGAAAATCTCCTCCAAGCAGCCTTCACACCTATGTGTTTCATTTCACACTCAGTACCTTTTTATAAAGGCTTGTTTCTTTTATTGGAATTTATTTTCATAATCAATTTTAAGAAAGGGAAGAGAGGGGCGCCTGGGTGGTTCAGTCAGTTAAGCCTCTGGCTTTGGCTCAGGTCATCATCTCACGATTCGTGGGTTCGAGCCCTGCATCGGGCTCTGGGCTGACAGTTCAGTCTGGAGCCTGCTTCAGATTCTGTGTCTCCCTGTCTCTCTGACCCTCCCCTGCTCACACTGTATCTCTCTCTCAAAAATAACTAAAAAACATAAAAAAATACTTAAAAAAAAGAAAGGGAAGAGAAAGGTCACAAAAATGTGTAATAGACATATTTTTTGGAGAAGGGAATTAAAGGATCAACGTTGAGGGGCGCCTGGGTGGCTCAGTCGGTTAAGCCTCCGACTTCGGCTCAGGTCAGATCTCACATTCGTGGGTTCCAGCCCCACGTCAGGCTCTGTGCTGACACCTAGCTCAGAGCCTGGAGCCTGCTTCCGGTTCTGTGTCTCCTTCTCTCTCTGCCCCTCCCCCTCTCATGCTCTGTCTCTCTCTGTATCAAAAATAAATAAAACATTAAAAAATTTTTTAAAAATACACAATATGATTAAAGGATCAGCGATGACTGGCTTGCTCAGTCAGTAGAGCATGTGACTCTTGATCTCAGGGTCCTGAGTTCAAGTCCAGGTTGGGAAGAAAGCTTACTTAAAAAGGGAGGGGGATGCCTGGGAGGCTCAGTTGGCACAGCATCCAACTCTTGATCTCAGAGTCATGTATCATGAGTTCACATTGGGCATGGAGCCTAATGGATCAAGGATGAGAAGGCAACTTCCTTTCCAATGAGTATCCTTTGTACTTTTTTTTTTCTTTTTTGCCTCTGGCTTAAAAAAAAAAGACAAACCCAAATATGAACTCTCTTGTAGAGTTAAAAAAAAATTCAACTCATATATGCAAGCTATAGCCAAAGTCTGTGCATAATTAATGTAAATTCTAAAGCGAGGTGGGGGAGAGGGGTTCAGTCTAGAAGACAAGAATTATTCTGGCCTTAGAGGGAAGGAAGGGTAGGACTTAGGGGGAGTGAGGTGAACAGGCCAGGGCCTGTGTCTAAAGCTTTTGATTCTCCTTATGCCAACCCCAACACTTGGTCCAGAGCCTGGGCTGGGTCATGTTTACAGATAGATGAAGCCTCCTTGAGCAGCTCTGTCTCTGGAACTGACAGAAAAGAAATATAAATAAGCAAACATTAAAAGAAAGAAAGAAAAAAAAAAAAGAAATAGAAAGAAGACTGTTTAGGAGGCTGGAAAGGCCTCCTGGGAAAAGGGAGCCAGAGACTAGAGTTTAGCAGGCTCGTAGTGGGAGAAAAAAAAATGCTAGTTTAGGTGGCCCTCGTCCTCAGCAAGGACCACCTAGAGGGCCACTGAGGCCAAGGGCTTCTCCCAGAGGAGAAGGGGACAAGTGTCCTGCTGGTGTGAGCACAGCTTGCTGGCCTGGAAGAATTCTCACTCTCATGGAAAGTGAGCTGCTCCTTCTCACACAGCCTCTGCTCCGCCAGACCCGGATGTGGGACCTTTCTCCCAGGACCTAGAACAGCCACATCCAGGCTCAGTGCCAAATCTGGGAGCCCAGGTCCAGGCTGGGCATTTGCCTCTAGGGAATTTTCCCAACCTTGGGCTGGAGCTGGGACCGTTTTCAACAAGGCCTGCTATTGACTGATAGATTTCTGATTTTATTAATGAAAAAATCAGGAGAGAGGGATGTTTACTGGGAGATCAGAACAGAGAAAGGGAGGGTGGAGGCTGAGTCAAGATAAAGATGAGCCTGAGAGAGGAAGCACGGGCCTTAGAGAGGCGGGGCCAGAAGAGAGACATGCCCTGAGGCCGAGATCCAGAGGCAGGACAGACCAGAACCAGCGGCAGACCAGACGCAAGCAGGGTTGGTCTGGACTAAGCACGAAGAATGCGTCGGATAACCTGGCTGAGACAAAGGATGACCGGGGCTGCGGGCCAGGTGGGGCCTAAGAGACAGCAGTCGGACAGGACAGTGAGGGACGGACCGGACCAGAAGCCGGAGCTGAGAATGCAGGACAGACTCCGTCCCCTAGCCGCTCCCACCCTGTTGCCCCTCCCACATTGGAGCTCGGCCCCGCCCCCGGGCCCAGGCGGGGCCCCGCCCCCTGCCCTAAGGGAGCTCCAGTCCCCGCCCCGCACACACCTTCGCTGGCCGCCGGCCTGCGGTCGGAGCTAGGTCTCCCCAGGACAGGGTGGGGGCGCGGGGGAGCTTCCCCGTGGACGCGGCTGGCGCACTCCTCATGCCCCACTTCCCTTCCCAGTCACAAAGCAGGACAATGAGGGTGTCAGGGCCTGTGGCCTCTGCCTCCCACCGAGGAAGCGGTGCGTCCTGGAAGGATGTGGAAGGATGCACCCTAGAGATGGCAACACAAGGCGGTTGTAGGGCGCTGGCGCACGCTTGAGCTGTGAGCCAGGCACTTTATGGGCATTTCCTTTCTTCCTCCCTTCCTCCCTCCCTCCCTCCCTTCCTTCCTTTCTCCCTTCCTTCCTTCCTTCCTTCTTTCCGTCCTTCCTTGTAGTCTCTACACTTAACCTAATGTAGAACTTGAACTCACAACACCTGAGACCAAGAGTCCCCCTCTCCACCAAGCCAGGCAGGTGCCCCTGGGTATTTTCTTTCTTAATCCTTACCTCCACCTTGGGAGACAGATAGGTCTGTTGATATTTCCATTTCAGAGAGGGCGAAACAAAGTCAGAGGTGAAGTAACTCGCTTGCTCTAGGTTACAGCACAGTTTGCAAGTGATGGTAGGATTTGAACCCAGACGTCTGACCTCTCTCTGCATTCCCATCTTTAAAAAAAAAAACAGCTTTATTGGGCTGTAATTTATAGCCTTTAGAACTTTAATTTAGTTTGTAGTTTAAAAAAACGTACACCCTTGGGCAGCCTGGGTGGCTCAATTGGTTATGATCTCTCTGGTTTTGTGGGTTTGCTGGCCTTGGCCCTGGGCTGGCCCTGCAGAGCCCGTTTGGGATTCTCAGTCTCCCTCGCTCTCTGCCCCTCCCCCACTCATGCTGTCTTGTCTCTCTCAAAATAAATAAACTTAAAAAAATAAAATGAAATAAACTTACACCCTTTTTTAAGCTGACCGTTTAAAGAATTTTGACAAAAATGTGTAATCATATGACAACCACAGCATCAAGATATGGAGAGGGCATTTTTTCCCTCCAGAATGTGTTCTGGAGCCCCCTTTGCCCTCCGTTCCCCTGCACCATGCTCTGATAACCACTGCTTTGCTTTTTGTCCCTGTAGCTTTGCCATTTCCAGAATGTGAGATGACTGGAATCACACGGCACCTATCATCCCTGTGTGCCTGGGTTCTTCTAGGGTCCTACGTGTATCTCATTCCTGCTGCAGTTCCCCTTGGCCGTGTCTGACCTCCTCCCAGATCTCTAGACTTTGAGGAAAGTTTGCTGCTGCTTCCTGGGGCTAGGGATGGGCTAAAAAAGGCAAGGCCAGCTTTTGAAGGTGTCTTAGGCCCTTCTGGCTGCTAAAAAAAATCCCACAGACTGGCTGGCCTATAAATACCAGAAATGTATTGATCCTAGTTCTAGAGTCTGGGAGGTCCAAGTCAAGTCCAAGTCCCATCACGGTTGCCTACTGGCGAGGGCCCTCATCCTGGTTCACAGCCCGCACCCTCTCCCTCTCTCCTCTCACCTGATCTAAGAGGCAAGGGGTCTCTCTGGGTCTCTATTATAAGGGCACCAAGGTCATTCGTAGGGGCCCCATGCTCATGATCTAAGCATCTCCCAAAGGTCCCCCCTCCTATACCATCACAGCGGGCGTTAGGAATTTTGGGGGAGACACAAATGTTCTGACCACAAAGCAAAGGGAGTAACAGGTTGGCTAAAGATCAAAGGGCAGAAATTCAGAACAAGAGTTGAGGACTTGAGGGGCGCCTGGGTGCCTCAGTCAGTTAAGAGTTCAACTTTAGCTGAGGTCTTGATCTTATGGTTCTTGGGTTTGAGCCCTGTATCAGGTGCTCTGCTGTCAGCGCAGAGCCTGCTTCAGATCCTCTGTCTCCCTCTCTCTCTGCCCCTCCCCTGCTCACTCTCTCCCTCTCCAAAATAAATAGACATAGGGGCACCTGTGTGGCTCAGTCATTTGAGCATCTGGCTTCGGCTCAGGTCATGATCTCACAGTCCGTGGTTTCAAGCCCTGAGATGGGCTCTGTGCTGACAGCTGAGCCTGAAGCCTCCTTCAGATTCTGTGTCTCCCTGTCTCTCTGCCCCTGCCCTAGTTGTGCTCTGTCTCTCCCTCTCTCTCAAAATTAAGTAAACATTAAAAAAATTAAAAATAAATAAATAAACATTAAAAAAAAAAAAGAAAGTGTTTAGGATTTGAGTGTTAGACCCCCCCCCTCAGAGCCCCGGGGTCTCCAGGGGCTGGTGATTGCTACAAAAGCCTATCTCAGAAGAGAAAAATCGTCCAGACCTAGGTACCCAGGTCAACCATTGCCTGAAAGTCCCGCTTAGGGTCCAGAGAGTTAGAGAGTGGGGAAAACATGCTTTCAGAGTTTCCTTTGTTTCTCTGGGTTGTCTCCTTTTGTCCCACTTCTACCTTTTCTGTTTGTTTTTGTACGTTTCTGTCTTTCATGGTAGAAGCTTTCCTCAAATGTCTGCTACCAAACAGCCAGATGCATGGATGGGGCTTTACTGAGATTCCCTAAAGGGTGATGTTATGGTTCCCAGACTTTCCTATGCAGAGCTCTGCTTCATTCCCCCTGGGAGGCAGGGTCTCTCGTCTGTGCTTGGGTCCCCAGGGCACCAAGGTCTCAGCTTCTCTACTGACTTAGGAATGGTCGTCATCTGTCCAAGCATTGCTGACAGCGCCTCTGCGTGGTTTCCTCTCCCACCCTCTTTGTCCTTATTTTGTTCTTTTGTGATCTTTTTATTTATTTATTTATAAATCGTTATTGAGAAAGAGAGAGAGAGAGAGAGAGCACGAGCAGGGGATGGGCAGAGAGAGAGAGGGAGACAGAGAATCCCAAGCGGGCTCTCCACTGTTAGCACAGAGCTGGACACAGGGCTTGAACCCACAAACTGCAACATCACCACCTGAGTGGCAACCAAGAGTCGGACGCTTTAACTGACTGAGCCACCCAGGCTCCCCTATCCTTTGTGATCATTTTAAAAGGGTTTGGGGGAGGAAAGCATTTTTTTAACTGAAAGCCCAACCATAACTGTGACATTTTCTTTCTCTCTCTCTTTCTTTCTCTCTCTCTCTCTCTTTCTTTTTCTTTCTTTCTTTCCTTTCTTTCTCTTCCTTCCTTCCTCCCGTCCTTCCTTCCTTCCTTTTTTAATGTTTATTTTTGAGAAAGAGAGTGAGCAGGGGAGGGGCAGAGAGAGGGAGACACAGAATCTGAAGCAGGCTCCAGGCTCTGAGCCCTCAGCACAGAGCCTGATGCGGGGCTTGAACACATGGATCATGAGATCATGACCTGAGCCAGAGTCGGAAGCCCAACCAATTGAGCCACCCAGGCGTCCCTAAGATTTTATTCTTAAGTAACTTCTGCACTCAATGTAGCACTTGAACCTACCACCCCAAGATCAAGAGTTGCACACTCCACCGACTGAACCAGTCAAGCATACGTCTACTTTTATTGTACATATCTCTTAGCTTTCCTTTTATATCTTCTGTTCCTGCGGGGTTTTTTTTTTCCTTTTGGGGAATTTCTGTTACTCCAGTTCACTAATTCGCTCCCCAGCTGTCTCCATTCTGCTGTCTATTCAACAGAATATTTGAATATTATTCTTAGTCAATGATTATATAGTCAACCTAGTATTTTTTATTGGTTCTTTTTGATATTTTGTGTTCTTGAGTTATAGTTCTGGTATCTTCCTTATATCTTTTAATATGTTTATTAGTCTAAAATTCTTATTCTGGGGGTGCCTGGCTGGCTCAGTCAGTAGGGCATGGGATTTTTGAACTTGGGGTCATGAGTTTGAGCCCCATGTTGGATGTGGAGTCCACTTAAGAAAAAATTAAAAATAATAAAAAATTTTAAAAATAAAAATAAAATAAAATTCTTATTCTGACAAGAAACAATTTATAGTTTTTCTGTTGAAAGCAGTGATGCCCTGGGGTGCCTGGGTAGCTCAGTTGGTTTAGCATCTGATTTCAGCTCAGGTCATGATTCCAGGGTCTGTGAGTTCGAGCCCCGCATCAGGCTCTGTGCTGACAGCTTGGAGCCTGGAGCCTGCTTCCGATTCTGTGTCTCCCTCCTTCTCAGCCCCTCCGCTCTGATGGTCTCTCTTTTTCTCTCAGAAATAAATAACATTAAAAAAAAATTTTAAAGGAATCAGTGATGCCCTTCACCTGTGGGATCTGATGCTAACTCCAGTGGGAACAGTGTCAGATTTGAGTTCAGCTGTAGAACACCCAGCTGGTGTTGCTGATTTGGTTAGTGGAGAAAGAAAAACCTGCACATTTGGTGACCAGAAGTGTCAGAAGTGAAGTAAGGAAATTAGAGGAGACACCCCCTGCTCTATCCCCTGGGAGCATCCGGCATGGGGCGCAGAGAAGCCCAGGAAGGAGGCACCAGAAGAATACACCCAAGCCACTCCTCACCCCACAAAACAACCTTCAGGACGCGTTTTCACACTGTGCTCTCCAAAGAGAAGCAGCATCAGGACTCACCCCTACCATGTCATTCCCAGGAAAGGCGGGGAGGGAGTGGGCAGCACCGGAAGTCAATCAGTCCACACCTGTTTTTGTCTGCGTCTCCCAAACACTGAGGTCTGGGCCTTCCTG
Source organism: Mungos mungo (assembly GCA_004023785.1). Classification (NCBI taxonomy): domain Eukaryota; kingdom Metazoa; phylum Chordata; class Mammalia; order Carnivora; family Herpestidae; genus Mungos; species Mungos mungo. Next base: position 209,942 of record PISW01000422.1, on the reverse strand, counting down.
ATTTGACTCCAGGCACATCTGGAGCCGAGAGCGAGTCATGGGAGAGGTAGGGGCAGGTGCTGTCTGTTCCAAGGCAGTGGGGGTGGGGGTGGGGGCAAGAGCATAATTCCAGGCCTTCATTTTGTGTCTCCAGTTCCAAACAGCCTCCCCATCGCCCCAAGAAATCTTTCACACCTGATCCGCTTTGCTGCGGGGGAGGGGGGAGAGCTGGCAGCTGTTTTTGACCCTGACCTAGCATGGGATGTATCATCCCAAATTACAAGCGTCTGTTTGCTTACCTGTTTGCACTCAGTGACTGAGCATAACGTGTAGCCTTAGCACTTTGCACCTGGTAAGAGAGACCAATTCTATTTCCATAAATATGAGGCTTTAGAATAAATCTTAGAAGAAAACACTTGTTTCCTCAGGAGATGTTTTGGGCCCCGATGTACACGGAGCTCTTTGCCCCCCACCTTTCTAGAGTGGAAGGGATGATATTTGTGTTTCTGGGCATAGCCAACCCTTGCCCCACGAAAAGTTTGTGTCTCTGCCTCCTCCCCTGGCATTCTGTGGTTTGGGGTCACGCCCGAGAGCCTGTGCAGGTGTCTTATTTCGTGGTATGTCTTTAGGCATGAGCCCTAAATTTCATTAAACTTTCCTGTATTAGAAGATCCTGGAGCCATGCTCTGCTCTGGCCTGTAAGTGGGGGGGGAGGGGGGGACAGAGTTGAAAGGGGAGCAAATGAATCATTTTAGGTGGTTGAAGTCAGTCTGCAGGGAGCGGCCACTTACAGGAAGTCATCGGCATGTTACCGGAAGGCAGAGCAGCCCAGATCTGTGTTCTTGCAGAAGAGAGTATACAGCAGACGGATCGGGGCCCAGACACGCCCCTGGGCACACTCTGTGGACTCTTCCAGCCCCCACTCATGCCCCTTCAACCTCCGTCTTCTTGTCTCTGGAAGTCTCTGTTCTTCCAAGCTCCTCGGGTCATACCTTTGGGTGGCTCAGTGCCTTCTCCCTTCTCAAGGCCATGGCCAGTGTGGGGACCGGAGCCATATTGTTCCAGTAAACCTGGCCAAGCTGCTTCCAGGAAAAGTGCAGGGGAGAGGGGGGAGGAGTAGGTTTACCAAAAAGGCCATCAGAGCTTCTGAATTAAAGTATTGGCTGCAAAAAGAGAACAGGCCGCTTCAGCCTCTAAAGGAAATCATGTTCAGGTGTGATGCTCAGAAAACCTGCTTTCACAGGCGTGGGAGGGGCTGAGGGGATGTTTCACAGGAAGCCAAGGGGAGGCGGAGGCGTTGGGGGCCGCCAGCTGCTCTGAAAAGTGGGAGGCGGTACCCTTGGTCTGCCGGGCACGGTGGGAGCTGGCATCCTCCCTTGGAAGTAAGGCCTTCCTCGGATAAGCCCGAAAGGTCCTTTCCTCCCACAGGTACTGGAACATTCCCTTAGCTGAATGCAAGGGTCAGAATTTTCCACTCTCAGAGTGAGGCGAGCAATTCTGAAGGTTGGGAGCATCACCTCCCTTCTGGAAGGCCAGGATTGGGGAGGCCTGGGGAGGCTGCAGGTGGGCCTCTGTGCTCTGCCCTCTCTTCCCAGCAGGTCCCAGAACTTACCTCCACCTGCTTCTTCCGGCAGGAAGTTCACACCCATCCCTACAGCACGCTGAGGGAGGCCTGGGTCTGCTAAGCTTGCCTTTCTTCAAGCTCCTTTGTTTAAAAATTTTTTAATATTTATTTATTTTTGAGAGAGACAGACAGTAAGTGGGGAGGGGCAAAGAGAGATCAAGAGAGAGGGAAGGAGGCAAAGAGTTTGAAGCAGGCTCCAGGCTCCAGGCCCTTAGCTGTCATCACAGAGCCTGATGCAGGGTTCAAACCCATGAGCCAGAAGATCATGACCTGAGCTGAAGTCAGACCCTTAACTGTCTGAGTCACGCAGGTGACTCTCTTTTAGAGAGAGACAAAGACCAAGCTTGAGTGGGGGAGGGACAGAGAGTGGGAGGCACAGAATCTGAAGCAGGCTCCAGTCTCTGAGCACAGGAGCCTGACTCAGGGCTAGAACCCATAAACTATGAGATCATGACCTGAGCGGAAGTTGGATGATCAACTGTTTGAGCCACCAAGGCGCCCCCGAAGAGTAAATATTCTTAACATACAATGAGTTCTCACAAACCATTAAGACAGCTGAGTAAAATTTTTAAAAATTGAGGATGTGGGGCACCGGGTGCCACAGTCAGTGGAGCATCCGACTTCAGCTCAGGTCATGATCTCACAGTTCATGAGTTTGACTCCCACATTGGGTTCTGTGCTGACAGCTCAGTGCCTAGAGCCTGCTTCAGATTCTGTGTCTCCCTCTCTCTCTGTTCCTCCTCTGCTCGCACTCTGTCTTGCTGTCTCTCTCTCAAAAATAAAGAATAAAAAAAATTAAAAAGGAAAGAATTGCCTTGTCTTATTTTTAAAAAGTGAAGATATGAATGGTCAGCAGACTGGCTCAGTTGCTTAAGGGACCAACTCTTGATTTCAGCTCAGGTCATGATCCCAGTGCCATGGAAAGGAGCCCCACGTTGGCTCTGTGCTGAGAGTGGAGCCTGCTTCAGATTCTCCCTCTCTCCCTCTGCCCTCTCCCCTGCTCATGCATGTGCTCGCTCTCTCTCTAAAAATTAAAAAAAAAATTGAGGATATAAAGAGACTTCACAAAAGGAAAAGAAGTTATTAAATCTTGCTCATCAAATAAACATGAATTTTTTCATTATTTATTTATTTTAATAGATAATATCTGTCCACGGTAAAAATTTAAGCAGTTCAAAAGATTTTACGTAGTGAAAAGGATGTATCCCTTCCCAATCTCTTCCTGGAACCAACCAGTGTTAGCAATTTCTTATGTATCTTTCTAGAATTATATTGTGTGTACACGAAATCGTTAAAGTATAAATATCCTCTTGTTCAGACAAGTAGGAACACATTTACTCACTTCTATTCACATTTTGGTTGTTTTTAGTGTATTGCTCTTATTAACAATACAGCAGGGACTATGTTCACGTTTCTTTGCCTGCATTGGAGAGAATATCATTAGATTCCTAGAAGTGGAATTGCATTTAAAGTGTATGTGCATTTAAAATGTTCATTTCTTGGGGCGCCTGGGTGCCTCAGTCGGTTGGGCATCTGACTTCGGCTCAGGTCATGATCTCATGGTTTGTGGGTTCGAGCCCTGCGTCGGGCTTTGTGCTGACAGCTAGCTCAGAGCCTGGAGCCTGTCTTTGGATTCTGTGTCTCCCTCTTTCTCTGCTCCTCTCCTGCTCTATCTCTCTCTCAAAAATTAATAAACATTAAAGAAAATAAAGATAAAAAAATAAAATGTTCATTACTAAAAATGATACTAATATAAATAAAATAAAATAAAATAAGGGCATCTGGCTGGCGTTGTCAGTGGAACATGAGATTTTTGATCTCCGGGTCACGAGTTCAAGCCCCATGTTGGGTGTACTTAAATCAATAAAACTTAAATGATATATATAAATCAATAGTTACTTCCAGTTGGTAGAAATTCAGGTGATTCAAATTATTTTACTTTCTTCTTTTTGCCATTCTAGGTTTTCTAAAAATTTTTTATAATGAACATGTGTTATGTTGTTCCCTTAATAAGATAATAAATATGAATCAAGCTGTTTCCATTTTGGAAAAAAAGTGAAAACTCGAACCCAAACATCAAAAAGGACAAGGCAACACACGTTGTGCTATTTTGAAACATATTTATTTTCGTTTATAAAGAAGCATGGGGCTAGCACATGATGGGGAGGAAAAAGTTACGATAGTGTTCAGTATACTTGGAAAGGAGAGTTGTTAATATAAGAAGCATATGTGAAAGTCACTATTGACATGGGAGGTAAGATAGGCGTTACATTAATCAGTAGATACTCAATGGCTCCAAAGAACTTGTCTCTGGTTTGTGGATCTCTGGGGACAAAATGCTATTATGATCTGAGAATCACGAGGGTGGCAGCTTCCTCTTCCTGAAACGCTCTTACCCCAGAATGGTGAGAAGCATTATGTGGTCCCCTTTTTTAAAAATGTGTGTTATAAATAATTATCAAAGGCCTTACACATTCACTCTTTTTTTTTTTTTTTTGGCCCAGAAGTCATAAAGAAAAAAATGGCCAGGCTTTTTCAAATTCAAAACTTCTGTTTTTACCAAAGACACCACATGCAAGAGGTAAAATAATCGTGTGAAAGACCCTCTTTACCACAATTTTAAGAGATGAATCACTGCTTTTCAGAATATATAAAGAGGTCCTACAAATTGATAATTTATCTTCTGCCTACACATTAGAAGGAAGGTTGCCTGCTTCCACTTCCAGACTGTGGTTGACCACAGGTAACTAAAACTCAGGGAAACCAAAACCTTGGATAAGGTGGGGGAGGGGTGTTCTATAGTCTCACATGTTTAATCAGGGACATGCAGATTAAGACAGCAAAGTGTCATTTTTTGCCCTTCAAATTATCCAAACTTGGAATGATTCATAATGTACATATATTTTAAACATTTATTTTTATTTATTTATGAGGGAGAGAGGGAGGGGCAAAAAGAGAGGGAGAGAGAGAATCATAAGCACTCCATACTGACAGTGTGGATCCCAATACGGGGCTCGAACCCACAAACTGCCAGATCATGACCTGAGCTGAAATCAAGAGTCAGATGCTTAACCAACTGAGCCACCCAGGTGCCCCCACAATGTATTATTAATGATGGAATGGAGGACTAGGTACTGCCATTTCTTTTTAATGCTTATTTGTTTTTGAGAGAGGGACAGAGCGTGAGTAGGGGAGAGGAAGAGAGAGAGGGAGACACAGAATCCAAAGCAGGCTCCAGGCTCCGAGCTGTCAGCACAGAGCCTGATGCGGGACTCGAACCCACGGACTGTGAGATCATGACCTGAGCCAAAGTCAGATGCTTAACTGACTAAGCCCCCCAGGTGCCCCAGGACTAGGTACTTCTATGCAGTATTGGTGGGAATTTATATTGGTATGGTTTTTTATTGTGGTAAAAAGTATGTAAAATCTACCATTTTAACCGTTGTTAAGTGTACGGTTGAGTGGCATCATGCACATTCACATTGTTGTGCAACCATCACTAGCATCATCTGAGCAACTCTGTCATCTTCCCAAACTGAAACGTCATACCCATTAATAACAAGTTCTCCTTTCCCTTCCCCCAAGCTCCTGGCAACACCTTCCTCTCTCTGTCTCTAAGAATTTGATGGCTCTAGGGACTCCATATATGTGGGGGTCATCCAGTAGTTGCCTTTTGTGAACTTCTTTCCCTTAGCATCACGACTCCAGGTTTCATCCATGCTGTAGCATGTGTCAGAGAGATAGCGCAAGCAGGGGAGGGTCAGAGAGAGAGGGAGACAGAATCTGAAGACGGGCTCCAGGCTCTGAGCTAGCTGTCAGCACAGAGCCCAATGCGGGGCTTGAACCCACAAACTGTGAGATCATGACCTGAGCTGAAGCCGGACAGTTAACCGACTGAGCCACCTAGGCGCCCCAGAATTTCCTTCCTTTTTGAAGCTGAATAATATTCCATTGTGTGTGGTATAATCTTTTTGAAGGGCAACTTGGTAGTAACCATGAACTTTAAAATGCCATATTCTTGGGGCGCCTGGGTGGCTCAGTTGGTTAAGTGGCCGACTTCAGCTCAGGTCATGATATCACAGTTCGTAGGTTCAAGCCCCACATCAGGCCCTGTGCTGACAACTAGCTCAGAGCCTGGAGCCTGTCTTCGGATTCTGTGTCTCCCTCTCCCACTCACACTGTTTCTCTCTGTCTCAATAATAAATTTAAAAAAAAACCATAAATAAAATAAAATGCCATATTCATTGATACAACAATTCCACTTCTAGGTGTATCCTGGAGAAATAGTTGCACATTTGCGATAAAATGCATTTACAAGGATGTTCATCGCATCAGTTTTGATAATGAAAAATGAAAAACAACCTCATATTAATAAGTAAGGAGATGGGTAAAATATGGTGTATCCACACTTTGAAATATGTTACAGCAATTCAGAAAGAATGGAGTAGATCTATGGGTGCTGTCATGGAAATGTCTCCCAGCAATAGGACTATGTCCGTAGGATGCAGTTATGTATAATTTTAAAACTTTTTATATAAAACATAAACATGTAAACACATTGAAAATAATCTGGTGATAAACACACCAAATTTTTGTCAAGTAGCACAGAGAAAGGTTAGTGTGGGAAGAACAGTTCTGGGAAGAGTCACTGAAAAAGGACTTTCATGTTATACTTTATAAAACATTATCTTCTTTTTTTTTTATTTTATTTCGGGGGGCGCCTGGATGGCTCAGTCGGTTAAGCGACCGACTCTTAATTTTGGCTCAGGTCATGAGCCCCATATCAGGCTTCACACTGGGCGTGGAGCCTGCTCAAGATTCTCTCTCTCTCCCCCCCTCTCTCTGCTCCTCCCCTGCTCTCAGAATGAAAGAAGAAATAAATAAATACATACATAAGATTTTATTCTTAAGTAATCTCTGCACCCAACGTGGGACTTGAAACCACAACCCCAAGATCAAGAGTCTCATGCTCCACCAACTGAGCCAGCCAGGTGGCCCTTATACGTTATCCTTTGATTGAGTCTCTAAAACTGAGTTATACTAATTGCTATTTAAGTAAAAACTTAATACTTGGAAAACAGGCAATATGCTAAATTGAGTATATTTGAACTGCAGGGTCAATGGAGGCTTTTTCTGTATTTCTCAAGTTTCCTACATTAAGTATATATTACTTTTATAATTAGGAAAGGAACGCAATTATTTTAAGGAAAAAATGGTATACCTGCTGTGAATCACTATGACAAGATTGAGGTAAATCTATATATGAGGACGTGTATATATATTTTATATATATATATATATATATATATATATATACACACACACACATATATATATGTAGTATTGATACAGGAGTCTAGAAGGACCCTACAGTGTGGGTTCTTACAGTGTCCTTATAAACCAATAAACAACATTCCTATTACCCCTGATTTAATTTCATTTTACTCTTCTTGCTAAGTTCTTCCTACACAGGTCATCTTGCTGTCTACCTCGGGACCTTTGCATATGATGATGTTCTTTGCCTGGAACAGGCCCTCATTTCTCCAGACCTTTGCTCAAGTATCATCGTATCTCTGAAGCCTTCTCTGACCACTCTATATCCTTTATTCTGCTTTGCACTATACTACTTCTCATTATCTAAAATATGTTCTTACTTGGGGCGCCTGGGTGGCTCAGTCGGTTAAGCCTCCGACTTCAGCTCAGGTCATGATCTCATGTTCGTGGGTTCAAGCCCGGCGTCGGGCTCTGTGCTGACAGAGCCTGGAGCCTGCTTCCGATTCTGTGTCTCCCTTTCTTTCTGCCCCTCCCTGCTCATGATCTGTCTCTCTCTGTCTCAAAAATAAATAAAACATTAAAAAAATAAAATAAAAGATGTTCTTACCTATGTCTCCTCTTTAATGTAATGATCTCAGTTGTTTTCGCTGCCGGAAACACAACAAATATTTGTTAAATACACAAATGAATGGAAAAATACTCTCAAAAATATGAGGTGAGGAGATTTTTCATTTTTTACTGGATGCTTGTTTATATCACTAGATGTATTTATTTAAAAAGAGCTAGGGGGCGCCTGGGTGGCTCAGTTAGTTGAGCTTCCAACTTTTTTTTTTAATGTTTATTTTTGAGAGAGAGAGACAGTGTGAGCTGAGATAGCATGAGCAGGGGAGGGTCAGAGAGAGAGGGAGACACAGAATCCGAAGCAGGCTCCAGGCTCTGAGCTGTCAGCACAGAGCCCTGCATGGGGCTGGAATTCATGAACCATGAGATCATGACCTGAGCCAAAGTCAGACACTCAACGGACTGAGCCACCCAGGCGCCCCGAGCTTCCAACTTCTGATTTCGGCTCAGGTCAGGGTCCCTGGATCATGGAATCAAGCCCTGTGTAGGGCCCTGCGCTGAGTGAGGAGCCTGCTTTGAGATTCCCTCTCTGTCTCTGCCCCTCTCCCCTGCTCTCTCTCCCAAATACAGTTCTAAGGAAGAAAAAAAGGCTTAAAAGGGCTAGTATCACTTTTTGGTATTTTACAGAAATCAACCAGATAACTTTTTCAAGTCCCATGTCTGATTTTATACCACCTGCTTGGAAACAAGCCATGACAGCTGATTGAAAACAAATTACTTATGGAAGCAGATCTTAACCTGAAATAATTTATCCATTTCCTTGTGACTTGGGAAAATATCTGCACGGTTCTATTTTGTAGTTGTGTTGTCCTGTTTTAGCGGGACATCCGGGTCCACGTTTTTGGGGCCTGCCAGCCTGTGGCAGCGTGTTTCTGTCCTGACAGAGAAAGGTAAATGTGGAAAGTACGGGTTCTGGGGAGAAGCACTGAAAATGACTTTCGTGTTTTAATACATGTATGTTATCTTTTGAGGAGGTTCTTATGAAGGGGCTATACTCATTGTTACTGAAGTAAAAACTCAATCCTGGAACAAAGCATAACCAGCAGTGCTAGTTACAGGGGAGAGGTCATGGTTTGAACAATGTTTCTCAAACTGTGAGGGATGTTAATTGATCAAAAAGGAAAGGGAAATAAAAGTGAAACTGGAAGTGAGAAAGCCCTGGGTTAAACTTCAGACCAGTTCTTCAAAACAAAACTTCTCAGGCCTTGACCGTCTAGTGCACATTGTAAATCTCCAGGAGGGAGCTTCCTGAGCTCCTGTGACCACAACTGTTGTAGTTTGAAGGACAAAGTTTGGGAAGCATTGAAACCAGAATTTTCTGAAGGTAGAAGCATTCCTTGAGGGGAGTCCTAGTAGATGTTGGGTGGTGGGAAGAGTAGATGCTAGAATAAATTACAGGGTGCTGGGTGAGACCTGCTGGCTGGAGTGAACTTTTACCACTCAACTTCTGGGGATCCCCCCCCCCGACTCCCTAAACAGGTGGATAAGGACAGTGATAGGATCAAGAAAAGCATGAAAAAAGAAACCGCAACACTGATTTTTCTGTTAAAATTGCTGAACTAAGTGCAAGATCCTCTTCCCCAAACCCACCTTTGTCTAAACCTTTCACTTGGAGTTGGCTGGGCCTCATGAAAGGGGAGTCACCACTTAGCCCTGCAGGTTCTTCGGGAAATTAGCAGAATAGAACTAAAGTGAAGTGTGTCGAGGTTCAGGAAGTCTCAGGTGTAATTTCTAGAGGCCCCGGGAGATCCACAGAGAATCAGAGACTTGTGCAGTGTATCCAATTCAGGAGCGCAGTTGAACTTCAAAATACATGCTTGCTCTTGAATGTGGGCGGCTTGTGGACAATGCTGACGCTATGTAGGTTGTAAATGATTTCAGCCCTCCTGAAAGCCTATGGGTGGCAAACTTGAAAATTCTATCTAGAAAGCAGTTAAAATACACCTCCCTTTACTCTCCTGAAGCAATCAATGTAAGCAGGGGCCCACCCTTTTGCATGCTTATGCACAAATTCACATTTTTTCCTACAGCATTTTTCACCGACTTGAATGTTGTTCCACGTCTATTCCTACCTCCTACATTCTTTTAACTAATGGCCTTATTATCAAGTAACCACTCTCCTTTCATGGGCAATCAGGTCATTTCCAATTTTATTACAATAAAAGCATTGTAAGCACTAGTCAAGTTTTTGCATTGTTTTAAGCACTTCAACATGTAATCCTAATGATTCTGTGAAGTATAATTAACACCATTTCTACAGATGAGGACTGTGATGTACTGAGAGAATGAATTAGTTGTCCAAGGTTACAAGCCAGTAGGTAGGCAGGTGGTGGAGGAACTCCACTAGCCTTGTCTCCAGAGCTACACTCTGAATCAGGCCACTACATTTTAAAAATTATTTTTTAATGTTTTTTATTTGTTTTTGAGAGAGGGAGAGAGAGACAGCATGAGCAGGGGAGGGTCAGAGAGAAAGGGCGACACAGAATCTGAAGCAGGCTCCAGGCTTTGAGCTAGCTGTCAGCACAGAGCCCAACACGGGTCTCGAACCCACGAACTGTGAGATGACCTGAGCCAAAGCCGACTGTTCACAGGCAGCCCCCCGGCCACTACATTTTTATGCAGAAAACATGTATCTTTAAATTATGTAAAATTCATTTTAAAAATTTTATTTCACTGAGAACTGGCAAAAACTATCTTGGAGTGGCATTAAGATAGACTAGCAGCTGGGAACTACTGTCTTCAGTACACCAAACAAGTATTCTTTTAGCACACCTTTTCTCTTTTAAAAGAATCTCTACATCTGACAGGGGGCTCAAACTCACAACTCCTTAGACTGAGTCACATGCTCTACTGAGTCAGCCAAGCACCCCTCATTGAGCACATTTTTGCACAGTTTCAGGAAAGATCACAAGAAACAGAATATTAATAGAAACGCTTCTATCGGATTCCTAAGTAGGAGGTTAAGAAAGATTTCCTTCAAGGGCTGATGGAGCGTTTGCGCCACAGGCTGTAGCAGTATGTATGTCGATCTCTTCCTTCCCGTGGGCTCTTTGGTACCTGGACTAACACTGCAATTGAGAACTCTACTTCTGGCAGAGGAGGAGCTAAGTGTACAGACAACATGAAGCTGACGGATAAAAATGAGTTATCTTGGCTTCAGATACGTGGACACATCTTTATCCCCTCTTCATCCCTTTCTAGGACCTCTCCAAAGCAAAGCTCCACTCCGTCATTTCCCCACCGCACTGCGGGTCCCTTACCAGCAGTCAAGAAAGTGAACAGGAGCCACAAACTATCATTGGTCTCAATTCTAGTCAGTGAAGAGCAAGGTTTGAGGCCATGAGTGATAAACCCATTTCCCAAACTCCACTAATAGCACAGGTTTGCTGAAGACCCACACACATTTAGAGAACATTTTCCTTGGTCAAATTTCAAGTTGGGTGCAGAAGAGGATTTGCTAAGACCCATGAATATGTAGGGAATCCCTAGGGAAAAGAGATCCTGAGAGAATGACTGTACGTGGAAATTTTGAGATTCACAGGACTACAAAGCTGTCAGCCTGTCAAGATAGATAATGAAAAATTAAAAGGAGAAAAATATAACTGCACAAGTCTTATTGCCCAAACCACCCCTTTAGCTTTTACTTCTTCAGTTCAATACTTTTATTCTCCAGGTTTCAAATCAGGGCTTTTAAGTATAAACCAAAATGTGGGAAAGACCCACCTTTCCTAGCAAAAGGCCTGCTCTTAATTACTGTTAAGTATTCATTAAAAAAAAAAACCTGCTTAAAAAGCATTAGAGGGGCACCCAGGAGGCTTAGTTGGTTAAGTGTCCAACTTCAGCTCATGATCTCAGGTTCTTGAGTTTGAGCCTCACATGGGACTCTGTGGATAGCTCATGAACCTGGAGCCTGCTTGATTGTCTCCCTCTCTGCCCCTCCCCCACTAACAGTCTCTCTCTCTCTCTCTCTCTCAAAAAAAAAAAAAAAAAGGCACTCAAGCACATGCCAAAAAACACCTAGTAGAACATCATGGATTTTATGAGGTATTGAAGTCATAGTTGATAGGACATTTGGATTGGAGTCCCTGGCTTGCTCCTAACTAGAAATAGGCCTTTAACAAGTCAACTATAAAGCATTGGGATGGGAAAAGATGCCACCTACCAATAGTGAAATTCTTCCAATTTTTGCCTTAAGTCCAAGAAAGTCTTTTCATTACCACCTTCAAAAACTTAATATAGCTGTTTTTGCCCTTTCTGGTCCATTTTATTACCTCTCTATAGTGCTGAAATATTGATTCACCTGAACAGCCCACTAAGTGCTATTTCCAAGTGTCTCATTTACAAAGAAACCTTGAGTTCAGTACTCCAGTTTAGTATTTTATGTTCAAATTTAATTAGAATTTTAGGGCAAAAACCTAAAAACTACTGCCCTGGCAGAGTCCCCCAAATCCTGGAAGGCCTTCATTGTCAGGTACACCTGGACTGTCAGAAGGATTTCTACGGTGTTCAGCTGCTGCTCTGACACACCTTGGTGGGATTAAGGGGTTTTCTCACTCCTAACAGCAACACTTGCGATCACAAGTTCTCCTACCATAAAAGTGATTTTCCTGCTACAGTGTAAACTTGAGAAAACCAAGAGGGCTTCCAACTTCTCCCCCTTGCTTGCGTGCACTCCCCCAAACTCAAAATTTTGTCCCAAGTTGAAAACCATACTATTTACTTACGTTCTGCTACAGGGAACTGTAAAGGGTAAAGAGAACTTGCAGCATTGTTAATCAAGAGTATCCTGTTCTCTACAAATACATTTTTATTCAACTTTTTCTATTAGCATCAGAAACTATTACTAGTATTGGAAACCTAGATCTAGTTAGTGTTTATTGGTAGAACGTGTAAAAACTGCTTGTGTATGGCTCAGATTTCTATCAAGCACCAGAGAATCTTTTACTGTTACAATTTTATCCTTTTCCTTGCAATAAGAACTAATGGGGAGGTGCCTAGCAGGCTGTTGGTAGCACATATGGCTTGATCTCGGGGTTTTGAGTTCAAGCCCCACATTGGGCACAGAAGTTACTTTAAACAAAGAACTGTTAGAACTGCCTTCATTTGCCAACACAAAAGTCAGCAAGTTGCCTTGGACAAGGATCCCCTTTTAACTTTCAAACCTGTTGACTAGGAATCTACCTGTTTCCAAGTTCATACAGGACAGATTAGGATTTCTCAACTTAAGGTTAAATACTTGAATATGATGCACTGCAGGGTTAAGAAAAGCAGTCAACCAATAATCCCAAAACTTGAAACAAGTCAGCAGCCTCAACCAAAATCTCTTTTCTACAAGGCTTGATCAGCTCAGCTAATTTGAGGGGAAGGTAGGCAAGTTTCCTTTCCCTCACTAGACCTCCAATTCAAAATTTTAATTGTGCTACACTCCTGAAATGGTTTCCCATTGCACCAGAATCTTAACTTGTAAATGACCTTGAACAAAGGACAAATTTCTCACAATCCCAAACACCTTTTCCTTCCCAAGATGACTTAATTTTGGTGAAACTGGCCTTCTGAAAGTTAAATCCCTTCCTTGAACACCGTTTTAATCAGGTAGTAGCCCCCACACCACTATGTAATTTCACGACAGACACAAAATAGGCTACCATGCAACAAAACTTTTATTAACATTTTGAACAGCTATTGAGAATACCAGTGATTCAGCGATTACTGAAACTGGTAATTTTTTAAACTTAAATGGGGGCAAATGGCTAGAGTGCAGAGCAATGCCATCATTGGGCACTATGAATTTCAAGACTGAACAATTAACAGCCACCCCTCAGACGAAGAACCAGATGGAGAGTGGACTCTTTCTGGATGTTGTAATCAGAAAGAGTGCGGCCATCTTCCAGCTGCTTGCCGGCAAAGATGAGCCTCTGCTGGTCGGGGGGGATGCCCTCTTTGTCTTGGATCTTGGCCTTCACGTTTTCGATGGTGTCACTGGGCTCCACCTCCAGGGTGATGGTCTTGCCGGTCAGAGTCTTCACGAAGATCTGCATACCACCTCTCAGACGCAGGACCAGGTGCAGGGTCGACTCTTTCTGGATGTTGTAATCAGAAAGAGTGCGGCCATCTTCCAGCTGCTTGCCGGCAAAGATGAGCCTCTGCTGGTCGGGGGGGATGCCCTCTTTGTCTTGGATCTTGGCCTTCACGTTTTCGATGGTGTCACTGGGCTCCACCTCCAGGGTGATGGTCTTGCCGGTCAGGGTCTTCACGAAGATCTGCATACCACCTCTCAGACGCAGGACCAGGTGCAGGGTCGACTCTTTCTGGATGTTGTAATCAGAAAGAGTGCGGCCATCTTCCAGCTGCTTGCCGGCAAAGATGAGCCTCTGCTGGTCGGGGGGAATGCCCTCTTTATCCTGGATCTTGGCCTTCACATTTTCGATGGTGTCACTGGGCTCCACCTCCAGGGTGATGGTCTTGCCGGTCAAGGTCTTCACGAAGATTTGCATTTTGACCTAAAGAGTTTAAAAGAAAAACAGTGTCCCACTTCAGAATCTTTAAGTTACGTTACTTACATAATTCTCCAAAGCGAAATTAATTATCCTCTGAAACGCCTTAACCCTATCAATGTTTCCCATGAACCTTTCAGTAGCCTTAAATCATGCACTGAAAATAAAATCTAGTCAAGGCTTCAACTTAAACGCGATGAAGGACCAAAAAAAACTTCCAAAGGTTAATACCCAGCGCCCCCCGTAACTATTCTAGACTCTTGGCTAAATCGTCCTCCGCCCCCACCCCATCCCCGGAATTTCCCCCAAACGTAAGAATACATAAAACTTAAAAAAAAGACAAAACAAAACCTTCATAAAACTCGAAAAATAAAATTTGCCGCTTAAACGGAAATAAGGCGCGAATCAAAACCTAAAACCACACCGGACCACCTTTTTTCCGACTTCCCCCTCTAAAGCAGACACGATGGAATCTCCATCCGTTAAGGGTCGGTTGGTCTCTCCCAGCGCGCGCGCGCGCCAACCGCCCCCGCTCCCTCCGCGTAAACAAGGCCCACTCTTCCGGAAAGGCCTGGAGCCGCAGCGCCGCGTCACCTCCCCCTCCCCTCCCCCAACCCCTTTCCCGGAGGCCCACCCGGACCCCCAAACCCGCCAGCCTGCTCTTAGAGGCCCTCTCTACTCCTCCCAGATCTCTAAGGCTCCGATGCGGTACCTGCTAGCGAACACAAGGCCACCGAAGACAACCACGAAGAGGCGCCCCGACGCCACCACACACCCGACAATGCCAGCCGCTTCTGAACGCTCCCAGCTCCGCGGAGCTGAAATTTATGCGGCGTCTGTTGCGTCACTAATCACTGCCTACGTAGCCGTTGTGTCCGTACGCTGCTCAAAGTAGTTCGCTCGGCCCCACCTCCCGCAACCCAGTTAGGTCCTTCCACCGAGCCCCAGGTTCCTCAGAGCCGAAGAAAGGACCCTAAAACATCAGCTTCCCTCTCTTTCAGGCGACCCTTCTCCTCCCCTAGGAAAAAATAGGAAAATTATCGGGCGGATGGATTTACGTTAAGGGGACCTTCCTCGAAAGCTCTCGAAACTTCCTTGCGGCGCCAGCGCTGATTGGTGAGGCGTACGAAGGGCGAGGCCGGCGCTGATTGGTGGGAGAGGCGGCGGCTCGGTTGTTGCTGGGCTCCCTGCTGGGGCGGTTAAGCGCCGACGTTGCTAAGTAACTCAGTGCGCGTGCGCCACAGAGGCGCGCCTTCACGAGAGAGGCGTACTTCCGGCCGGAGAGGGAGGAGGGGTGCTTTACTCCCGCCCCCGAAGTCCCAGTCCCCCTCCCCCACCCTAAGATTTGGGTGTTAAGGGCCTTAAGTGAGGAAAAAGGGCCCTCGGCGGCGACTTTCCCGGGAAGGACGCCCCGGCTCGTGGTTTGGAGGCGCTCGGGGGCGGTTTCTGCCGCGTCTGCGATCCAAGCACAAACCTGCCCCCCACCCCCAGTCTGAAACGCGATCGCGCACTGGTCGGTTTTAGTTCTGCATTTGGGAATGGCGGGGTTGAGGGCCTTTAATTACACTTGTTTAGTGGTGTCAGAATTCTTTTGTCCTTCTCGATCCCCACCAGGGCTCCGAGGAGAGTCTGTCATCTAGACCCTGGTGGTGGGACCTTCTGCGGGGCCCTGGTCTCCCAGCGCCTTCAGGCCCAGAGAGGCGAGGCCCCGGCTCCAGGTGACCCGGGAGCGGTCCGGCCCCCTCGAGAAACCCGCAGTCTTTTCCTTCTTCTGTTTCCCCAAACTCTGGTAGGGAAAAGAGTTGCAAATTAGGAAGCCGGAAACCCGCTTTGAGAGATGACTTGGAATCCTTGTCCAAGAAAAGTATTTCTCCCATTAATGTGTGTATTGTTTGAGCGACACTAAAGACGGAGTTAACTGGCTAAGGCCACTCTGGCTGGTTTCCCTACACCCTGGGTGTGGCCCTGTCTCCCCGCAGGGAGATAACCTGAGGAGCGTGAGTAAGGCAGGGGCGTTGGGATCTCAGGGACACGTGGCCCGATGTCTGAGTCACGGAGACAGGGTGTAAATAAACATGCAAATGGCTGTTTGTCGCGTAATAACCGACAGGAGTAAAGATTTGCACATTAACACAAATTAGCTAGATATCAGAGAAGCTAAATTACAACATTTCTAAGCATAATATTAAAAAACGTCGATGAGTTTGCACTACAGACAGGTATGTGAGGAGTTAACAAAAGACAGTCTTGAGTTAACTAAAACTTGGTAAGATCTACTTACTTGAATAACAAAGATAAAAATAGTTTCTCTAAGATCATTTTTGAACTTGGAGGTAGTTGATGAAATGTTTCTTTGACAAAGTATGAATATTTATTTTTGTTAAACTAACAATGAGTCTGAACTTGTTTCAGCGACCAGTAGCTTCTCTCGGTGGGTAGAATAATCTAGAAGGGAGATCTCCTGACTAATACGATGACTTGGTTCAGAGTTCCAGCAATTGCTGGAACCAAGTGAGTCATACAGCTTCCTGGTTTAATGTTTTCCCAAAGTGGAACATTTGGTAACCTCAACAAAGCAAAATGTTTTCAGAAGGAAGAGGGTGCTGTCCTTGTAAAAAAAAAAAAAGGTGAATTTTCTTATGGTCTGTTTATAAATGAACATTTTTAGTAATCACATCATTTCTTGGTAGTAAACCGTAAAAGATGATTTGTAAACAAATTAAGAAATAGAATGACAGAACCCTAAAGATTAGGGATTTGGTAATCTAGCACAATACTTGGCATTGTGTTCAGTGTATCTTTGTTCAGTGAATAAAGTGCAATTTTACCTTTTTTTTCAATTGGGGGAAAATCATCCCAACTTTGTGACAGCCTTAGGCATTAAAAATATAGAACAAAAAACCAGCACTTATTTATTCTCCATAAGCAAATGGATTTTGCCTACACAGTTCCTTTGGAAAACCAAAACCAAAACCAAAAAACCCCTCTCAAAGACTCTAAGTGATTTTACTTGGCTAGGATGTCTTCTAGTAAAAATCTGTGAGAAAACTGTGGTTCCAATGATAAATTCACAATTGTTTTCTTGACATTATCAGCTGATATTTAAAATATGGAGTTAATATGTGGTTTGTCATTTCCCTATTTGGCTATTTATCTCAATAGAAATATGAGACTTCTGATTTACTGCCAGCAAGCTAGAAACTTTGGTATTGGATGTCCAAATGAACACGGAGGAAAATTCTGTATTGTATTTACATTGGGCCTTAAAATCATAAAATACCTAGTTTAAAATGTTTATTGTGGAGTATTACATAAATGAAAGCTGGATATAATATAACCAGCATCATATAACCAATACCCAACTTTATTAAACCTTAACATTTTTTATTTTGCTTCAGTTTTTTTTAAATAATTTTTTAAATATTTGTTTATTTTTGAGAGAGACAGAGACAGAGCATGAGCAGGGGAGGGGCAGAGAGAGAGGGAGACACAGAATCCAAAGCAGGCTCCAGGCTCTGAGCTGTCAGCACAGAGCCCGATGCAGGGCTTGAACTCATGCCACCCAGACCCTCCTCTTCAGTTTTTTTTTTTTTAAATTAATGTATTTAAAGTAGGCTCTATGTCCAATATGGGGCTTGAACTCATAATCCTGAGATGAAGGGTCACATACTCTACCCACTGAGCCAGCCAGGGCCCCGCTTTGTCTTTTTTGTTGCCAAAATACATACTATAAAATTTATCATCTTTCCATTTTTAAATGAATAGTTAAGTGGTATTAATTACATTTCACATTATTGTGTTAGAGATCTCTAGAATTTTTTTTATCTTGCAAAACTGAAACCTGTACTACTTACCAACTACTCCCAGTTTTTCCCCATCCCCAGGCCCTACCTTACACTATTTCGATACCTTATAAAAGTGGACTCATAGAGTATTTGGTTTTTTGGTGACTGGCTTATTTCATTTAGCATAACATCTTGAAGGTTCATCCATATGTGTGACAAAATGTCCTTGTTTTCTAAGGCTAATGGTCCATTGTATGTAGATACCACGTTGTGTGTATCTATCCATCTGTCTGTCGATATTTGGGTTGTTTTCACCCCTTGGCTATTGTGAATAATACTGCAGTGATTTTGGGTGTGCAAATGTCTCTCTGAGATCCTGTTTTCAGTTCTTCTGGGTATATACTTGGAAGGCGGATTGCTGGATTATATGGTAATTCTATTTTTAATTTTTTGAGGAGTCTCCATACTGTTTTCCATAATGGTTGCACCATTTTACATTCCTACCAGCCATGCACAAGGGTTCCAGTTTCTCCACATCCTCACCAACACTTGTTACTTTTTTTAATACTTAAATTTTTAATGTTTATTTATTTTTGAGAGAGTGAGAGAGACAGGGTGTAAACAGGGAAGGGCAGAGAGAAATAGACACAGAATCCAAAGCAGGCTCCAGGCTCTGAGCTGTCAGCACAGAACCCAATGTGGGGCTTGAACCCATAAACCGTGAGAACATGACCTGAGCTGAAGTTGGACACTTAACAACAGACTGAGCGACCCAGGTGCCCCAACACTTATTACTTTCTGTTTTATTTTTTTATAATGGCCATCCTGATGGGTGTGAGGTGATATCTCATTGTGGTTTTGATTAGCATTTCCCTAATGATTTTTTAAAAAATAATTACAGATTCACAAAAAGTTGCCAAAGTAGTAGAGAGAGGTCTTATTATGCCCTTCATCCAAATTTCCCTAATGGTAACACCTTACATAACTACAGTATAATATTAAAAGCAGGAAAATAACATTGGGTAGGATCTACAGACCTTATTCAGATTTCACCAGTTTTATATGCATTATAGTGTGTGTGTGTGTGTGTGTGTACACATAGTTCTGTGCAGATTTATCATGGGTAGATTCATGTAACCATGAAGATCAAGATACAGAGCTGTTTCATCACAAGCATCCTTCATGCTACCTCTTTACGGGCACAGGCTTCTCCCACCCCTTACCTCCAATCCCAGGTAACTGCTAATCTATTCATCTTTATAGTGTTATTTTGGGAATGTTGGAATCATTCAGTTAGTGACTTTTTGACAGTAGCTTTTTTGCACTCTAATTCCCTTGAAAGGGAAGTAAAGCTGATAAACATGTTAATATACACTTTTGTGTGTGTGTGTGTGTGTGTGTGTGTGTGAACACATGTTTTCATTTTCCTGGGACAAATAAATACCCAGTACTGTAATTGCTGGGTCATGCGTAAGAATATGCTTAGGTTTTTAAGGAACTTCTGAGCTATTTTCCAGAGTGGCCGTACTAGTTACACTCACACCAGCAACATATGGGAAATTCTCTGCATCCTCGCAGCACTTGGGTATTGTCACTGTTTTTTAATTTTAGTTATTCTAATATATATAGTGATAATTTCACCATAGTTTTAATTTGCATTTCCCTAATGACTGATGACATTGAATATGTTTTCATGTGGTTGTTTGCCATGTGTATATCCTCTTCACTGAAATGTCTGTTCGTCTTTTGCCCTTTTTGTAATTGGATTGTTTTGGCTTTTTGCTGTTGTGTTTTGAAGATTCTTGATATATTCTTGATACAAGTTCTTAGATATGTGGCTTGCAAATATTTTCACTCATTCTCTGAGTTTTTACTTTCTTGATGGTATCTTTTGAAATATAAAAGTTTGTTATTTTTATGAAGTCTCAACATCCTATCTTTTACCATATTTCCTTTATATCTTCAGAGATTACCTCCATTTCACTTCATCTGTGAACCTTGACATCATTTGAAGCTGATTGAACTCTTAAACTGCAAGATTCTTCACTCAGAGCCTGACCTCTCTCTTGCCCATCTAGCTTTCTTTCTACCTTGTTTCTACCACATCTGCTCTGTAAACTTTCTAAGACCTCCAGTTCCCCAGTTTTTTGTTTTCTCCCTTAACTGTTGGTTCTTCTCATTAATGGATTGCACTTTTCCTGCTGTCTAAGAACTCTTCATCCAGCCCTGGGTCACAAAGATTTTTCTCTTGTGTTTTTCTACACCTAAATCTATGATCCATATCAAATTAATTATTTTTGTGTAAGGTGTCAAGTTTAAGTTGAGGTTCGTATTTTTTCCTTTTGGATGACCCATTGCTCCGGCACAATGGAAACACTATGTTTCCTTCATTAAATTGCTTTAGCATCATTTTCAGAAAACAATTGGCTAGGTATGTATGGATCTATTTTAGCTATTGTTGTTTTTTTAAGGGTTCCATTTTCTTTTTCTTAAAAAAAATTCTATTTATTTATTTTGAGACGAGAGTGAGAGAGCAAATGAGCACGAGCAGGGAGGGGCAAAGAAAGAGAGAATCCCAAGCAGGCTCTGTGCTGCCAGCATGGAGCCAGATGTGGGTATCAATCCCACAAATCCAAGCCAAAATTCAAGAGCCAGACGAAATCAGTGACCCAAGATAAAATCAAGAGGCAGACACCAACCCGACTGAGCCACCCAGGCACCCCAAAGGATTCCATTTTCAATGCTGTAAGGTTTAATAGATGGAGGCAGAGGTGAGAGGACAGAGAGAGACCAAGTTATGGAGCCAAGAAGGCCTTTATTGGAGTCTGATTCCCGGGCGAGGTTCTGTGACTCTGGAGCGGGGAGTCAGGGAAGTCGGCCTGGTACAGGAGAGCGAGGTGTTTTATGGGCGCAAGAGTTCCGGGTTTGAGCTCAGGTGGGCAGATAGCCACGTAGGGGCATCTTTGGACGGTGGCAGGATTTAATTGGTTGTTCACTTCGGTGGGGTGGGGGATGCTGGAATTTCATGGTGAGGCATTTCAGTTTGAGACAGTCCAGATCGGAGAGTGGGGGTCTTCGGTCCCTGGCGGTGCCTGGAACTATTATCTGACCCACAATAAAATGGCCGCTGGTGCTTTTCAAATGGCAGGGGTCATTCCAGGTTTGCAGGTGGGGGTTGTCAGTGCTCTCAGCTCTCCACAGCAAAGTGGCCGCTCAGTCGCCCTCCCATGGCAACTCTTACAAATGCCAGTCATTTCTTTTCCTTCCTAGAGGTAATACTTTACTGAATTTGATGTTTATCAACCCCAGGCACCTCTTTTGTTAAGTAGGCTCCACACCTAATGTGGGGCTCAAACTCATGACCCCAGGATCAAGAGTCACATGCTCTACTGACTGATCCAGCCAGGGGCCCCAATCCCAGGCACCTTTTAAAGCTAATACTATACATTTATGTTTCCGTAAATATTGCATGTTGCTGTGGGCTGAATGTGTCCCCCCAAAATTCATATGTTGAATCCTAATCCCCAGTGTGATGGTATTTGGATGTGCGGCCTTTTGGAGGTGATGAGGTCATAGAGCAGAGCCCTGAACAGTGGGATTTGTGCACTTGTAAAAGAGACTCAGGGAGCCCCCGAGGCCCATGTGAAGACACAGAGAGATGATTGTCTATGAATCAGAGAGCAGGCCCTCACCAGTCACTGAATCTGCCAGAAGATTGGCCTTTCCGGCTTCTGGGACTCTAAGAAATGAATTCTGTTGTTTTTATAAACCGCTCAGTGTATTGTATTCTGCGATAGCGGTCTGACCGGACTAAGACAGGATTTTAGACTTTATGCTCTGCATATCATTATGCAACTTCCTTTTTGTCTTTTAATATTGTGTTTGAGATTCACCTGTGTTAGTAAATGTAGGCAGTGGATCTAATTCACCTACTCTGGCCACTATGTAGTATTCCACTATGTGAAGATACTGCAATTTAACATTAAGGTGTTTGTAGTTTTTCTCTGTTACAAAGCTGCTAAAAGCATTTTTAAGTGTGCAGTTCAGTGGCATTAAGTATATTCACATGGTTGTGCAACCATCATCACCACCCATTTCCAGAGCCCTTTTCATCTTGCAAAACTGAAACTCTAGGCCCATTAAGCAGTGACTCCTCCACCTTCCGTCCCCTGAGGCCCTGGCAACCTCCATTCTACCTTTGTTCCTTAGAATTTGACTGCAGGTAAATTCACCTAAGTGGAATCATACTGTATGTGTCCTTTTGTGACTAGTTCCTTTCATTTAGCATAATGTCCTCAAGGTTTATCTATTAGAATATCCTGCCTTTTAAAAGTTGAGTTATATTCCACTGTGTGTACATACAACCTTTTATTTATCCATTCAGCTGTCCATGGGCACTTGGATTGTTTCCATCTTTGGGCCATTGTTGAATAATGCTACTGTGAACACAGATGTACAAATATCTGAGTTCTTGCTTGTATTTTTTTTGTTTGTTTTAACTTTTTAAAATGTTTTTGAGAGAGAGACAGACTGTGAGTGGGAGAGGGGCAGGGAGAGGGAGCCACAGAATCTGAAGCAGGCTCTAGACTCTGAGCCTTAAGCACAGAGTCTGATGTGGGGCTTGAACTCATAAACTGTGAGATCATGACCTGAGCCAAAGTCAGATGCTTAGCCAACTGAGCCACCCAGGCACCCAGGCACCTTTGAGTTCCTTGCTTTCAAATCCCAGAAGAGGAATTGCTTGATCATATGGTAGTTCTATTTTTAACTTTTTGAGGAACTATCCTACTGTTTTTCCATAACAGCACCATTTTATAATAATAAAAGCATTTGTACGTGTATGTCGTATTCATGTGTCCTTAGGCAGTATACAAAGGAATAAAATTGTGGGATGCTATCTTCAATGTTAGTTTTGCCAAATTGTATGAATTTACAATCCCACCAGCAATGTAGGAGAATCCCACTGTTCTATATATTACTCCGTATCACTTAGTATTTCAGAATTTAAAAAGTCTGCCAATCTGGGGGCGCTTGGGTGGCTCGGTTGGTTAAGCATCTGACTCTTGATTTCAGCTCAGGTCATAATCTCAAATTTCATGAGCTCAAGCCTTGTGTTGGGCACTGCTCGGACAGCATAGAGGCTGCTTGGTATTCTCTCCCCGCCTGTCTCTGCCCATCCTCTGCTCACTCTCTCTAAAAATAAGTAAACTTAAAAAAAAGTATTAAATTCTGCCAACCTGTCTTGGAAGCAGCACGTTGCCTCATTTTGCTGTTAGAAAGGTTGGTTAGTACATCTAATACACAATCCAATCTCTGATACGTAAAGAAACTTCCTTATCTCACATTTCAAATACAGTGACTATGCGTGTTAAGTTAGTCTTTATATTTAAAAACTTTTTTTAATGTTTATTTATTGTTGAGAGAGAGAGAGAGACAGAACATGAGTGGGGAAGGGGCAGAGAGAGAGACAGAGACACAGAATCTGAAGCAGGCTCCAGGTTCTGAGCTGTCAGCACAGAGCGCACTGCGGGGCTCGAACCCACAAACCGTGAGATTGTAATGCCCAAGATTTCAATATCACCCCAAAACCGCCAGGGAGACCGAGTCACACATGTAAAGGCAAAGGGCTTTATTATTACAGGCTTAGGCTCGCCGGGGCCTAAACTCGGTCTCACAGCCTTCAGCAACGCAGTGGATCCGTGCTGAGAGTCCTGAACAAGGGCTGAGTAGGGTTTTTATGGGGTTTAGGAAGGGGGAGTTACAAGAAATTGTGACATCCAATCATTATTGTATAACAGCATTGGCAGTAACTCTAACCATACACATTGTTCAGAGCGTTCGTTACTTTTGGCGGGACCCAATTACAACATTTAGGGTATCTTTGAAATTAACCAATTACAGAGCGAGTTCAGGGTTAACTTTAACATTCGGTAACAGGGTCCTATCTAAAGTTCCCATCTGCAGGTCTCACCCTTAGGGATGTGGGGAGAGGTAGCTGGCCTTTCCTGATTGGATATTGCAAAGTGGTCTCTTCTCTAGGCAATGTGTAACTGCCTAATAGTTCCAGAGAGACTGACCCTTAGACCTTCTAGTTTAGAGGGGGACCTCTGTCATGGAGTCTGTTAGGTCAGACTTTGTCCTTACAAGATCATGACTTGAGCCGAAGTCAGATGCTCAGCTGACTGAACTGCCCAGGCGCCCCTAGTTAGCCTTTATATTAATCAGTTCTCAGTGGTGTGTATTTTCTACAACAGATTTATATTCCACTATAATTTCTCCAACTATTTCCAGGCACTGTATGTTCTTGAACTTTGAATCCTGAGCAAAGAGGAGAAGCACTGGATCTGCTCATTCATTCAGCCAGCAGAAATCTGTTGTGTAATTTCTGGGTACAGGAGTCATTGGGATTGCTGACTCGGACAGGATGTGGGCACCAAGCAGGAGAGTTCCGGTCTTAGGGCCAGACTTACTGGTCATTGTGAGCCCTGAGAGTATCTACTTCAGAGTTGTAGGATTCAATAAGCTCATTTATAAGAGTTGAGAAGAAAGCCCAGCACATAGGGAGTGCTTGATAAATATTAGCTACTATGATCAATCTTACAAGGCAAAAAGGGCTTAGTGCTTAAAATACAAACTGGTCTGGGTTGAAATCCTGACTCTGCCATTTACTCATCGTGTAGCTGTCAATGAATTATGTAACTTCTCTGGGATGCAGTTTTTTCATCTATAGGGTGGAGATAGTAATAATTTCTAACTGGTAGAAGTTCTGAGGATTTTAAATGAACCTCCTCATAAAGTTGAGTATATAAAAGTGCTTAGAACAGTGCCTGGCAGATAGAAAGCACTCAATAGATGCTGGCTGTATAAAAAAGGAGACGTACATCCAGACTCCTGTGGAAGGACAGAGGAGGAAGGACAGTCTAGTGCACGGAGGAGGGTAGGCGAGGAACCCGGAGGTTTCAGGGGAAGTATTATTTAGAAACCCAGTCACCAAGGGTGGGGTTGCCCGGGCAGGAGGGAGCAGGTGAAAAATGAGAAGCCATGGTGTGTTGAGGAAATACTGGGTAGCTGTGTGTGTCTGGGATTTAGGGTGGGTGCCCGTGGGCCTGTGTTTTGAGAAGTGAGGCTGGAGAAGCAGGCAGAGCTCAACCATCCCGTGACCTCACCGCATCCCGCCATACTGGCCATCCGCACTTTTTCCGTCAAGGAAACCTGATGTTTCCTTTGCCTAGAAATCTCCCCATGGCCATCTCTTTGTCACAACTTAAGCACTATAAATGTCACCTCCTCAGAAAGATGTTGCTTCTCTGCCATTTACCCCTACTCCCAGAACTCCGTCACAGCACCCTGGCTACTTAATAACAACTTCATGTTTATCCAGTTCATAATTATATTGGTTACATGGTTGTTTATTTGGCTCCCTACTCGAATACAAATTCCATGAGGGTGCAGGCCACATCTCTCCGGTTCGTCTCCATACCTGCACACTTAGCCAGCTAGCATAGAGCCTGATACAGAAGCAGTGCTTGGTACTATTTGTTGAAAGAATGAATGACTAATGATTTACCTTATTATGCTAAGGACTTCAGTTCCTTTGGGTGGGTGTTTTGCGTGGGAATGACATGATCAGATTTCTACTGGAGAATGATAACCTGGTGACATCATAGCAGGTGAATAGAAGGGAGATGACCTTAGAGACCAGGACTCCAGAGATGGTGCAGCTGTCCAAGCAGGATGTGATGAGCGTCTGTAAGTAGACCAAGTCAACAAGATCCAGGCTCCCTAAAGAAAACAGGATGAAAGAACTGATAAAGTCAAATAAAAACTGAGCATCATTTAGTCGTACTTGGTCCTTGTTTCAGAAAAGATCCAAGATGACTGACTTAAGTGTACATAACAAAATTAAAAGATAGGTGGAAGGAGGAACTTAGCAAAAAAAGGAAAAGAAAGAGAAGAAAATGAAGTTAGGGAGGGATGAGTGTAGAAACTGTTGGCTCTC
Source organism: Mungos mungo (assembly GCA_004023785.1). Classification (NCBI taxonomy): domain Eukaryota; kingdom Metazoa; phylum Chordata; class Mammalia; order Carnivora; family Herpestidae; genus Mungos; species Mungos mungo. The sequence goes on along the minus strand of PISW01000422.1, from coordinate 184,166 downwards.
GGGTCTGTCCTTTTGCTAGAGGTGGTGGCCATGGGTGTAGTGTTTTGTTGTTGTTTCCCAGACAGTATGGAGAGTGACAATTACCTATATCCAGGTGATTAGAAACATTGTAGTAGCCACACGGTGGAATACTACTCAGAAGTAAAAATAAATGAGCCATCGATACACATAACTTGGATGAATCTCAAGGCAAGTCTGGAAAATACAAACTATCGGGAGGGAAAGCAGGTCACTGGTCACTTGGGAATGGAGGCAGGAAGAAGGGATGAGGTGGGATGGGTTATAAAAGACAGAAGAGACTGGGGGTGAGGGAAATGCTTAGCGTCTTGATTTTGGTGATCATCTGATAGGTGTGAGCATATATCCAGACTAAAGAGCTGCAGCTTATCCTGCATCATTTAACCATACATAGCTATAAAAAAGCTATAAAAAGTTATATAAAGCTATACAAAAGTTAAATATAAAGCTATAAAACAAGTTAAGCAAACATCTGTCCTAGAGAGCTCCAGTGAATCCTTGCTGAGCAGGAAGGCATCTCAAGAAGTGAAAGTAAACTGACCTCAGCAATAAAAAGTTTTAAAATGGTTTTAAAAGATAAACATCAGAGTCTCCTCTTATAAAATATAAAGCTGTATTTACCCAGTTTGAGACTTATTAAATTATGGAGATGGGATCTGGGTGGCTCAGTCGGTTTAGCGTCCAACTTCGGCTCAGGTCATGATCTCACAGTTCATGGGTTTGAGCTCCACATCGGGTTCTGTGCTGACAGCTCAGAGCCTGGAGCCTGCTTCTGATTCTGTGTCTCCCTCTCATGCTCTGTCTCTCTCAAAAATGAATAAACATCAAAAAATTTTAAATTTATGGGGATATACCACACATTAATGTCACCCTAATAGATCCTCTCTGTTTGAATTTATTTGACCCCAAAAGGAAGCTGAAGAACAGATTCCTTAATTACTTTGGAATCAACAACTGCCCTTTGAATCCAAACAGATCTGTGTCAGAGGACATATTGGAAGGTATAAATAGTAATGAACTGTGATGACCAAGGGTCACCGAAGTGATGAATACCTGAAGCCCGCCACGTGTCCTTTCCATGTTTACGTCATCGTGTTAGACGTACAAGGTGTGCTCCTTTGCTATAGTGTGTGTGTGTGTAGAGGAAGAACCCCCCAGATGCTCACTTAATCACCACGATGGCAAGTTTTCCAGAGGCTCTTATCTATACCACTAGATAGCAAAAGGGAATATTTAGCAGATTTTAAAAAACTGATAAAAAAATCAAAGCAATTTATACATTTCTGAGGTAGGAAAATTGTATGTGTGTGTTTCTGCATCTTAGAACACACAAAACTACTATCACCAACTGAAAATGATTACAATTTGTTATTATTTTTAGTTGTTTTTTAGTGAGCTCTATGACCAATGTGGGGCTTGAACTCATGACCCCAAGATCAAGAGCCACATGTTCTTCTGAGCCAGGCAGGTGCCCCTATAATTTTGTTGATTGTTGTGTCAAGTGTTGTGCTTAGGGTTTTATCCCTTAATCCTACCAACAAAAGAACTTTCCAAAGTAAATACATGATCATGCACATTTTTAAACACTTGGGAAAAAACAGATAGGTGGCCTACAGTCACATGGCTAAGAAGCGGCAGCAGTGAGATGTCAAGCCAGGTTTGCCTGACTCCAAAGCCCTCTTAATCTCTGTGCTGATTGTCTCCATTGGTCCTTTAAGGATACTAGGAATAGGCTACAAATTCAGTGCTAAGCTACCTAAGTGGCCAAAGCAAAGAGGAAAACCGGATTAGGCATATATCACACTGTCCCTGAGATACTGACAAATTGATTTGGTCAAGAAAAACAGAACTTGGAGCACCTGGGTGGCTCGGTCAGTTAAGCGTCCGGCTTCAGCTCAGGTCATGATCTCACGGTTCGTGGGTTTGTGATCACATCGGGTTCTGTGCTGACAGCTCAGAGCCTGGAGCCTGTTTCAGATTGTGTCTCCCTCTCTCTCTTCTCCTCCCCCACTCGTGCTTGGTCTCTCTCTGTCTCAAAAATAAATAAACTATATAAAAAATTTAAAAAGAAAAACAGAACTTCTTCTGAGAGAAGTGTATTGTATAGATTCTTACAAAGAGTATACTCTGCAGTGAATGGATAAAGCTCTCCGCTGCATCCCTCCGGTGGAGAGGATCCAGAACACTGCTACACTAGAGGAATGAGTTCTGGGGCTCTAACATGGAGCGTGGTGACTGTGGCTAACAATACTGTATTGTGCTGTTGGAAGTTGCTGAGAGTAGATCTTACGTCGTCATAACTTAAACATAAGTCATCACATTGTAGACTTTCAACTTACAGGATGTTATTTGTTGATTATATATCAGCTAAAAAGAAAAAACAATTATTGCAGCTATTTCCTATGCTGGCCCTTGATATAGACTTGTGCCCAGCTTTTCATAAGGGCCAACCCAGTTGGTCCAAAATCTCAAGATGGTGTGGCCCAGAAGAAAGGAAACTTTCTATCTGGACAAAGCTGGACCACATGCCCTCTGGTCAATCCACCATCAATGTTGTGTCAGAAGCGGTCTTTGTAAGGATGGAACAGCGAAGAATTGTTCCAGGAACAAATCAGGTGTTTAAGTTTGTCTTTAGTTGTACCCCACACGGATAGTCGCCTAATCAGTCATCTGTGTCCCCTCAGCATACAGCCAAGGGAGCAACTTGGTGTCTGTCCTCAAGCAGCTCATCATCCAGTTAAAGAGAAAATATGTAAATAACTCTAAAACCATATGAAAAACACTATAATAAAGGAGCTCATAGAAACAGTGGTGACATGAGGGATGTACCAGCCACAGCTGGTGGGAATAGTGTGGAGAGGTATTCCTTGGGCAGACCCTTTGGTTGGATTCACCAAGATGCCAAGGTAAAGTTCAAATCTCCCAGCTCAGATACACAGCTCCGGCGCAGGCTGATAGCATCATAAGTAGCCACGGGCTTTGAGGTCTCATTGTTGATTGGGAGGCCTCCCCCATTCCACCGTTGTTCGATTCCCTAGCCATGCAGGAGATGGTTTTTCTGATGCCTCTTCTGCATCCAGGCCTCCCAGCCCCAAGCCATGCAAGGTGAAATCCGAGTGGGTGTGTTCGTTCCTCTGCTGGAGAATCCAGGAATTCAAATCACATCACTCACTGCCTGTCACTCCTCTGCTTCCTGTGATACCTCAAGTTAAATCCAGATTCCTTACCATGGCCCACAGGCCTAGCACAGTCCATGCCTACCTCCCTCTCAGCTCAACCCCCTGCACATCCCCTTCAGTCACTTTAATCCTGCCATGACACCCTTTCTTCTGTCTCGCGGACAGAAGCTCATTCTCTTTTCAGGGTGTGTAGTATTCCTTGTGGACTGTGCCCCCCCTTTTTTCTCATCTATAGGCTTCAACTCAGGAGTCCCTTCCTCAGACCTTCTGTGACCACTCTGTCATACTACGCTGTAATATTCTTTTATTGCCTTCAGGTGACTTACCCATACCTGTATTTATTCAATTCATTAATCTGTCTGCCACCTCCCCCACCCCTGTACATTGGAAGACCAGGGAGGTCAGAGGTCTTGTTCATGGCTGCTGGGAGCGATGCCCAGCACAGAGGTGCTCAGTGAGTATCTGCTGGCTGCCTAATGCACCCCCTTCCCAGACACCAACGGGAGCTGCTCCCTCAGCAGATGGGTCAGTGTCCAGGCTCCAGGGAGAGTGCTGTACCCAGGAGAGCGTAGGCTTCCCTGAGTATGCTTGCATGAGGCCCCCCGTCCCCAGATTTCTCCCTCAGACACCAGAGGACATCGTCAGGGGCTAGTGGCCCTTTAGGTGCTGAGTTGGTCCCTTCAAGGAGACACTATTGGCTCTTTGCGAAGTCCTGCCCTGCTTCCAACTCCTGGTTACATCTTAATAACAAAAAGAAAAGTGAAGAAATAAGGCGGATAGTTGGGGCATGACAGAGGAAAGAAGGGGTTAAAGCCCTCTTGAGGAGGGAGAAATTGTCCTCCGTCCAAGGTTCTTCTAGCTGGACTGAGAATTAAATTTACATGAGACAGATGGACAGGAAAAAATCAAATTTAGCTTTGTACGTTTGGGGAATCCACACAGACATGAACTTCCAAAGACGCTCAGGCAGAATGAGGTGTGTCTGTCATCCTGACCCCAGAAGGGGAGTGGGAGTGTGGGGGTGCAAAGGAGAGGAAGGCCATTAGCAGGAAGTGAGAGGAGCAGTGTGGAAAACACAGGTTGCCCTGTTATTTAGATAAGTTTCTCAGATAATAAGGAATCTCTGTTAGCAGCTCTCTCCCTGGTACAGGCCCTCTATCTAAATGTTTTTTAGGCATTTGGTGGGGGCGTTGGGTAGGTCAAAGTTTCTTCTTGAGGCTTTTGGGCCTTGATTATTTTCAGCTCAAAATAATCTACGTGGCCTTGTGGCCTATCTTGGGGTGGGAGAGCGGCGTGCAGGACGGAAGCCCTGCTCCCTTGACCCTCCACAAACCTTGCCCAAAGCGTCTCTTCCATTTGGCTGGTTCTGAGTTAGATCCTTTGCAATAGACTGGTAATCTCGTAAGTAAACTGTCTTTCAGAGTTCTGTGAGCCCATCTAAGAAATTAATCAAACGCCAGGAGGGGGTTGTGGGAACTTCTGATTTATAACCAGTGGATCAGAAGTACAGGTGACAAACTGGACTTGCAGTTGGCATCTGACCTGGGGGTGGGGAGGGGACAGACTTGTGGACTGGGCTCTTAACCTGTGGGATAACTCCAGGTAGATGGGACCAGAATTGAGTGAAATTATAGGACAACCAGCTGGTGTCAGAGAATTACTTAGTATGGGAAAAAACCTCCACATCTGATGTCACAAGTGCTGACGTACTGGGCTGCCTGGGTGGCTCATCGGTTAAACGTCTGACTCTTCGTTTTAGCTCAGGTTATGATCTCAGGGTTCATGAGACTGACGGTGCAGGGCCTGCTTGGGATTCTCTCTCTCTCTCTCTCTCTCTCTCTCTCTCTTTCTCTCTTTCTCTCTTAAAAACAAATAGACAGGAGGACCTGGGTGACTCCGCTGGCTGAGCATCCTACTTCAGCTCAGGTCATGATCTCGTAGTTCAGGAAGTCCTGCGTTTGAGTCCTGCGTTGGGCTCTGTGCTGATAGCTCAGAGTCTGGAGGATGTTTCTGATTCTGTCTCCCTCTCTCTGCCCCTTGCCTGCTCGTATTCTGGCTGTCTGTCTCTCTCCCTCAAAAGTAAATATTTTTTTTAATTTAAAAATAAATCAGTAAACCTTAAAAAAAAGTACTTAAGTATTGAGAGTAGAGTAGAAAGAGAAAAAATTTTCTCCTTTGAATTACCTAATTCAAAGTGCTGAAAATGCTTCCAGGTTTATATAGGAAAACGTAGGACCCGGTGGGTGGTGAAAGTCAAATCACCGGCCATGTCTCGGAGTCAGTCGTGGTGGGGAAGATCTTGCTGGCTCAGGAAAGTCCTTGTGGCTTGAGGGGGTAGTTTTCCATTCCCATGGGGGGGGGGGGGGACTTTGTCCTTAGGGTCTTCCTCCTGAGCATAGGACAGGCTGGAAAGAAGCACCCAACTAGCAAGTGTGAGGTCAAAATGGAGGCAGCCGAATCCTCCTCCATCAGCACGGTACCTGGTACTCAGTAAGCACTCAGGACCACCACATGGCTCAGGAAGAGGAAATCTTTTTCTAGCTCACTGAGAAGCATCAGTCAGCTTGCCAAGTCCTTTGCCTGCTAGCTTGTATCTGCCCAGAAGAGACTTCTTTTCCTAGATGCCACGATAGTTAGGACCCCTGCAAATGCCCAGGAAACAGAATTAACGACTGGCACGTTGGTTGGTAGGAGGGATGTGGGTATTGAGATAAATAGCAGGGAGGAGCATTTGGCAGGCTTAGTTGGTGGAGCATGCCACTTTTGATCCCGGGGTTGTGAGTTCGAGTCCCACTTTGGGTGCATATATACATATATGTATCAGCAGGAAAAGAAATCAGGCCTGTCACACGAGCTGAGAAATCTGGGTGCTCCTCCCAGGGTTGAGAGAGGACAGTATGGTCAGTCCACCCTAATCTCTATCAAATGCTTTTTCTACCTTCCAGTTGCTGGAGTTTCTGGAGGCCTCTCAAGCGCGAGGGTACAAAATGGTGCCTCTAAGAGCCTTCCCTCCTAGCGGCCTCTCTCCTACCTGGTCTGTCCCGCGCAGGGACTCCTGCCCCCTGGTGGCCACCGTGGATTCTGCACACTCCCAGGAGCTACATGCTACCTGATTCTGCAGGCGGGGGAGCAGCACCAGGTCCGCTGTAAGGTCAAACACACACAAATCACGTCTGGAAAACACGCACGTGTCGGAAGGCACCGTTAGTTCCTCTGTTATGCTTGTATACTTCTAGTGATTCTGTCCCAAATCTCGGGAACTGACGCTTTAGGAAAAAAAAGCAAATCGAACGCACTACACTATTTTCAGATTCTGTTTCCTTAAAATCCTGTGCGAATTTGCCAGGGTTATTTGTGTTTTCCCTTCAGAGCTGAGTATTGCATCTGCTGTCCTTCTGCGGGCACATCACACACTGGATCTATTTCTCCACATCCTGAGTCACCGGAGACTTCATCATGTTCGTTTTAGAAGGCCTAAGCTAGAAGCAAAAAATGCCCTCTTAAAACGACTTTTTAAGGGGATCCTGAGTGGGTCAGTCATAGAGCCTCTGACTTCAGTTGGTCATGATCTCGAGGGTCTGAGTTCGAGCCCTACACCCCTCTCGCTGCTGTCAGCGTGGAGCCTGCTTCAGATCCTCTTTCTCCCTCTCCCTGCCTCTCCCCTGCTCACACTCGTTCTCAAAAATAAACACTGAAAAATTAATAATTTAAAAATAAAATTATGGTAAAATGTAAAGAGCTTTTTTATAGTTTATTTTTGAGACAGAGAGAGACAGCATGAATGGGGGAGGGGCAGAGAGAGAGGGAGGCACAGAATCTAAAGCAGGCTCCAGGCTCTGAGCTGTCAGCACAGAGCCCAACGCGGGGCTCGAACCCATGCCGAACCATGAGATCATGACCTGAGCCGAAGTCAAACGCTTAACCGACTGAGCCACCCAGGTGCCCCCATCTTAGCCATTTTTAAGTGTACAGTTCTGTGGCATTAAATACATTCCCACTGTTGTGAAACCGTCACCACCACCCATCTCCAGAACTTTTTTCTCTTCCTCAACTGAAACCCTGTCCCAATGAAACTCCTCAGTTCCTAGCAACCACCATTCTGCTTTATGACTCTATGAATTTGACTACCCTAGGCACAAAATTGCCCACTTTTGATTCTTACAGATGTGTTTTGTATTGTGAATCTGCTATCATATTTTATATCCACGATGTGAAAAGCATGAGTCCTTCACTTTATATTTTTACATGTGCTTTAAAAATGTGGGGCACCTGGGTGGCTCAGTCGGTTAAGCGTCCAGTTTCGGCTCAGGTCATGATCTCGTTCAGACTTCAAGCCCTGAGTCGGGCTCCATTCTGACAGCTCAGGGCCTGGAGCCTGCTTCAGAGTCTGTGTCTCCCTCTCTCTCTCTGCCCCTCCCCCACTCTCACTCTGTCTCTGTCTCTAAAAAAATGAAGAAGCATTAAAAATAATAAAAATAAAAATGTAGTAAGATTTTTCTATTGTGGTAAAATATGTATACGATTTAGCATTCTAACTCTTTTTTTTTTTAAGGTTTACTTTTGAGACAGAGAGCGGGGAAAGGGCCGGGGGGCGGGGGGTTGGGGGGGTGGGACAGAGGGTCCAAAGCAGGCTCTGCACTGACAGCAGCTAGCTCAATGAGGGGTTGGAACTCACAAACCGTGAGATCATGACCTGAGCCAAAGCTGGAAGCTCAACTGACTGAGTCACTCAGGTGCTCCTCATTCTAACTCTTTTGGAGTGTATCATTCAGTGGGCATAAGTACATTCACGATGTTGTGCGGCTGTCACCGCTGTCCCTTATCAGAACTTTCCCATCGTCCAGAGTGGCACTCTGAACTCATTAGAGTGAGTCCCCACCTTCCCCACCCCGCCTCCTTAGCTCCTGGTAACCTCTATTCTACTTCCCATTTCTATGAATTTGAATCCAGGAAGAACTTGAACTTCATTTCTGGTGAAAACTTACTCATGTTAATTGGCTATTGGAGTGGATGGCCCATTGTCTACGTATAACATTTTAGTTCAGAAAATGGCCAATATCAAATAGCAGTTGTGATTTAGGAAGTCCTTTCTTTTAAAGATTGTTATTTTTTTAATGTTTTTATTTGACAGAGACACACAGAGTGAGCGCAGGGGAGGGGCAGAGAGAGAGGGAGACACAGAATCGAAGGCTCCAGGCTCTGAGCTCTCAGCACAGAGCCCATTGTGGAGCTTGAACTCACATACCATGAGATCACGACCTGAGTCAAAGTTAGATTTTAAAAGATTTTATTTTTAAGTAATCTGTACACCCAACATGGGGCTCCAACTCACAATCCCAAGATCAGAGTCACATGCTCCACCGACTAAGCCAGCCAGGCGCCTGTGGTTTAGCAAGTCTTAACAAAGCCTACCCAACTTCAAGGATGCTACTAAAAGGGTTCAAAGCCAGAGCTGATGAAAATATTTTCCACTGAAGAGCCTAAAAGGGATGACCGATGAGTTCAAGCCCCACACTGAGCCTAGAGCTTACTTTTAAAAAAAGGATTGGGGGCGGGGGAGCCTGGCTGGCTCATTTGGAAAAGTGTGTGACTCTTGATCTTGGGGTTGTGAATTCAAGCCCCAAGTTGGGAATAGAGATTACTTTGATAAATGATTTAAAACACTTTAAAAAGATAGACTAAGAAAGCATGTAAAATCCTGTGATAAGCCTTTGAATTTATTCTGTTTCTGTGGTTGTACTTCTTTTTTCGTTTCTTTTTTTTAAGTTTATTTATTTTGAGGGGGGGGAGGGGCAGAGAGTGAAGGAGAGAGATTCTCTAGCAAGCTCCACACTGTCAGCGCAGAGCCGGACATGGGGCTCATGGGACCGTGACCTGAGCTGTAACCAAGAGTCAGGTGCTTAACCAAGTCACCCAGGCGCTTCTCTTGTTCATTTCTAATGTACAAATGTGCACTTTGTTTTGTTTGTTTTTCTTTGTCAGGCTTGATAAACCGTGGTAAGGTGTTTATCTTATTGACACCCAGATAATGATGAAGATGATAATAATAATAATAATAGTAAAGATACACGTATACACATATCCTGGCAAAATTCCTGAACCTCATGGGTAACAGGAGAACTGTACAAGTTTTCACACTGAAGGAAGAGGCTATTTTTAAAAAGGAAAGCAAAGAAATCTAGCATGAGAATTCTCATCTGCTGCACTGGAAACGAGAAGACAGTGGAATAAATCTACAAATGGAAAAGAAGCTGCCACTAAGAGGCAAGAATCTTATTCCCAGACAAGGTGCCGTTCATCTTTTGGGGCAGCAGAAAGATGACATTAGATGCTCAAGGGCTTGATACATCGCCCCTGGGTGCTAGCTGAGGAAAAGCCTCAGAGTTCTCTAATCAGCTGATAATTATGTTAGAAAAAAGATGGTGATATTGGGTAGATGAAGAGTACAGTACTTGTGAATAATTAATTTTGGATTAGGTAGAGTTAGATCTTTTTCCCTTTCTTTCCCACCAATTTTCTTAATTATTTTCATTTTCTTTAAGAATTATTTTTAAAAATCTTTATCTTTAAGGTTTATTTATTTATTTATTCATTTTTAAAGTAATCTCTATACCAGATATGGGGCTCGAACTCAGAGCCCTGAGATCAAGAGTCATGCTCTTCCTACTGAGCCGGCCAGGTGCCCCTATTTTTTCATTTTATTTAAATATAGTTATTATTTTTTAATGGATAATTTATTCATTCAACAGTTTGACTGCCAGGGTCAGCAGCAACTCTTAGAGCTGACAAGGCGGTAACAATATTAATGAGATAAGAAATAACATTGTGTAAATGTTCAGTAAAGAGTTTTCAAATAGAAGATACTGTTGGGTGCCTGGGTGGCTCGGTTGTTAAGCATCTGAGTGTGGCCTAGAGCTCCCCGTTCGTCAGTTCAAGCTCCATGTAGGACTTGCTGCTGCCAGTGCAGAATCCAATTTGGATTTTCTATGGCTCTCTCTTTGTCCCTCCCCCACTTGCATTTTCTCTCTCTCTGAAAAATAAGTCTTTAAAAAAATTTTTTTAAATGTTTACTTATTTTTGAGAGACACAGAGACAGAATGTGAGCAGGGGAAGGGCAGAGAGAGAAGGAGACACAGAATCCGAAGCAGGATCCAGGCTCTGAGCTGTCAGCACAGAGCCCAACGTGGGGCTCGAACCCACGAACTATGAGATCATGACCTGAGCTGAAGTCAGATGCTTAACCGACTGACCCAGGTGCCCCTCAAAAATAAATCTTAAAAAAAAAGTAAAGACATCACCCTAAGTTAGCTTGAAGTGGAGAAAACAGTGAGAGTTATTGCACACCCAGAACCCAAGGTGTCTGACTCTAGGAATATCATTCATTCAATCAATGAGTGACTAGAATAATAGGAAAGAATAGTCAGTGTACCTCTCAGCTGAGTAGTAGTGAAATAATAAAAATTAAAGGAATGAAGTTAGGAATTTTGGAGGAACTGAGTGATTTTCATAGGAGAATGGTTGACAACATAGAGTACCAAGCATGTGTGTGTGTGTTTGTTGTTTTTTTTTTTTTTTGGTAGAAATAACAGCGGATTCTATACTTTATATGGAAATGCACAGGACTTAGAAAGGCTTACATGATCTCAGAGAAGAACAAATCTGGAGGGCTTCCTCTGATTTCAGGACTAAGCTAAGCAAGACAGAGTGATCTTCGTATAAGGATAGGTAAGCAGGTCAACAAGAAGATATCTATGTGGAAATAAGATTTACCTGGCCTCACACAAAATCAGAGATACAAAAATTAGAGATGGATCATACACGTAAGTATGAAAGCTTCTAGAAGAAAAGGTAGGAGACCCCATGACATTGGGGCTGGAGAAGATTTTTTAAACATGACATGAAAAACACTGACCATAAAATCAAAACATCGCAACTCATCAAAAGGTACTATAGTGAAGAGGAGAGTCACAACTGGGGGAATGTATTCTGAATATATATGTGTGGCAAAGAACTCCTAGACCTCAAGCAACCCAGTTTATAAAATGGACTCTCAGAGAAGTGCCTGTCAACGGCACTTTACAAAGGTCAAGAAACCCATAAGAAGGTGCTCATTGTCACTATAGGTCAAGGACATGCAAAAAATGCCACAAGGAGATACACCACTGCACACCTAGTAGGAAGGCTAAATTTAATTTTTTTCAAGTTTTATTTATTAAAGTAATCTCTACACCTTGCACAGGGCTCGAACTCAGGACCCTGAGATCAAGAGTTGCGTGCTCTTCTGGGGGCGCCTACGTGGCTCCGTCAGTTGAGCACCTAACTCTTGGTTTCGGACTGAGGTCATGCACTCATGGTTCCTGGAGCTGGAACCCTGCATCGACTCTGTGCTGACAGTGCAGAGCCTGCCTGATATTCTCTCTCTTCTGCTCTCTCTGCTCCTCCCCCGCTCGTGCAGTCTCTGTCTCTCTCAAAAATAAATAAATAAATTTAAATTATTTTTAAAAAAAAGAGTCTCACGCTCTTCTGAGACAGTCAGTTGCCCCAGAAAGGCAAAAAAAAAAAAAAAAGTTTATTTCTTTATTTTGAGAGAGAGAGAAAGAGAGTAGGAAAGGGGCAGAGAGAGAGAGAGAGAGAGAATCCCGAGCAGGTTCCATGCTGTCAGGGCAGAGCCTGACACTGGGCTCAAACTCAAGAACTGTGAGATCATGACCTGAGCTGAAATCAAGGGTCTGAAATCCAACTGACTGAGCCACCCAGACGCCCCCAGAGAAGCTAAATTTAGGGGCACGTGGGTGTCTCAGTCGGTTGGATGTCAGACTCTTGATTTCAGCTCAGGTCATGGTCTCCTGGTTCGTGGTTCCAGCCCCTCATGGGCTCTGTGCTGACAGCTCAGAGCCTGAAGCCTGCTTTGGATTCTGTGTCTCCCTCTCTGTCCCTCCTCCCATCATGCTGTCTCTCTCTCTCTCAAAATAAATAAACATTAAAGAAGAAGAAAAATTTAAAAGACTGACAATACTGAATGTTGTGAGGCACCTGCTACGCTCCTACATTTCTAGCGGAGTGCAAAATGGTACAGCCACTTTGCAGATGTGGCAACTCCTACAAAGACATAACGTATGACCAGCAAGTCCACTCTCATGTATATAGTGAAATGAGTTCTCAAAAAGACTTGTACACAGGAGTAAATGTAAATGGCCGTTTTATTCACAATTGTCCCCAAATTGGAAACAACCCAAATGTCCATCAAAAGGAGAATAAATCGCGATGTACTTATAAGTCAAATATTAGCTAGCAATTAAAAAAGAACAATTGATACACCAAACAGCTTGGATGATTCCCAAGAACATTATGCTGAGTGAAAGATGTAAGACATAAAAGAGCACAAGATGTTTTTTAATTTTTTTAAATGTTTATGTTTGAGAGAGAGACAGAGTGTGAGCAGGAGCAGAGAGAGAGGGAGACACAGAATCCAAAGCAGGCTCTGGGCTTTGAGGTGACAGTACAGAGCCCGACGTGGGGCTCAGGGCTTGAACTCACAAACCCCGAGGTTATGACCTAAGCCGAAGTCAGAAACTTAACTGACTGAGTCACCCAGTCATTCTGTGTCTCCATCTCTCTTTCTGCCCCTCCCCGCTCATGCTCTGTCTCTCTCTGTCTCAAAAATAAATAAAACAGGGGCGCCTGGGTGGCTCAGTCCGTTGAGCGTCCGACTTCTGCTCAGGTCATGATCTCACAGTTTGTGGGTTTGAGCCCCACGTCAGGCTCTGTGCTGACAGCTCAGAGCCTGGAGCCTGTCTTTGGATGTGTGTCTCCCTCTCTCTCTGACCCTCCCCTGCTCACACTGTCTATATCTCAAAAATAAATAAAAAACATTTAAAAATGTATTTAAAAAATAAATAAAACATTTAAAAAATTTTAAATAACTTTCAAGAATAGGTAAAACTAACCTATGTGATAGAAGTCAGGATAGTAACCCCCTGTTTTCTTTCACCCTAGAGAAACTCTCCAGAGTGCTGGAAATATTCTATCTTTGAATTGGTGGTGGTTACATAGGTTTTGCTCTTACAATATCTGCATTTTGCTTTTTTTTAATATAGTTTATTCTCAAATTGGTTTCCATAAAACACCCAGTGCTCTTCCCCACAAGTGCCCTCCACCATCACCACCACCTCTTTTCCCCCTTCCCCTTCCCCTTCAACCCTCAGTTCAGTTTCAGCATTCAATAGTCTCTCAAGTTTTGCGTCCCTCTCTCTCCCCAACTCTCTTTCCCTCTTCCCCTCCCCCGGTCCTCCGTTAGGTTTCTCCTGTTCTCCTGTTAGACCTATGAGTGCAAACATATGGTATATGTCCTTCTCCGCCTGACTTATTTTGCTTAGCATGACGCCCTCGAGTTCCATCCACTTTCCTACAAATGTCCATATGTCATTCCCTCTCATTGCCATGTAGTACTCCATTGTGTATATATACCACATCTTCTTGATCCACTCATCAGGTGATGGACATTTAGGCTCTTTCCATGATTTGGCTATTGTTGACATTGCTGCTATGAACATTGGGGTACATGTGCTCCTATGCATCAGCACTTCTGTATCCCTTGGGTAAATCCCCAGCAGTGCTATTGCTGGGTCATAAGGGAGTTCTGTTGATAGTTTTTTGAGGAGCCTCCACCCTGTTTTCCAGAGCGGCTGCACCAGTTTACATTCCCACCAACAGTGTAGGAGGGTGCCCGTCTCTCCACACCCTCTCCAGTGTCTATAGTCTCTTGATTTGTTCATTTTAGGCACTCTGACTGGCGTGAGGTGGTGTCTCAGTGTGGTTTTGATTTGTGTTTCCCTGATGATGAGTGACGCTGAGCATTGTTTCATGTGCCTGTAGGCCATCTGGATGTCCTCTTTGGAGAAGTGTCTGTTTATGTTGCATATTGCTGTTTTAAACTACATGTACCTTCAATAAAGAAAATAGCAAAAACTGAAACTATAGATTATCTGGAAATTTTTAAGTGTTTAAGAAAACACACTTCATATGAAACTCTAATGGACACAGCAAAGGCAATACTCAGAGGAAAATGTATAGTCATTAATATTTTGATTACCCAAAAATGCTAAAAATAAACTATTTAATTCAATAAACTATTAAACTAAAAAGATAAATAAAAATAGTGTTAATAAAGAGGAAGGTTGAAATTAAGGAAGTAGAATATAAAACAGGAGAAAAATGAGTAAAAGAAGAATGTTATTTCTTTGAAGATAGGAATGAAATCGAGCAAGGAATAGTTTAGAAAATACCTGGGTGCCATCAGTGGTTCCTGTGATTTTTGTCTTGAAACTTTGGTGTGTTTCCCTAATAGTGGGATTCGGTGTGGTCCATTCATTTACTAAATTTAAAAAATATATCTGTTGGGGCGCCCGGGTGGCTCAGTCAGTGGTTTGTGCTGTGGTCATGTTCTGGCGGTTGGTGGAGCCCCCGCGTCCGGCTCTGCGCTGGGAGTGCGGAGCTTGCTTGGGACAATCTTTCTCTCTCCCTCTGCCCCTCTCCCCGGCTCTCTCAAAAACAAATAAACAAACATTTAAAAAAATCTGCTGCACACAGCCTCATGTCACTATTTTATAATCTGGCAAGAGAGGCCAAGTTTAAGAGCCACGATTTCAGCTGCTATTTGTCTGGCAGATAGCAGGTGCCCAGCCGTTTACACGCCTTAGCTCATTTCAGGTGCACGGTGGCTCCTGCAGGGTACGTACTGCCCTCCTCTTGGAGACGAAGTTACCCCAGGCTGGCCGCTCGGATGTGGCTGTGGATTCCGGGCTGACCCTGGACTCTCCAGTTCAAGAAGGTAGGGAATCAGAGGGGACGGAGCACCTCCGCAGGTGCCAGGGGGCTCTGGGTGTAGCGAGCAGAGAGGCCCGAGGCGCGGGCCCGTTAGGCCTGCAGAGTGGAGCGGGCACGTAGGTGCAGGCCGGGAGGCGGGCGGACGAGCCGGGTCTGTAACTCGCAGCCGGGGGTCAGCCAGGTGCAGCGGGCCGGGCCCGGGGCCGCGGCCGCGAGCGCAGCGCCCCCTGGCCCGGCCGCTTGGTTGGCGGGCGGGGACGCGCGCGGCGCGGCGCGGCGACGCGCGGGGCGGCGGGGACGCGCGGGCGGCGAGGCCTGCGCGACTGGCTGCGGGAGACATGCGGCGGTCGAGGAGCGGCGCGGCCTCCAAGCCGCGCGCGCAGAAGCGGTCGGGAGCCTCCGGGGTCCCCGCGGCCGCCCCCGCGGTCCCCAGCGCCAGCCGCTCCCGGCGCTCCACGGGCCAGGCCGGGGGCGACAGCCGGGCGGCGGCGAGGCAGCCGTCGGCGAAGCGGCGGCCGAGGCAGCCGTCGCCGGGGGCCCAGGAGGCGGGCCCTCCCGGGCAGCCGCCACCGGAGCTGCCGCCGCCGCCACCGCCGCCGACCCCCGCCTCGCCGGCTGCCTCGCTGCCCGACCTGGGCGACCAGCGGGAGCGCTGGGAGACGTTCCAGAAGCGACAGAGGCTCACCTTCGAGGGCGCCGCCAAGCTGCTGCTGGACACCTTGTGAGTGCGGCCGGGCCGGGCGCGGGAGCCGGCGCCACGCGGACGCCTGGGCGCGGGGCGGGGGTTCGGCGCCGCTGCTCTCCCGCGCGCTGGCCCACGCGCTCCCGGGGGTGAGCGCCGGGCGCGTCCCTCACCCGCGCGACCGCGAGGCTTGGCTGGGTGCGGGCGTGCAGCCCTTGACCGGACAGGGCACTGCGTCCCGGAGCGCGAGAAGAGCCGCGCCGCGTCCTGGGACACAAAGGGGCTTTCCCGGGGACAGCCAGCGTGCTAGGGACGTCGTCCCTCGTCTGGGCGCGCCTGGGGTGCGGGGGCTTTCCCGGTGAGGAGATGATAACCCCCACGACTTTGTGCTCCTAGCCGGGTCGCTTTTTATATTTGCGCACGTGTTTTTTTGGGGGGGGGGCAGGCAGAGGTCGGCGGGTGGGGGCAAAAGCTGGAGGCGAGATCCCGTTATTGTTCCAGGCGCTCCCAGGGCGGGGGCGGGGGCGGGGGTATCCAGCCCGAGAGAAGCGCGCGCGGAGGTGCTCGGCCTCGGGACGGTCCGCGGGTGCCCAAGCGGAGGGAGGAGCCCTTGGTGCCCCTCGGGCGGCTCGCTCTCCTTCGCGCTCCCCCAGCGTGGCTCCTGCCGGAGAAGAACCTCCAGGTCCCGAGGTGGACGGGCCCGGGGAGGATTTCAGAGTGTCCATGATGTTAGAAACGGAGCATCTGGATCCCTGCCCCCTAGAACAGTTGTGCTGCGGAGAAATACTTTAGCACCCTAATAATCTGTGTCCGTGTCCGTGATCTTCTGAATCACAAAGAGCAGTCACAACCACAGAAAAAACCAGGACGACCTAACGATTGCATAACAACTCGAGGGTTACTCCTTTTCTTTAACAAAAATGTTCTTTTGTGCTTAATCCAGAAGAAAGTAGTTAGGCTGCGTCTTCTCGGAGGTGAAATCTGTGGTTACCTATGAGCTTCGCTGTCTGCTTTATCGTCTTGGACGGCAGGCCGAACAGTTTTGTTAAATGTTCATCAGTAAACGTTTTTGAGCCCCTCCGACGTGCCACCCGTTGCTAACTGTAGGGGATAGAGACCCGCTGAAATGTAAAACTCAAATTTGAAGTAAATTTTTACTTTAAAACAAACTTGATAAATGGTCAAGAAAGTGATTTTAAAGTGTTGATAACAGACCAGGTTTCCGTTTGTTTTTACCTAGCGGATTGGTTTGAGCGCATACAGTTATTTTAAAAAAACCAAAACCCACTAGATTAACTTATATGCAAAAAGAATGCAAAACTCTGTCCAGTTTTTGTTAAAACATTATTGTGCAGAAAGAAGTCTGGAGGAATATATTGCAAATAGTTAACTGTGGATCCCTCCCGGTGTTAAGGCTATAGGAGACTTTCTTGTTTAACATTATCAAATGTTGTAATGTTTTAATTTTTTTTTTACAATGAGCATTATTTGTGTATGCAGAAAAGATTTTAAATACAAGTTCACTGATTCAACTTGTAAAGAAACGTGGAAAGATAGTCTCAATAACCCCCCCCCCAAAAAAAAGCAAAATAAAACTGCTGCAAGCTGTTTTTCCTGTAATTCCTGCTTGAACAGGTGCAGTGAAAGGTTTCCTCATTCCCGAGAAGCGTTCGGCCCTTTCGGAGCACAATTTGATGTTATTTATCAAATTTAATGAAGTTTAATTAAGGGCCTGGATATGTTTTAAAAGGATTAAAATAGTACTTCATGTGGGGGCGCCTGGGTGGCTCATCTGGTTAAGCGTCTGACTCTAGGTTTCAGCTTAGGTCTGACTCTAGGTTTCAGCTTAGGTCATGATTTCATAGTTGGTGGGTTAAAGCCCCACATCGGGCTCTGTACTCACAATATGGAGCCTACTCAGAATTCTCTCTCCCCGTCTCTCTGCCCCTCCCTCGCTCATGTGCGTGCGCGCTCTCTCTCTCTCTCTCAAAATAAATAAATAAACTTAAAAACATAACAGAATATGTAATGTGTATGTATAGCTCTGTAAAGAGTCCTGTATATGCAAAATACTGGTGGGGAATATAGCAACATTCCAGAATTCTCAGAAGGAGACTTTTCCCAACTACTAGATTCAGGTTCCCTCTACGTTTTCCTAGAGGCCTGTACTGCCTTTATCATAGTTCCTTAAATACTACTTGGGTTATTTCTTTGATGGCTGCCTAAGGTTGCAGGGCCAGGAGCCTTGTCCCCTGTATCTGGCTTACTGATCTCTCCCCAGTGCCTTACTCAAAAAAAAAAAAAAATTGAGGTAAGTGTTTGACATGTAAAGACAAATGTTTGAGCAGCGGGTTCAGGGTCCTCCACCCAGCTCCCATTTTGCATATTTTTAGGACGTCTTATTTTTGCAACTTAAAAGAATATAAGAAATTTTTAAAGTTTTAAAAATGTTTTTTATTTATTTTTGAGAGACAAAGACAGCGTGAGCAGGGGAGGGTCAGAGAGAGAGGGAGACACAGAATCCAAAGCAGGCTCCAGGCTCTGAGCTGTCAGCACAGAGCCCCACGCAGGGCTCAAACCCATGAACCTGTGAGATCGTGACCTGAGCCGAAGCCGGACGCTTAACCGACTGAGCCACCCAGGCGCCCCTATAAGAAATTTTTAAAAAGATGAGTCATGGAAAAGACCTTTATAAAAGGCCTTTCTTTTATAACATCGCCAGTACCTCCTCAAGAGAAGACTTTTGTCCCATCCTGCTTCCTTCTTTCAACAGCCAGGGGAGAGAGAGAGAGAGAGGGAGGGAGGGAGAGGGACAGCAGGAGCTGTGCAGTAAATAAGGTCCTGCCTGACTCTTCAGAAGTGCTCATCCTTCTGACTCTGTGTTTTCTGCAGCGAACACCAGGGCCTGGTGAGGCACACAGGGGGCTGCCACTGCGGCGCGGTGCGTTTTGAAGTCTGGGCCTCGGCCGACTTGCACATCTTTGACTGCAAGTGAGTTTTCTCTTCCCAAGTTGCTTGAAGGGACTTGAGAGTTAAAACAGCCTCTGGGGAGTTAGGGTGCAGCATTGGCCACCAGCTCGTCATTGATGGTGTCCGCTGATGGGTGCATAAGGGTTCGGTCTGGTTTTTTCCCTTTTGTATATACTAGGCGGCTTCAGTAATAAATTTTTTTTTAAACATGGGGGGAGGCTAAAAATAACTGAGCCTGCTCTGAGAGAGAGAGAGAGAGCGAGAGAGAGAGAGCGAG
The DNA here is from genome assembly GCA_004023785.1 of Mungos mungo. NCBI lineage: Eukaryota > Metazoa > Chordata > Mammalia > Carnivora > Herpestidae > Mungos > Mungos mungo. The sequence goes on along the minus strand of PISW01000422.1, from coordinate 165,214 downwards.
CGAGCGAGAGCGAGCGCACAGGCGAGCTCACTCCTATAGTACTTTCCCAGGTGACACAGAGGAGGCCCCCCAGCCTTGTGCCTCCCAGCATCACCCCTCAGACTGCACCGTTGGAGGGCTGGCTCAGGGCGGTTAGCTGGAGACAGGTCAGGCTGGGCACTGAATGGCAACCCTTGGCTGGGCAGAGTGTTCACAGGAGTCTGGGGCGGGGGTGAGCGGGGGGAGGTGGGGGGGTGGGAGTGGAGGCTGTGCACGCCTGGAGGCTTCCATGGGCCAGGCTCTCTGGCTCTGTTCTAGATGCGGCGGACGGTCCTGGCAGGATCCACAGAGCGCCTGCTTTTTAGCACCTTCCCAGGCCGTTGTCGTAGAGCAGGGACCACGCGCCGTGACCTCTGAACCAGTAGTTAGCCCACAACTGGTTGTTCAACAGGACCTGGTCCTGCGCCTTTTCACCCCCGATGGTGCAGTCCCTGAATCACAAGGACGGTAAATACCACGGAGTTACTCACGTGGAGAACTGACCAGGCTGCTCACAGCAGAGCCCAGATTGGAGAGGAAGCCCTGTGGGCACAATTTGTTAGAGACTTCTTTATGAAATTAGATATTTTTTCCCGAAGGTGGACTGAAAGGGGGATTTAGACTTGATTCCGAAGTTGGGCATCCCGAGGATTCCTCTGACTCGGAGCCCGGCTTTCTGGGATGTACAGATGGGAAGAGCAGGAAATCCAAACTGCCTTGCCCGCGTTAGGTGTGGGTGTCCCCACGTAAGAGGCATGAGATTGCGCCCGTGCCTGACATTTGTTTTCGAAGTGTCTCTGGAATCCGGGAGTTCCCATTAGTGTAATAAACTTGGTGGGGAGGGGCGTAGGCGGCGGGAGTGTGGTGGTGACGGTCCTGGTTTTCTGAGGGGTGTGCGGCTTTGACCGCTGAGCTGAGGCCCCCGGCGGCCTGTCCACCTGCCTGAGCTCCCCTTTCCCTGAATGGTGCTGACAGGGGCTTCACCTCTGGGGTCAACGGCTCTCAGGACATCCTGGGTAGGGGGGACCTTGGGCACTCAGATGACATTGCTCGTTCATGATCTGGGAATTGCTTTTCTTGTAGCTGCAGCATTTGCAAGAAGAAACAGAATAGACACTTCATTGTACCGGCTTCTCGCTTCAAGCTCCTGAAGGTTAGTGCTGAGAGCAGGTGTGATGGGCCCCTGACTCACAGAGGGTCCCCTCGGGCCTCGTCAGGGGGCCTTCAGTTTCCTTGTCACCCCAGGTTTCACGCATATTTCTACAAGGTTATGTTATTTTTCCCCTTTACATTTTGGATAAAGATTTCATATGACTGTAGAAACATTAAAAAATAGAATCAAGAAATAAATACGGTCACTCATATCCTATCAACTAAAGGTATCACTGTTATATTTGGATATATGTCCTTGTGCGTTATTCTCTATGTGGGTAAATACAACCAGATAGTAATAATAATAATTTTGTATATGTTGTTATCAGACAGGTTTTATTTGTTTTGTAAGCGACTTAAACATTTGTTTAATGGTGAATTAAAATTTTTATCGACATATAGTTGATATATAACATTATTAGTTTTAGGGGTACGTCACGATGATTCAGTGTTTGTATATATTGCAAAATATATACACAGCTAGTCTAGTTACATTTGTAACCGCCCATACAGAATAATTTTTTTTCTTGTGATGAGGACTTTTAGGATTTCTTCTCTTAGCATCTTTCAAATACGCAGCAGCAGCGCTGTTAAGTCTAGTCACCGTGCTGTGCGTTATGTTTCCGAGCCTGTTTTATAACCGAAAGTTTGTAGCTTTTCATTTCTTTCACCCATTTCGACCACCCCACCCTCTTGCCTCTGGCAACCACTGGTCTGTTCTCTAAGCTTAGTTTTTTGTCTTGTTTTTTAAAATTCTGTGCATAAGTAGGATTGTACAGTATCTGCCTTTCTCTGACTTACTTCAATGACCATAATTCCCTTAAGGTTTCTCCATGTTGTCACAAATGGCAAGATTTTTTTTAACGGCTGAATGGTATTCCTGTGTGTGTGTGTGTGTGTGTGTGTCACACCTTCTTTACCCAGTCACTGCTCAGTGAGCTCTTAGGTTGTTTCCATAGTTTGGCTATTGTCAATAAGGAAGAAGTAAACATTAAATGGTAAATTTTATGGTGTGTGAATTATATCCCGATTTAAAAAATCAAGCACATTTCCAATACTAATAATGAACATTAAGAAACAAATTGCAACCATCATAGCATTTCAAGTAATGCACAGAAAGTTAAACACTTAGGTGTTCAGTTAACAAAACGTGTCCCTGATCCGGGTACTGAATATCCCAGAAGGCTGATGAAGTTATTGAGAGGAACCGGACAAGTGGATAGACACCATGTCTCTGCAAATGGAAACATAATACTGATGTTCTCCCCAACCCGCCTGCCTATAGGTTTCATGCAGTTTCTTTTTTTTTTCTTTTTTTTTTTCTTTATTTTTGATACAGAGAGAGACAGAGCATGAGAAGGGGAGGGGCAGAAAGAGAGAAGGAGACACAGAACCAGAAGCAGGCTCCAGGCTCTGAGCTAGGTGTCAGCACAGAGCCTGACGCGGGGCTTGAACCACGAATGTGAGATCTGACCTGAGCCGAAGCTGGAGGCTTAACCAACTGAGCCACCCAGGCGCCCCCATGTAGTTTCTATCAAAGTCCCCGGAGAGCTTTCGCAGACATATACAAGATTAACTATAAAATTTATATGGAAGTACACAGGCCCTCATATAGCAAAACCATCTCCGCAGAGAACAATGAAGTGGAAGAAAGTAACTCCCCTTGACATGCAGGCTTCCTGGGTCACCCAGGCAGGGTTATGTGATCAGATAGATAGAGATGTGGGTCAACAGAAGAGAATTGGGACTCAGAAGCTGACTCACTGCCATGTGCTCGAATTATTTTTCAAAGGCACCATTTCCTTGTTGATTTTCTGTCCGAGTGATCTATCCATTGACACAGTGGGGTGGTAAACCCCCTACTATTACTGTAGTAACATCCGTTTCTTTATGTCTGTTGATAGTTGCGTGATGAATTTAGGGGCTCTCAGGTTGGGTGCATGGATACTTACAATTGTCACACCTTGTTGGATTGTTCCCCGTATTTTGTAGTATCTTTGTTTGTTTGAAAATGTTTCTTTTTTTTTTTAATTTTTCTTTTTAATGTTTTTATTTATTTTGAAAGAGAGAGAGAGACAACATGAGGAGGGGAGTGTCAGAGAGAGTAGGAGTCACAGGATCTGGAGACAGGCTCCAAGCTGTCAGCACAGAGCCCAATGCGGGGCTTGAACCCACAAACCGTGAGACCATGACCTGAGCTGAAGTCAGATGCTTACCTGACTGAGCCACCCGGGCGCCCTTGTCTCTTTGTTTTAAAGTCTGTTTTGTCTCATGTAACTCTTGCTACTCCGGCTTTCTTTTTGCTTCCATTTGCACAGTACATGTTTTTCCATCCCTTCACTTTCCTTCTAGTGTGTCTTCAGGTCTGAAATGAGTCTCCTGTAGGCAGCATATTGATGGATCTTGCTGATTTAAAATTTTTTAACTTTATTATTTTGGGGAGCTTTTTTGTGCTTGGTACGTTTCAGGAGCTTTGAAAGGTACAAAAGTAGGTCTTCCCTCCATTAGCCTTCAGCCTCTGAATCTCTTCCTTCCCCACAATCATTCCCTAACTTATCTATACTGTCATTCCTGCCTTTGCAGCATATTTTGTTATGTGAATGTACCATAAGCAGTTTCCTGTATTTGAACTTCAGGTTGAGTGTAGTTTTCCCCTAGTTACAAACAACACTGTGATGATCCTCCCTGTGTACACATTTTTGGCATTTCAGCAATTTCTTTAGCATCAGTTCTCTTAGAAATAAAATCTCTGGTCAAAGAATACAAACTTTATTATTTTTTTAAATTTTTTTTTTGAGAGAGAGAGACAGTGTGAGCAGGGGAGGGTCAGAGAGAGAGGGAGACACAGAATCTGAAGCAGGCTCCAGGCTCTGAGCTAGCTGTCAGCACAGAGCCCGACGTGGGGCTCAAACCCACGAACCATGAGATCATGACCTGAGCCGAAGCCAGACACTCACCCGACTGAGCCGCCCAGGCGCCCCTACAAACTCTTTAAAAAGGCTTCTGGCACAGTCCTGCTAACATGGGGTAGGACGCGGCTTCCTGCTGCCCCTCCTGTGGTCTGACAGACTTCTTCGTGCTCTGGTGGAATAGCGTGCTGCCACATCTGTGTCCTTTGTTAAATCGCTCATGTCTCCGAGTGCCGCCTTTTGCCAGCTTCTGTGTGCTTGGCATTGAACAGGCCCTCAGTGTCTGGGAGGAAAACTGGAGTGAGTGAGTGGATGAGTCCTGGCCTTTCCTGGCCAGTGAGATTTAACCCCAGACACTTCGGGCTAGTTTGTCTCCTTTCCTTTGTTTACACCCGAGCCTCTGTGCGCGTGCCCGGTGGAGGAGGGGCACGCGTGGGCAGCGCGCTTCTCCCTGTCTCTCCCGCAAGCCCAGGGAAGCCCACGGTGCTCTCCGCGGAAGCTTGCCGGAGGCTGCAGCCCCAGTTCAGCTTCGTCCCTGAGCGCCTGTGACAGGTGGTTCGGGAAGGCGTCACCAGGGACAGCCATAGGCTCTTGGGTCTTGGAATTGATACTTTTTTCCTCCTTAGGCCTGCTTATCAGTGCATTTTCCCGGTGCCCTAGACCACCATCCTTGGCCCCAGCCTATTGAAGGAGTGATTTTCTGTTTGTTTGTTTTTTTAAATTAAGTGCACAACCTCTTCATTCAACAAGTATTTCAGGGACACCCACCGTGTGCCCGGCACTGATCCATTGAAACCCAGCAGCCAACTCGACAGACAAGACCCTTGTCCTCTTGGTTTATGTTTTTTACGTGGGGGAGACAGGTAAATAAGAAAAAGTCCAGGAAGGCCATGTAGAAAGTTAAAGTGGAGCAGTGTGTGTGTGGCGGGTGTAGACTGGTTGGGGACGGTGTTCATGTGGTGAGGACGTCGGGGGCCGGGCAGAGGGAGTGCATGTTGCAGAGGGGCACCTGCTTGGCACGTGTCGTCAGGAGCTGAGCAGCGGCCATTGTGGCTGGAGGTGGTCTGTGCGGTGCAGGCGAAGGAGTGGACAAGGCGGGGTCGGGGACAGAAGCAGGACTAGACGGGAGACACGTTTCCTCCTCTGTCAGCGTGCAGCCCGTGGCAGGTTTTGAGCAGGACAGTGACAAGGCTTTGGCTGCTCTGTGGGGAACGGGTTGGGAGGGGGAAGCACGGAGAGGGAGGCAGCGAGGAGGTTGCCCGGTGGGCAGGGGAGCGGTGATGAGAGCCAGGAGTAGGGTGGTAGTCATGGCGACAGAAAGAAAATAGATATTTGAGATTCGTTTTGGAGCTGCGGCTCTCAAAGTTCAGTGCACTCAGGGTCCCCCAGAAGGCATGTTACAGGAGGTCATGGGCCCCAGTCCTGGCACTGCAGGACTCTCTCTCTCCCTCTCCCCCTCCCTCCTGTTCTTTCTCAAAACAAATAAATAAACAACAAAAAAGAGGGACAAGTTTAAGAATCCAATGGTGAAGAGCAGTGACCACTGAGCTGGTCAACATGGTGGTCATTGGTGGCTTCTGACTGGACGAGGAAACAGAAGAAGTCAGCAGACAGGCAGAGCATAGGGTGAGCGTGACAGAGTGAGTCTATGGGGAGTGAGGGGCAGTGTGGCGGGGCCAGGCGGGGACTTCTGGCGCACACAGTAGCGTGGCAGTGGGGCCCGAGTGTCGCTGAGTGACCTCCGGGAGGGAACAGGGCGAAGGAGGGTGTGAGGCAGCCTCCCACCCCTCCTGACCTTTTCTTTGCGGGGAAGCGTATGAGCAGATGACTCGGGCTGGTTTAGGACCACTGGGCGGTTGTTCGGTGCTGCTTCTCCGTGTGGCGACTGTGGCGTGAGAGGAGGCCCCTGGGAACTGTCTCACATGAGGCGAGCGCCTTTGTCCCCCTTGGTGGTGGTTGGTGGGCTGGGGAGAAAGTATAAAAGGCTCTGACTCTGGTAAGAACCTCTACCCCTGACCCATTAGCCACACAGTTTCTTTCCCTGGAAACGACTGTTTCTTGGGTATTTCTTTAGGGAGGAAAAAATATATATGTATGTGTATATATATATATATGTATATATATACACACACATATGTACACACACACACACACACACACACACACACCAGGATACATCCTTTTTAAAAAACAGAAATGGGGGGCGCCTGGGTGGTTCAGTCGGTTAAGTGTCCGACTTCAGCTCAGGTCATGATCTCGTGGTTTCTGAGCCCCGTGTCGGACTCTGTGTTGACAGTTCAGAGCCTGGAGCCTGCTTCTGATTCTATGTCTCTGTCTCTCTCTGCCCCTCCCCTGCTTGTACTTATTCTCTCTCTCTCTCTATCACTCTCTCTCTTTCTCAAAAATAAATAAATGTTAAAAAATGTGTTTTAATTTTCTTAGAAAACCTAAATGGTAGGAGTGCCTGGGTGGCTCAGTCAGCAGCTGACTTTGGCCCAGGTCATGATCTCACAGCCCCGCATCAGGCTCTGTGCTGACAGCTCAGAGCCTGGAACCTGCTTCAGATTCTGTCTCCCTCTCCTCCTGCCCCTCTCCCACTCATGCTCTGTCTCTGTCTCTCAAAAATAAACATTGAGGGGCACCTGGGTGGCTCAGTCGGTTGAACGTCTGACTTCGGCTCAGGTCATGATCTCACAATTTGTGAGTTTGAGCCCCGTGTCGGGCTCTGTGCTGACCGCCTGGAGCCTACTGCAGATTCTGTGTGTGTCTCTCTCTGCCCTTCCCCTGTTCACGCTCAGCCTCTGTCTCTCAAAAATAAATAAATGTAAAAAAAAATTTTAAGAAAAACATTGAAAAAAACCCAGAAATGGTAAAAAATAAATAGATAGAAAGGGTAATAAAGTGGAAATGGTAATCTACCACGCAAGTCATTTTATTCCTTGTTTCTCAATTCACGTTCAGCCTTGGAGATGGTTCCATAATAGTGTTTGGAAGCAGAACTGTCTCATTCCTTCTAAAAGTTGCACAGTGTTCCAGTTTCATGGGCGCCCATCATTGCTTTGACCGGTGTTCTGTTGACGGCCCTTTTCCATTTTTCCAATGATCCACAGCCTTGTTTTGAGCAGTGCTGTGGTGTCTGCGTACGTATCGCTGGATAGGTTTGGAATCTTGATGGTAGTATACATTTCTAGAAGTGGAATTTCTGTGCTGAAGGATGTTTTTCAATATTGGTAGATGTTGCCAAATTTTAACAATTTACATCCCCACAACTGGTATTTGAGAGCATGTGTGCCAAGCTAACCGACTTTGATTTGGGGCCACCTGACATTGAGACAAACAACCTTGCAGTTTATGAGTGTGAATATCATTCATTTCATAGGGGAAAGAGTGGCTTGTTTTCCTTTTTCTCTGCTACTTTGCCCGGTTTCATGTCCTTTTGCCCAGTGTCCCATTTGTATTATCCATTAAGGAAATTAGCCCTTTGACTGTGATGTCTGGCAAATATTCTTCTCCTAGTTTGTCCTTTGCAGACGAACTCAAGTACAGTCAACAGTTGTCTCAGGTCTGGAGCGGTGCTGTTGGGGCGCACGGAGAGCCGGTCCCAGGGGTGAGCCGTCTCCCCATTTAGTCCTGGAAGGCAGGCATTTTCTCTTCCTGACGTGGACGGGACGTGCCGCCTTGCCCTGGCTCGTGGCTCTGGGACCGCTTGAGGCCGAGTTGTTCCCCGTGCACTTGACAAAGAGAAGCCGGAGCTGCCAGGCTCTGCACGCGTCTTTGGGCAGCGTAGGCGGCCCCTGGTCTTGAGCCCCGCCCAGTCTCGGCGGGAGATTGGACTTGGACGTGTCCTCATAATCCTGAAAGCCCTACAAAAGGGCTTCCCCGCTGTTGAGCCTTCTAAAAGATTAGATTTTTTTTTTTTTTGGTGAAAGAGCCCCCAAGAACCTCTTTGTAAAAGGAGCACATCTATTTTGCCTGTTCTCGCTTAGGGCGCGGAGAGCATCACCACATACACGTTCAACACGCACAAAGCGCAGCACACGTTCTGTAAGCGATGCGGCGTGCAGAGCTTTTACACCCCGCGCTCCAACCCCGGAGGCTTCGGTGAGTGAGGGCGACGGGCCGCCAGTGCAGGCCGGGGGCCGGGGGGCCGCAGACGCACCGGGTGGCTGCTCCGGGGCAGCGCTGGCGTCTTTGGCTTGTCTCTTGCTTGGCTGGGCCCTTCCACACGCGTGTTCTGGAAGAACAGGTCTCTTCGGCACAGCTTTGGTTTTTTTTTTCCCCAAATGATGGGATAGAATGTTGGTTCTGGCCGTTCGTCCAGAGGCCTTTCTGTGCCGGCGCTGCCAGAGCTGCGTGCCGCTGGGGCTGACACTGAAGGGTGGACAGAGGAGAGGAGATGTGGGGGTGACGGGGGAGGGAATTTTCACGCCCATGATGGTTAGGGGAGTGAAGGAGGCCAGAATGAGGAGTATTGATAATATGATTTAAAAAAAATACTCCATTTGGGGGCCCCCGGGGGGCTCGGCCGCTTAAGCATCCAACTTCAGCGCAGATCATGATCTCTGTGAGTTCAAGCCCGGCGTCGGGCTCTGTGCTGACAGCTCAGAGCCTGGAGCCTGCTTCCCATTCTGTGTCTCCCTCTCTCTGCCCCTCCCCCACTCACCCTCTCTGTCTCTCAAAAAATAAACATGTTAAAAACAAACAAATGATTGAAAATACTCCATTTGTTCCAAGCACACACAGCAGAGTCCCCAAGCCCGTCTTCAGGTGCAGTTTGGGTCCGAGGAGAGGGAGCAGCCTGTGGACGGTTGTCCATATGACCGAGGTTGCGGTGTAAGTGGAGCGGGAAGTAGCAGGTGTTCCCACGGGATCTGGTTCCCCCCGAAGCTGTGGTGGGGCCGCTGTGACTGTGACCATCTCGCGCCTTATGGTTGGGGTGGCGTGCTCGCACCCTTGCCGCCCCCCCATTGGTTCCTCATCTGTCCCCTGAGACGCCTTCCTGCCTGCCTTAAGAATCAAGAAAGGCTTTTGGAAAGTATAAGATCCTGTAAAGGTCGGCAGCTGTTTAATGCTTAGAACATTCTATTCCAGACCCTGCAAGAGGCCTGTGAATTCCTCAGGCTGCCGGTCAGATGGTTCTAGGCTTGACTCTTTGTACTGTGCACTCCCGGCGTGGCACCAGACGGCATCCAGCCTTGGCAGCCCTGGTTTAGGAAGTCCGAGTCCCACCTGAGAGGCGAGGAAAGCGAGGGTTTTCTGGCGTTTCGCTGGGCGGCGGTGCTTGTGGGTGTGGGCTTGTCCAAGAGCCAGCACGGGACCTGCTGTCATTCATACCCGGGACCTTGCTTTCTCTGTGTCACCTCCCCCAGGAATCGCCCCACATTGCCTCGATGAGGGCACCGTGCGGAGTGTGGTCATTGAGGAGTTCAACGGCACCGACTGGGAAAAGGCCATGAAGGAGCACAAGACCATCAAGAACATGTCTAAAGAGTGAGCTCCTGCCCCACCCTTCCCGGAAAGGAGGGGCGATGCGGGCCGGCGGGCTCCTGGCTGCGGCCGCCGGGCTGCTGGCTGCGGGCTCCTGGCCGGCGGCCATGGCGGCCATCGCGACCTCCGCAGTGCGCTCCGGCTACCGGTTTCTTTCGGCAGCTCTTTGTCCTTCCTTAGCCCAGATTTTGATGTAGGCTAGTTGATACCCCTTCTCTTCTGAACTTTTGTGTGATCTTTTAGAAAAATAAATATTTTTAACATGAAAGCAGTTACTTTGGTTTATCACTTTCTTTGATTTTGCTTCTGAGGCCAGTCATTTAATAGCAGATTGATTGATTGATTATTTTAGAAGAAGGAGGGGCAGAAGGCGAGAGAGAATCTTTTTTCTTTTTAAGTTTATTTATTTATAAGTAGAGACAGAGCACAAGTAGGGAAGGGGCGGAGAGAGAATCCCAAGCAGGCCCCGCATTGCCAGTGCGGAGCGTGATGTGGAACTCGAACTCACGAACTGTGAGATCATGACCTAAGTGGAAGTCAGATGCTTAACCAACTGAGCAACCCTGGTGCCCTGAGCCTATATTTTTAAATGGAGCAAGATTTAGGAAGGTAGAACGGAAAAGTAACCGTATGAACGGAAGATAGGGCCCCAGAGTAAAGCCAGACTGGACCAGAGGCTTCCGATGGGAGGAAGGAATGGAGTCAGAAAACCATGTTGGCAGCCAGCCTATGGACAGTGTTGCATATGAAGCTCAGGAATGTGGCCTTAATTTGATTGGGGTTGGGAAGCCCCCACCAGCTTCGAACGGCAGGAATAGTGCCTGGCCCATTACAGAGTCTCCTGCCTGGTTCTCCGGCCCCCTCACCCACCATGCTTCTCTTTGCTGCTTGTTAACATCAGGCCAGCTTTCCTGGGGCCTCTTTCCCTTACCGAATCCTGAGTGTATTCATAATGCCACGTGCTTCGTAAACATTTGCTCTCCGTCGAGGGAGACGAATCATGAAGTGACTTGTCAGGTAGACTAGACTAGAAGGAACGGGGGGAGGAGATGCACGCGGACTGGCCTTCTGTATGCTACCGCCTCTTCCAGGCTGGCGGGCAGCATGTTCCCTGTAAGCTTGGAAGGAGCTGGTGAGAAATTCTCCATGAGTACCTGATCCATCCTTGCTGGTTCAGTGTTACAGAAAAACAGTTTTGTGTATCCTGCAAGACATCAGCGGTTTCACACTCTATATTTTCTGCAGCTTGCGTTTTTTTGACTTTATTTTTTTAAATTTACATCCAAGTTAGTTAGCATAGAGTGCATCAATGATTTCAGGAGTAGATGCCTTAAAATCCCTTACCCATTTAACCCATCCCCCCTCTACAACGCTCCCGCAGCTCTGTTCTCCATATTTAAGAGTCTCTTATGTTTTGTCCCCCTCCCTGTTTTTATGGTATTTTTGCTTCCCTTCCCTTACGTTCATCTGTTTGGGATCTTAAAGTCCTCAGTGAGTGAAGTCATATGATATTTGTCTTTCTCTGACTAATTCACTTAGCATGACACCCTCTAGTTCCATCCACGTAGTTGCAAATGGCAAGATTTCATTCTTTTTGATTGCCGAGTAATACTCCATTGTGTATCTATACCACATCTTCATCCATTCGTCCACTGATGGACATTTGGGCTCTTTCCGTACTGTGGCTGTCGTCGATAGCACTGCTGTAAACATTGGGGTGCATGTGCCCCTTCAAATCAGCATTTCTGTGTCCTTTGGATAAATACCTGGTAGTGCAATTGCTGGGCCGTAGGGTCGTTCTCTGTTTACTTTTTTGAGGAGCCTCCGCACTGTTTTCAAGCGGCTGCACCGGTTTGCGTTCCCGCCAGCGTGCAGAAGAGATCCTCTTCCTCCGCATCCTCGCCAATATCTGTCGTTGCCTGAGTTGCTGGTGTCCGCCGTTCTGACGGGGGTGAGGTGGGGTCTCACTGTGGTTTTGATCTGTATTTCCCTGATGAGGAGTGATGTTGAGCATTTTTTCATGTGTCGGTTGGCCATCTGGATGTCCTCTTTGGAGAAGTGTCTACTTCTGTCTTTTGCCCATTTCTTCACTGGATTGTGTTTTGGGTGTTGACTTTGATAAGCTCTTTATAGATTCTGGATACTAACCCTTTATCTGCTGTGTCGTTTGCACATATTTTCTCCCATTCCGTCGGTTGCCTTTTAGATTTGCTGATTGTTTCCTTCTCTGTGCAGAGCTTTTTATTTTGATGAGGTCCCAATAGTTCATTTTTGCTTCAGTTTCCCTTGCCTCCAGAGACATGTTGAGTAAGAAGTTGCTGCCGCCAAGATCAAAGAGGTTCTTGCCTGCTTTCTCCTCGAGGATTTGGTGGCTTCCTATCTTACATTTAGGTCTTTCATCCATTTTGAGTTTATTTTTATGTGTGGGGTAAGATGGTGGTCCAGGTTCATTTTTCTCTGCAGCTTGCATTTTTAAGGACATCTTGACCTTTTCATATTAATATACATATCTTCATTCTTGACTGTGACATAGAATTGCACAGAATGCGGGCGCCTTGGTAGCTCAGTCGGTTAAGCATCTGACTTCAGTTCAGGTCATGATCTCACAGTCCATAAGTTCAAGCCCCAAGTCAGGCTCTGTGCTGACAGTTCAGAGCCTGGAGCCTGCTTCAGATTCTGTTTCCCTCTCTCTCTGCCCCTCTCCCGCTTGTCCTCTGTCTCTCTCTCTCTCTCTCTCAAAATTAAAACAAGCTTTTAAAAACTAACAATAAAAAAGAATTGCACAGAATGGATATAGTGTATTTAATCTTTTGCTTTCCATGGAGGTTGGGTTTCCAGCTTTTCCTTCACGGTGAGTATTGGCAATAAACATCCTTTTCTACGCATCATTTTACATTTGTGTATTTGAGGATATTTGTTGTCTATGTTCTGCATTCAATAGAGAAAGGGAATCCTTCTAGAAACTACAAGAACTTGCCAAAGTCAGACTCAGCTGGCTGTAGTTAGTGGATATCTAAGTGATGAGGTTCTCGCAGATTTTTTTTTTCTTTCCTGAAATCAACCTTGGCTTTAGCGCTGGAGGCACCAGGGGCAGTGCTTGCCCGAGGCCAGGTCCCCCACCGTGCTTTCCAGTGCAGGGAGAGGGCCCATGCTGCAGGACACTGCTGGATCCTGAGAGGACGCACTTTTGCTGCGTCCTGGCATTTCCTTCTGGGCAGAGTTGCCACCATATGACCACCTGCACTGACTTGACCCAAACCTATAGGGATGTCACACGTGAGCATTCTGAGCTCCTAGGCTCTGATTCGCTCTTTATGGATGGCTAGAGTTCTTCATGACCTTGCCTCCTCCTAACGCCTCAGACCTTTCCCCACGTGGCCTTAATTAGGTCACGTGTTATTCAGCTTTTAATTACTATTGATTCCACTCCATGTGGTTTTTTTTAATAATATCAGCACGGGACAGGAGCCCCACTGGCAGCGCTGAGAACGGCACAGGGGGACAGACAGGATTCAGCCTCGACAAGACCAAGACCAAGACCTCTGTTCTTTTTTGTAAATGTTTATTTATTTTTGATACAGAAGAGACAGAGCATGAGTGGGGGAGGGGCAGAGAGAGAGGGGGACACAGAATCGGAAGCAGGCTCCAGGCTACGAGCTGTCAGCAGAGCCTGACGCGTGGCTTGAACCCACAAGCCGTGAGATCACATGACCTGAGCTGAAGTTGGACACTCAACCGACTGAGCCACCCAGGCGGCCCCCCACCATGACCTCTGTTCAAACTAGAACTATATTTTTGCTCCCCAACCTCTTGTGGTCCCAAGAACATGAACATTCTGTAGTTCCAGTGACTACTCCATCCAGTTCTGTCCCTCCGTGAGGTTTGACGTAAGGGTCACTTTTCAGAGTTCACTGACAATACATTCTTTGTGCCCCAGCTGACCCTGACGCTTTTTACCACCAGCAGACGAGACAGGTGGTCTCCAGAAAATGCTCCGTCGATATGTGGGAAGAAAATGTTGGAATTTTAATTTATCCTTTAAAATTTTCTTTCCGTGTATGTTTTGTAATGTATATATTAGCACTTAACCATACAGTATTATGTTATTAGTAAGGGGCAGCTCGGTGGCTCAGTCAGTTGAGCATCTGACTCTTGATTTTGGCTCAAGTCATGATCTCAGGGTCATGGGATCGAGCCCCCATCAGGCTCTGCACTGGGCATGGGACGGGTTTCAGATTCTTTCTCCCTCTGCCTGTGTCCCCCACTCATGCATACTCTCTCTCATATTTATATATATATATTTTTTCAACTGAATATATGTGTATATATAGGGTTGAAAAATTATAGATCATTGCTGTAGCCTGTTGATTGTTCTCCCCCTAATCTACCCATCAAACATCTATCTATGCATCATTGTACCAGTTTCTATTTCATTTTTTTTTAAGTTTATTTATTTTGAAAGAGACAGAGACAGCATGAGTGGGGGAAGAGCAGAGAGAAAGGGAGAGAGAGAATCCCAAGCAGGCTCTGCGCTGGCAGCGTAGAGCCCCGACGGCAGGCTGGGACCCCTGAAACCACGAGATGACAACCTGCACGGAAACCAAGGTCAGATTCTTAACCGACATAGCCACACGGGCGCCTCCCAGTTTCTATTTGAGAATAAATGCGTGCATGTGGCATTGCAGAATCCAGGGATACGTACATAGGCAAGTTTTTTGATATATTGATTTCCAGAAGGTTCTACCACCTTGTGTTTCCTCCAACAGCATGTATGTGTTCATATCCTTACCTACAGAGCACTGGGCATTATTATTTATAGAAATCTTTTTCAAATTAGATACGTGAAAAATGACATTTTACTTAATATGTATTTCTTGGAGTGCCTTTAGCTCAGGTCATGATCTCACGGCTTGTGGGTTCAAGCCCCACGTCAGGCTCTTTGCTGAGAGCTCGGAGCCTGGAGCCTGCTTCGGGTTCTGTGTCTCCCTCTCTCCCTGACCCTCCTCTGCTCACACTGTCTCTGTCCCTCAGAAATAAGCAAACATTAAAAAATTAATTTGTATTTCTTTATTAGTACTGTGATTTATTTTTTCGTGTGTGTGAAAGAGAGAGAGAGAGAGAGAGAGATACCTATTCATGGCATCTGCAGTCTTCATTTTCCTCTCTGGAAACCTCTCCTACCCTATTCTAATCAACACCTTCAGTGAAAAGTGGATTTTCATTTTTGCTTTAATTTGCGTGCTCTGGCTACTGCTTAGGCTGAAGAGTTTTTCATGTTTTTTGGCCGTTTGGATCTGCCTGCCACAACATTTAAAACGTTTCTGTTGTGGGGGAGCCTGGGTGGCTCAGTCGGGTAAGTGTCCAACTCTTGATTTCAGGTCGGGTCGTGATCTCATGATTTGTGAGACCGAGCCCTGCGTTGGGCTCTGTGTCAACAGCCACAGAGCCTGCTTGGGATTTGCCCTCTCTCTCTGCCTCTCCCCCATGCTGCCTCAAAAATAAATAAGCATTAAAAATAAGTACGTAACATTTTTTGTTGTGAAATCTCTGCCTTTTCCTTTACATCTTCTGGGTTTCCGGCCTGGCTTGGTAAGGTCTGCCCTGCTCCAAGTATATCTGCATTTAGTCTCCCAAATTTCCTAAATTATATATATATATATATATATATATATATATATATATTTTTTTTTTTTTTTTTTGAGAGAGGGAGAGCAGGGGGGAGGGGCAGAAGGAGAAAGAGAATTCCAGACAGGCCCCACGCCCAGTGCCCAGCGTGGAGCAGGAGGTGGTGCTCAACCCCGTGACCCTATGATCACCACCTGAGCTGAAATCAAGAGTTGGATGCTGAACGGACTGAGCCATGCAGGCGATCTCTAAATAATATTGTAATTGTTTCAATTTTTACATGTACATTTGTAATTCATCTAGAATAGGTTTTTGTATTTGGTATAAGGTAGGGAAGCTTTTCTTTTCTTCCAAATGCCTGACCAGCCATACGCATTTATGAAATCCTTTCTCACTGAATTTTACTGTCACCTTCATCATAGTGATTCTCATATAATTTGGATCTATTTTTTCTTCTGTTCAACACAGGTTTACTCCTTCACCTCTGTCTGTTTTGACTGCAGTGGGTTTTAATATATAGAAATGCAAGTCTCAGAGAAAGACAAATATGATTTCACTCATATAAGGACTTGAAGATACAAAACAGATGAACATAAGGGAAGGGAAGCAAAAATACTATAAAAACAGGGAGGGAACAAAACATAAGAGACTCTTAAATATAGAGATCAAGCAGAGCGCTGCTGGAGGGGCTGTGGGGGGGGGCTAAATGGGGGAGGGGCAGTAAGGAATCTGCTCCTGAAATCACTGTTGCACTAGATGCTGACTAACTTGGATGTAAACTTAAAAATAATAATAATTTTAAAAAAGAAATGCAGGTCTCACATTTCTGTCCTTTTTAATATTTATATTTTGGCTATCCTTGGACATATCCTCTGCGAATATACTTATTAAATAATTTTGTTGAGGTCCGAAGAGAACCCAGTAAAATTCTGACTGTAACTACATTAACTTTTTATATTAACTTTGTAAGAAGGGAATTTATACATATGTATGTAAAAACAACCTGTAAACATATAGATTTCTAAATTAAAACTTATCTATACTGCATATATTTGGTGTCCAGTTAATTTATTCACTTCATACACATTTTTTATCAGTTTATCAGGGAATGTGGAACAGCCCCCTATTCAGGTCTTGTTTTGTGTCCTTCAGTAAACTTGTTTTAACTTTTTAAAACTGTATATTTGACAGAAAAGCAGGAAGCACCAAAATCTGGTTAAAATATAAATAAGATCTCATTTTATTTTTTTAGTTTATTTATTTTGAGAGACAGAGCGGAGGAAGGGGCAGAGGGAATCCCAAGCAGGCTCCCCAAGCCCGCGGTGGAGCTTGATCCTGTGAACCCTGAGATCATGACCTGAGCCGAAACCAAGAGTCGGACGCTCACCCGACTGAGCCGCCCGGGCGCCACTATGAGTAAGATTTCTACTCTGTAGTATTTATTTTGTATTTACTAGGTTCAGAGATCAATGCCAAGTGTATCATTTGTGTATCCTTAGAGTGAACTAGAACATTTAAATGTAATCTTGTTTTCAAACTGTTTCTTGGATTACGATGTAATTCACGTACCATAACATTTACTTTTTTAACCCCTAGAATTCACTCCAGAGACTTCCTCACCTCGCATGCATTCCCGTTCCCTCCTCAGCTCCCAAGCCTTGGAAACCACTGAGCTGCTGTCTGTCACTATGAATTTGCCGAGTCTGGTCATTTTAGAGAAACTGAGTCATACCACATGTGGCCTTTTGTGTCTGGTTTACTTCACTTAGCATAACGTCTTCAAAGTTCGTCCTCACTGTGTCCAGACTTCATTTCTTTTTATGGCTGAATAATAAACAACGCCATATTTTGTTTATCTCTCATCAGTTGACGGACGTTTGAGTTTTATGAATGAGGCTGCCCTACACACTCGCTTACAAGTTTTTGTGTGAACATGTTTTCAGTCCTCTTGGATACAGACCTAGGAGTGCGACGGCTGGGTCCTCTAGGGAGTCTTGATTCATTGCGAAACTTTTCCACGGTAGCGACACCATCTTACGTTCACACTGGAAATTCGAGGGTTCCAATGCTCCCTCTGCTCACCAGCACTTGTTACTGAGTGTTTGTTGGTCTGTTCGTTTTAATCAGAGCCATCCTAGTGGATAAGACATAGCATCTCATTGTAGGCTTAAAGAATTTTTTAGAGGCGCCTGAGTGGCTCAGTCGGTTAAGCCTCCGACTTCGGCTCAGGTCAGATCTCATGTTCGTGGGTTTGAGCCCCGCATCGGGCTCTGTGCTGACCGCTAGCTCAGAGCCTGGAGCCTGCTTCAGATTCTGTGTCTCCTTCTCTCTCTCTGCCCCTCCCCTGCTCATGCTCTGTCTCTCTCTGTATCAAAAATAAATAAAACATTAAAAATTTTTTTTAATATTTATTCATTTTTTTTTCAGAGGGGGGGGAGGGCAGAGAGAAAGGGAGACAGAGAACCTGAAATAGGCCCTGCACCATCAACGCAAAGCCCAACATGGGGCTCAAACCTTACAAACCATGAGATCATAACCTGAGCTGAAGTCAGATGGTCAACCAACTGAGCCACCAGGTACCCCTCATTGTGTGTGTGTGTGTGTGGTTTTTTTTTTAATTTGCATTTTATTCACAACTAATGAGGTGTTTTTGTGATTGTTGGCCATTTGGATATCTTTTTGATGAAACTCTTTTGCCTATTTTTTACTTCGGTAAACATTTTTTTGCTTTTTGTTGAATTGTAAAAGTTCTTTATATTCTGAATACTAGACCCTAATCAGGTATATGATTTGCAAAACCGTTTTCTCATTTCAATTTCCTGATAGTGTCCTTCTGTCTTTTGTTATGCTTGTGCTTTTGATGCCATATTTAAGAAACTGTTGGGGCACCTGGATGGCTTAGTTGGTTAAGCGTCCGACTTCGGCTCAGGTCATGATCTTGTGGTCCATGGGTTTGAGCCCGGCATCGGGGTCTGTGCTGACAGCTTGGAGCCTGGAGCCTGCTTTGTATTCAATGTCTCCCTCTCTCTGCCCCTCTCCCACCGGCCCTCTGTCTCTCTCTCAAAATAGTGAGTAAGCATAAACAATTAAAAAAAAAAAAGGAAAGAAACTGTTGTCTGATCCCAGGTCACAAAGATTTACATCTGTGTTTCCTTCTACGAGTCGAATCATTTTGGCTCTTGCCTTTAGGTCTTGGCGGTAATTTTTGAAATTGAGATGTGTCAGTCTTCCAGTTCTGTCCTTTAAGACTGTTTTTGGCTTCTGTGTCTCTTGCACTTCCATATGAATTTTAGGATCAGCTTGTCAATTTCTGCAAAGGTGGCTGGAATTTTAATAGTGGTTGTAAAATTTCAAAAGATCTTGTATCTTTTATGTTAATCTTATTTCTAGGCATCTTACAGTTCTTGATGCTGAGGATGGGATTTTTAAATTTTCACGTCTGTCACATTATTGCCAATTAAAGTAAATCTGTTGATTTACAAGTCTCCTCACTTATTATAGTGGTTTTTATGGACGTCTCTTGGGTTCCTAAAGACAGCCATCTCCTAATACTTACACCAGTTACTTTATTCTTCCATTCTATTTCCAAATGACTTAGGTAATAATGACAATGATGATGAATGCTTCATTCCTCCCTTGTCCACTTAGTTTTAGACCACTGGGTTTTGGTACATAGTCTTTCTTTAAGTTGTATTCTTTTTCTCTTAAAAATTGTTACCGGAATAGTGACTGACTTTTGTTGTCTTAAAACACCTATCAATTAAAAAATACGGTTTTTCTTGGGGCACCTGGGTGGCTCAGTTGGTTGGATGTTTGACTTCGGCTCAGGTCATGATCTCGCAGTCTGTGAGTTCGAGCCCTGCATTGGGCTCTGTGCTGACAGCTCGGAGCTTGGAGCCTGGAGCCTGCTTCGGATTCTGTGTCTCCCTCTCTCTTCTGCCCCTTCCCTGCTTGTGCTCTGTCTCTTCCTCTGCCGCTGTCTTTCTCAAGAATAAACATTGCAAAAGATCACTGCAGCAAATATAATAATAATGAAAAATTTAAAATACTGCAAGAATTACCAAAATATGACACAGCGACACAAAATAACCAAATGCTGTTGGGGAAATGCTCAATACAGCATTGCCACAAACCTTCAATTTGCAAAAAATGCAGTATCTGTGGAGAGCAATAAAGCAAAGTGCGATAAAACGAGGTATGCCTGTATTTACAAATAAAATTGTCAGTTTGAGGCCCCGGGGTGGCCCAGTCAGTTAAGCGTCCGGCTTCAGCTCAGGTCATGATCTCACGGTTCGTGGGTTCGAGCCCCGCATTGGGCTCTGTGCTGACAGCTCAGAGCCTGGAGCCTGCTTCAGATTCTGTGTCTCCCTCTCTCTCTGACCCTGCCCTGCTTGTGCTGTCTCCCTCTGTCTCTCAAAAATAAATAAAAAAACATTTAAAAATATTGTCAGTTTTATTTTGGGGGCTATGTCACCTTTTGGTCTTTTGTCTATGAATGGGATCCACTTTTCTATATATTTTGTGCTCTGTGTCATACTGCAGTTCTCTTTAGATATCTATAAGGCCATCTAGACTAGGAATCTTTAAAAAAAATCTATTATAATTACTTTTCTAATGCTTTCTGTGGTTATTGGTCATATGAAATTCCCTTAATAAAGTGCCCTGCCTTCGGATATGAACCAGTTCGCGTCCCCTGCCTAGTCTCTATTCTCGCACTTGGGCCGGCAGTGTGAGGGGAGAAGGGGTTTGGGGGTGACACCTGTCAGGGACTTGCGCAGTTCGAGAGCATGTTTTACTTTGCAAGGACGCCGAAGGGTCAGTGTGAGGTTTCCCAGCGGAAGGAAGCAGCTGCCGGGGTCGATCTCTCCGGGGTCCGACCCCGGCCTTGAGCCTGCCTCCTCTCCTTCCCTCTCACCCCTGCCTTGCAGCTGGTGCTGAGTCTCCGGCCACAGGGGTGGCCCCCCCCTGCCCTCCCTCCTGGGCGGGGCCAGGAAACCAGAACAGCTGTGGCCTAGGGACCCTGATGAGGCAGTGCTGTGAGGCCGAGTCCTTGGAAGATTAAAAAATACAGTAAAACCTTGGAGCACGAGTAACTTGTTCTGTGAGTGTTAACAAGACGAGCAAACATGTCTAATGAATTTTAACTTGATAAACGAGTGATGTTTTGCAATATGAGTAGTATGTGTCACGTGATCGCAACGGAGCCAGTGGTTCTCGAAATTTGCTTTGATATACAAATGCTTTGGATTAAAGCATGTTTCCGGAGTGAATTACGCTCGCAAACCAAGGTTTTGCTGTACTGGTTTTCTTTAATCTTGCAGTGATACAGCCCTGCATTTTATGGGATCGAAATGCTTGGACCCTATTTATGACATTATGGTAGGGTCCAGCAGGAGTCCAGAATTCACTAGGAAGTCACCCATTCCCTTCAGATTTTCAGTTTTGTTGCCATGGGCTGGCATATCATCTCTTGTAATTTTTTCAGACTTTTCCATTTTTGTGGCCACAGTCCCCAGTCTGTTCCTAATAATGGCACTTTCGCTTTCCCTTGTTCTGAATTAGACTTGCCAGGTGTTGGCTTATGTGATTTTTCAAAGAAAATGTATTAACCTTTATGCTTTTTATTCCTTTTTCTCCTTTGTATTAAATCCCTCTTCTTACTTTGGCTTTCCTTAAATTGAATCAATTTATTCTCTTTATTTATTTTGAGAGAGAGCAGGGGCAGAGCAGAGAGAGAGGAGAGAGGGAGTCCCAAGTAGGTTCCGTGCTGTCAGTGCAGAGCATGACACAGGGCTCGATTCAACGAACCAGAAGATCATGACCTGAGCGGAGAAACCAAGAATCAGATGCTTAACTGACTGAGCCACCCAGGAGCCCCTTTTTAAAAAATTATTTATTTTGAAAGAGAGACAGAGTGAACGGGGGAGGCTCAGAGTGAGAGGGAAAGAGAGAATCTCAAGCAGTTCAGTCTTTTTAAACAATAAGAGTACAAAGTACCTGAATATATGTCCACATAGAGTATAATTCTTATTACCTTCTAGATAATTTGTAATTTTCTCTTTGAGGTCAAGGTTATTTGGGAGGACATTTCTTGGTGTCTCAGTAGAGGTTTATTGAGTCATTTTATAGTTTTATTGAAAGTTAATTATGATTTTTAAAATGTGGCCTGCAAAATCCGCTTTGGGAAATTTATTAAGGGATTTCTGAGGGACTGATAAATAATTGAGTTTTGTAAATGTTTTATTACATAAGAAATGAAAGTTGACTTTATCTGAGTTCTTTATATTATCCAAATGCTGTGTCTTTACTATTTGCCAACCTCATTTGTCCAAATTCTGAAAGAATATTAAAACCTTCCATTATTATTATTGGGTTTAAAAACATTTTTTAAAAGTGTTTTTATTTATTTTTGAAATAGAGAGACACAGAGCGAGCAGGGGAGGGGCAGAGAGAGAGAGACATAGACTCCGAAGCAGGCTCCATGCTCTGAGCTAGCTGTCAGCACAGAGCTCACTGTGGGCTGGAACCCACGAACCGTGAGATCATGACCTGAGCCAAAGTCAGACACTCAATTAACTGAGCCACCCAGGCGCCCCAGTTTTTTTTTTTTTTTTTAAATACAAAGAACTTGAATTTCTGAGAGAGTTTATTCCGTATATCTGGCTGCTGTGCTGTTTTGTGCATATCTTCTCCTGGAGTGAATCTGGTACTGTTCTAAAATGTCCCCTACTGTTCAAGGTTTAAGAATTTTTGATATTTGGATTTATGGTCTCTCTCTTCCTTTCTTTTTGTTTCCCTTTGCTTGGGATCTGGCAGGTGGCTCGTCCTTTTATTTTTAGCCTCTCCTTGTCACTTTCAGATGCTAGATTTTGTTTTCTAATTCAGTTTTGTTAGGGAAATTAACCATTCATTTTTGATTTTTGGAAGTAACTGATACCTGATTTTATTCTTTTTGTATCATTTCCATTATATTTGTTACATTTTATGCTTCTTTTTCTTAGTTTTGCAGGCTCTGAAGTTTCTTCTTGTTTCCTCTTTTCCCCTTAGTTAATTGGGATTCTACACTTTTCAGTGCTTCAGGTCACCTTTCCTGGGCTGAAAACGCAGAGGGAGCCCCGGTGTGATCTCCATCTCCTTGCCCCCCCCCCCCCCGCCCCGTGACGCTGCTCCTCGCGAGCTCTTCCACTTGAACCCAGGGGACGGCTTTGCAGCACTTTTACCTCCCTCCCCCCAATTTGAAATTTAGGATTTTGCAGTACATGTGTTTATCTTCATAAAAAATCGAAGCTGGCTAGAATATGGGGAGGCCCTGCTGTCACACTGACTCAGGTCTCTTTCAGATTATGTAAATTCTCCTTATTACCTCCCATCTGCAACTATTTCTCCTTCTGGAAACTCCCATTAGTCACGTTAGGCCTCCTTGATTTTTGTTTGTTTCCTTAGAAGTATTTTTAAAGTCCCTTTTCCATCATGGTTTCCATTGCTGAGCTTCCCCCTGCCCCCCCCCCCCCGCCCCTACCCCCCCCCCCCCCAGCTCATACCCCTGCACTCTGGGTTCTGAGATGTATCTTCTACCTGATGTTCCAGATCACAGGTTTGGCCACCCCCGAGAAACATATGTTTTTTGTCTGGGCCAGGGCCCGAGCTGTCACTGGTGGTTCTAAAAAAATGTTTTTTACTGTTTGTTTATTTTTCAGAGACAGAGAGAGAGTGAGCATGAGTAGGGGAGGGACAGAGAGAGAGAGGGAGACACCGAATCGGAAGCAGGCTCCAGGCTCTGAGCTGTCAGCACAGGGGCCCGAACTCACAAACGGTGAGGTCCTGACCTGAGCCACACTTGGACGGTTAACCGACTGAGCCACCCAGGCGCCCCATCCTTACTATTTTTAATAGTTTCACGGTATTCTAGTTTACTGGTATACCCACATTTATTTAAGCAGTCCCTAACTGACAGACACTTAGTTCAGTATTTGACTATTAGAAAGTGTTACAGTGTCCACCCTTTCCCCCTCCTTTGTCACATGTAAATCTACAGTATAAATCACTGGAGGCAGAAATGCTGCGTCAGAGGGTATGTGACTTTACCTTCCACAGAGGCTGTACCATTAGGTGTCGGTCAGCAGTGTATTAGCTAATTTCTCTTTAATGAATCATTTCCATATATAATCGAGACTATCCTGGCTATACACATTTCATTTCAAACTTTACATTATATCAAAAGTGTATTATCACATCAAAAATAATTTAACAACAAAATCCTTTAAAATGATAAATGTTCATTTTAGAAAGAGAACCTTACTAATTAGTAATTACTTTGTTTTTTAAGCGAGCTCTACACCCAGTGTGGGACTTGAACTCATAATACCCTAAGAACAGGAGTCACACGGTCTACCAACTGAGCCAGCCAGGCACTCCAGTAATTACATTTTGGGTAAATCTCTCTCTATATATCTGTCTCTCTCATATACACTTTTGTATGGGAACACACACACACACACACACACACACACATATTTATTTGTGTATGTATGTGTATTAAAATTTTTTGTTTATTTATTTATTTTGAGAAAGAGAGAGAGAGAGAATCCCAGGCAGGCTCTGCAGTGCAGAGCCTGACATGGGGCTCGAACCCACAAACTATGAGATCATGACTTGAGCTGAAATCAACAGTCACATGCTTAACCGACCGAGCCGCCCAGGTGCCCCGAGTAGGTATTTTATAAGCTCTGAACACACAGTGAGGCTTGCAGTCCGGTGCCCGTCTTCCCAGCAGTAAGACAGGAGGCCACCTGGCCCCCATGCGTTAACCAGCATTTGTAAGAGTTGCCATGGGAAAAAAAAAAAAAAAAAGAGTTGCCATGGGAGGGCGACTGAGTGGCCACTTTGCTGTGGAGAGCTGAGAGCACTGACAACCCCCACCTGCAAACCTGGAATGACCCCCGCCATTTGAAAAGCACCAGCGGCCATTTTATTGTGGGTCAGATAATAGTTCCAGGCACCGCCAGGGACCGAAGACCCCCACTCTCCGATCTGGACTGTCTCAAACTGAAATGCCTCACCATGAAATTCCAGCATCCCCCACCCCACCGAAGTGGACAGCCAATTGAATCCTGCCACCGTCCAAAGATGCCCCTACGTGGCTATCTGCCCACCTGAGCTCAAACCTGGAACCCTTGCGCCCATAAAACACCTTGCTCTCCCATCCAGGGGCGACTTCCCTGACTCCCCACTCCCAGGGTCACGGAACCTCGCCTGGGAATCACAGACTCCAATAAAGGTCTTCTTGGCTCCATAACGTGGTCTCTGTCCTCTCACCTCCATCTACCAAACCTTACAGCATCAGTGACTTATTTCTGGTCACGGTTTCATGTGGAGGCTATTAGGGGCTTCTGACAGATTAAGAGACAGAAAACAACCAGATTTGCAATTCGATTCCAGCTTCAGGGCCTGGATAACCCTGTTGGTCCCATTTGGCCCCTAGGAGACATTCAAGAGAGCTCCAGGGAGCAGGTCTCTAACCTGTTGCTATGGAGACAGCAGTTGGAGGGGGGGCAGGCAGCGAGCTACCCACCGGATAACACACACCGAGAGCCTTTCTGTGTAGGGACTTGAACTTACATTAGTCCCCCTGCTTTATGCCGTGGATGTCAGAACACCAGCAGCTCATCTTTCCTGAGCCCTGACTGCGTGCCGGACCCTTTACCATGTGTGTCCACCAGGCATCATCTCCGAGGTGGGCACCGTTACGGACCCCGTTTTGCAGATGCGAGAATGGAGGCCGAGAGAGGTCCCACACCTTCCCCGTGGTTATGCTGCTGGTAAACCCGCCCTCCGGCCCAGGCGCCCCTGCACTTGGAGCCCCAGCTCTCAGCGGCTGAGCCTCTCTGCCTCAGGCCACGTCCCTGGACCAGCAGTGGCCTGTGGGAGACGCCACGAGCCAGGCGCCGCGGAGTGCTTTTGTTTGTAGCGCTATTTTAAGACATCCGCTTTTTTGAGTGTTAACACACAGAACACAAAGAAGGAACAGAAAAAGACCCAGTTCCAGTTGTCTTCCTGCTGCGCCCTGAAGACCGGGAGCGGAGACCTTTGACTGGAAGCTCCTTCAGGCCAGGCCCGCATCGTAACAGTCTCGGTGTATGACGTGCTGGGGACAGCGTTCCGGCCTGGGGAGCCCCGGTCAATGTAAGGGCCGTGATGTTAAATGAGAAACTTCCTCTAGATTCAAATCTGATACATAGGCCACAACGTTAATCAAAGGAATTGTGGTTGAACGAGTTCAATATTTTGTGTGTGTGTGTGTGCGTGTGCGTGTGCCCGTGCAGTGGGCCTGCTTTGGAAATGATGTAAAAATACTGAGGGGCGCCCGGGGGGCTCATTCGGTTGAGCATCCAACTTCGGCTCAGGTCATGCTCTTGCTCATGGGTTCGAGCCCTGCGTCGGGCTCCGTGCTGACAGCTCAGAGCCTGGAGCCTGCTTCCGATTCTGTGTCTCCCTCTCTCTCTGCCCCTCCCCTGCTCACCTTTTGTCTCTCTCACTAAATAAACGTTAAAGAAAATAGAAACAAACACTGCATCAGTGCACCTGATCACCTTCATCTGTAACCCTGGCGGGCTCTGCGCTACGCGTTTGACATACATTGTGTCTGTACATAACCTGTTTTTCACGAGAACCTGAGGGTCTAGCGGGGTAGCTATCTTATCCTTGGGTTTGTTTGGTTGTGGCTGCTGTGGTTTTTCCCCCAGATGGAGAGGCTCAAGCTTGGACGACCCGTCAGCCCGCCGTGTGTGAGGCTCCCGGCACGATGGGCAGAGCCCCTCGGAGGGGCCCCCGCCCTGGACTCGGCTCAGGCGGGGGAGCCAGCTGGCGGCCAGGCCCCGGGCTTCCTGGGCTCCTTCTGCTCCCTCCTTCCGTGGCTTCAGAGGAAGTGCAGAGAGTTGATCCTCAGGTATCTGGAGAAGAGCACATAGAGGCGGCGAAACCAGAGCAGCTGGCTGCGGTGGCAGGACATGGCCTTCTAGAAGAGTCGGAGAGGACCAGTTAGGAAACCCTTGCTCTGAGGCAGTTTGTGTTGTGTTCACTTCTGCCTCGCACACCCACGAACAGACCTCACACCGTAGCCGAGCGTGGCTTCTCCCCGTAGCGCGGACCCCTCCGGATCGGCCTCCACTCACCGCCTCCTCGGTCCCGTCCTCACTTACAGCCACGTGACAAAAATCCCATGACGCCAGTGGAGCTCTAGCCCCCCAGTCTCCATGCAGTATCTCAATTTGACAACCCAGTGAGTTAACTAGTGTTATTACTGCTTAAAAAAAATGGATGAATGAGGAGACTTGTCAGTCGCAAATAGCTGGTACACAGCAGAGCTGATATTTGAACCCAGAGCCACCTGAGTGACTCTGACGCCTACATTCTTAATTTACGTTGCTCCACCGCGTCGCATATAACGCACACACTCGCCCGCGCGCGCGCGCACACACGCACACACACACACAGAGATGTTTTGTGGGAAGCAGGCTAGAATACTATGCTCAAACTCTTCTGAATCAGGCAGACTGGGAGGAAGAGGAGGAGAAGAAAAACGAACACACACAGATACGGGGCGCCTGGGCAGCTCAGTCAGTTAAACATCCGACTTTGGATTTTGGCTCAGGTCGTGACCTCACGGTTTGTGATTCTGAGCCCCACAGGTAGAAAAGACAAAAGAGAAAACCTTTCTTTAACCATCTTAACCATTTATGGTTCTGTAGTCTTAACCATATTCACATGGCTGCATAAGGAATCTAGCACTTTTTCATCTTGCAAAAATAAAACTAGAAACCCACTAAAACCCAGCTCCCCATTTCCCCTCCCCCAGTCCCTGGCCACCACCATTCTAGCTTCTGTTTCTGTGCCTTTGACTGCTCTAGACGTCTTATGTAAGTAGGATCAGACATTATTTGTCCTTCTGCGGCTGGCTTATTTCACTCAGCAAAATGTCCTCGATGTTCATACATGTTGTAGGGAAAGACAGTGTTCCCTTCTTCTTCTCCTTCTTCCTTTTGTTTACGCCTGAATAATATCCCATTGTAAGTGTGTAGATTTTCCCCATCCGTTCAAATGCCGCGGACGTCTGGGCTCCTGGCGGGTGGCTGCTGTGCATCATGCTGCCGTGAACACGCGTGTGGAAGTATCTCTTCAAGACCCTGCTTTCAATTCTTTGGATATAAACCCAGTAGTAGGATTGCTGGATCGTGGTAATTCTGTTTCCTTTTCCTTTTCCTTCCCTTTCCTTTCCTCTTTCTTTTTTAGTAAGTAGACTCTACCCCCCACATGGGACTTGATCTCACAACCCCGAGATCAAGGGTCATGTGCTCTACTGACCAGCACCCTGCACTCACTTTTAATTTTCTTATTCTTAACTGAATTAAGGCGTCTGACCCAGTCAAGAGGAAACAGTAAATTCGTGCTTCCTGTTCCAAACACATAGCGAAGACAGAGAAAAATGCAGAGAGAAAAAACGGGTCAAGACTGACATCAAGAGGGGCGCCTGGGTGGCTCAGTCAGTTAAGCGTCCGACTTCGGCTCAGGTCATGATCTCACATTCGTGGGTTCGAGCCCCGCATCAGGCTCTGTGCTAACAGCTAGCTCAGAGCCTGGAGCCTGCTTCGGATTCTGTGTCTCCCTCTCTCTCTGCCCCTCCTCTGCTCGCACTGTCTCTCTCTCTCTCTCAAAAAAATAAAAATATTAAAAAACAAACCTGACATCAAGAGCACCACGAACGTAAAGAATGTGGACAGAGGTGTGCGAGGCCAAAGCAGAGGATTACCGGCTCAAGGGCTCAGATCAGAGAGGGGGCCGGGAGTCTGCTTCGGACCCTGCTGGTGGGGTGAGGGGCTCCCTCATCAGATTGAGAGGTTGGGGGGTAAACGCTGCCCACTGCTTTGAGAGCAAACTGAATGCTTCGAGAGCAGCATGGAACTGAGGAACTGAGTCACCTGCTGGCTCTGTGACAGACTGGCAGGGACGACCTGGTTCTGGCCTTCCAGCAACTGCAGACTCTCTAGATGAGGAGGGGGAGCACAGAGGAAGAGGGGAGTGACATCCCCACAGTCAACCACCTTGCCCCGAGTTTGCAGATCAGAATTCCTGAAGACAGGATGTAATGTGATGCAAGGAAAGAGATCTGATTAAATTAGCAACTAGACCATGAATGCATTTTAGACGAAGATATTGGGGCGCCTGGGTGGCTCAGTCGGTTAACGTCTGACTTGATTTCAGCTCAGGTCATGGTCTCACAGTTGTGAGACTGAGCCCCTCGTAGGGCTCCGTGCTGAGCCCGCTTTGGGTTCTCTCCCTCCTTCTCCCTCTGCCTCCCCGACTTTCATGCACATGCGTTTTTTCTCTCTCTCTCTCAATTAAAAAAAAAGGATGAGAAATTGTGAAATTTTAAAAAATGGAAGTGAAACAATCGGTGGTCATAAAATAACAAAAATAGTTTGGAAATGAAAACAGTATATGAAACAGAGATTAAATATGAAAGAACAATTAGGAGACACAAAGCATAGATTAAGCATCCTCAAGGAGGGGGGATGCATGGGCGGCTCAGCAGGTTAAGTGGTTAAGTGTCTGACTTCAGCTCGGGTCCTACTCTCACGGTTTCTGGGTTCAAGCCCCACGTCGGGCGCTGTGCTGACAGCTCAGATTCTGTGCCTCCCTCCTCCGCCTGTGCTCTGTTTCTTTCTCAAAAATATCATGCTCTCAGAAATAAAAGAAAGAAACGTCAAGGGACAGCTGGCAGACTCTGGGAGAGAAGCACGCAGCTCTTATCTCAGGGTGGTGAGTTTGAGCCCCATGTTGGGTGTAGAGATTACTTAAATAAACTTAAAAAAGATTAAGAGTCCTCAATATACATTCCATCGGAATCCAGGAAGAGAATGGAGGGAACTTCACACAAGAGATAAGAGGTGAGGAGTTTTGAGAATTGCCAACAGACAGAGTCCCCAGGCTGAGAGTAGGAGGCAGAATAAACATGAGCAAATCTGCCCTAGACTTACGGGGACAAGACTGTGGACCGCAGAGACACAAAGATAATCTGAACCGTTAACATAAAGCAGATTAACTGTCTGTGGGTAATCAGATCGCAGGGCCAGTGGTTCCTGGTGCCAAAGGACAAGGATGGGAGTTCCGTCTCCAAACACCTTTGCGGAAGGAACATAACTCAGACCAAACCTTTATTTCCAGCTCAACTCCTTCAGAAGAGGACACGCGAACACTCAAAGGCTAAGAGAAGTTGTCTTCCTTACACTGTCACTAAAAAAATGCCGAAGAATATGTATCAGCAAAAGTAAGCCCAGAGGTAATGTGTGCGATACAAGACACAAGGAAGCGCCAGGATCCTAGTATTTATCATTAATGATGTTATAAAGCACGGTACGGGGCGCCGGGAGGCTCAGTCGGTTAAGCGTGTGGCTTCAGCTCAGGTCATGATCTCATGGTTTGTGGGTTCGAGCCCCGCATCGGGCTCTGTACTGACAGCTAGTTCAGAGCCTGGAGCCTGCTTCGGATTCTGTGTCTCCCTCTCTCTCTGACCCTCCCCTGCTTGTGCTGTCTCTCTCTCTCTCTCTCAAAAATAAATAAAACATTAAAAAAAAGATATTATAAAGTACAGTAACTAAGTGGGGCAGAATTGATCAATGAGCAATTAAAACCTGCTAGAGTTTGGTAGCAGGGAGGACAGATGCTGATTGCACTGAGTTTTATGGTTATGAATGATATTACAGTTTTAGGGGAAACCACAGAAACACCAAGTAAACTTCCAAAAGGGTTATAGTCAGCCTGGGTGGCTGGGGCGGTTGAGTGTCAGACTTCGGCCCAGGTCAGATCTCACAGCTTGTGAGTTCGAGCTGACAGCTCAGAGCCTGGAGCCTGCCTTGGGTTCTGTGTCTCCCCCTCTCTCTCTCCGCCCCTCCCCTGCTCTTGCACCCTCTCTTTCTCTCTCTCAAAAAATAAATAAACAAAAATAAATAAATAAAACATTAAAAATTAAAAAAAACCCTTAAGCATGTGTTATTTTTATCATCAGAAAAAAGGGTGGTGGCACCTGGCTGGCTCAGAAGGTGGAGCAGGTGACTCTTTATCTCGAGGTTGTAAGTTCAAGCCCCATGTTAGGCGTAGAGATTACTTAATAGTAAAATCTTTAGGGGCGCCTGGGTGGCTCAGGTGGTTAAGCATCTGACTCTTGACTTCCGCTCAGGTTATGATTTTGCGATTTGTGAGATCAGCCCTGAGCCGGGCTCTGCACGGACAATATGGAGCCTGCTTGAGATTCTCTCTCCCCTCGCTTTTTGTCCCTCTCCCTGCTTGTACTCTCTCCCTCTCTCTCTCCCTCTCTTTCTCTCTCTCTCGTGAGTACACACACACACTCTTTCTCAAAATAAATAAACATTTCAAAAAGATAAAAGAAAAGAAAAAGAAAACAGGTGAAAGTCCTTGAAAATCTACGCCTGCCAAGGTCTAGCCTGATAGTCCTAACACTCAGGTGCTGAGTGGAAGGTTTTCAGTTCGGGGTCTCGAGGAGCCTGGGGGTCTGGGTCACAGATCTAGAGGAAGAGTGTCCAGGAATTCGCAATCCTCACCTTGGCCCGGGCAGCTTCTTCGCTGGTGAGCACGAAGAGGACATCCGGGGTCTGAAGCAGAGAAAAGGGCAGGTCCAGAAGGGAGAGATACTTGCGCAACACATTCACCGACTGCAGCGTGAGCACGGAGCACCCTGGGGCGGGGAGTGAAGAGTCTTGTCACTTCCGGGCAGATTTCCCGGGGTACCCTCCTCCTCCCTTGGGGCCAGGGCAGGGCAGGGCTGTGGCCATGGAGCTGCCGGATGGCTCTCTGGCATCAAAGCTGCTCTCGGCCCACCATCCTCACAGACAGGAAGATGGAAGGGTCTCAGCTGGGTGTCCGCCACTTGCTACCTGCCTTAGCTAGAGAAGGTTGGTTGTTAGAGGCTGGAAACTGGCTACGTCAAGGTCAAGGGAAAGGTGATGAAGACCGGCATTTCCCTATCGGGAGGCAAGAGACCTGGTTCCTGCTCTGGCGCTCAAGACCTGACAGATTTGGGAAAGTCCCTTTAGCTCTCTGAGCCTCAGTTTTCTCACCTGTAAAATGGCGTTGACAGTGTGGGCCTGTCTCACAGTGTTGATAAAAGGATAAATAAACTGCAGTCCTGCTCCACAGCCCTCACAGCCTGGTAAGCTCAGCCCGCTCAGAAGCACAATCTACTTACGTTGTCATTGGCTTCATCTTCCTAACCGTCCTGAGGGCTGTACATTACTCCCACTGACCAGTGACCGGCTCAGAGAGGTCAGTGTCGCATAGTGAATGGCCAGGTGGGCTCAAACCCCGTCTAATGCAAGCAAACAAACCCATCAAGCACCTATCAGCCATTGACAAGTAATTGGGGGCTGGATGTGAGTTCAGACAGACTGAAAAAACACTGGAGGTGAAAAAGCCCCACCTTTAGAAAGCTAGAGAGATGAGCAGCCAGGGCCCGGTGTCATGGTTAATTTCATGTGTCAAGTTCACTGGGTCACAGGCTACCCAGATACCGGGCTGCACATGATTTCTGGATGTGCCTGGGAGGGTGTTTCGAGATGAGATTAGCATTTAAAACGGCAGCCTCGGGAAAGGGGTTGCCCTCCCAGCGTGGGTGAACACGATCCAGTTCATTGAGGGCCTCAACAGAAGGAAAGTGGGCGAAGGGAAAATTCCTTCTTTTCTGTCTACTGAGCTGGGGCACCGGTCATCTCCTGCCCTTGGCCTGGGGTTTACACCGTTGGCTGTCTTGCTTCCCAGGTCTTTGGACCCGACTCACTGACACCACCAGGTTCCTGGGTCCCTAGGTTGCAGAGACGCCAGACTGTGGGGCTTCTCAGCCTCTGACTTGCATGAGCCAAGTCCTTATAGTACGTTTCTTTCATATGTGTATCTCCTGTTGGTTCCGTTTTTCTAACCCATCTGGCCTCTCCTCACACCCAGAGGCTGCCTGGCTGGCAGGGCACGTCCCAGGGGGTACCCGGAGCTGGGGCAGAGAGAGTGTGGTCCAGCCCCCACAGCCCCACCTTTGCGGCAGGTTTCCGTATATTTACGCATTTTGCCCAGTAAGTTTTTTTTTAGAGGGATAGTAAATAGCACACTTTTGCAAAAGGGACAACTTACCTTTAGGTAACTTCCCTTCTGAGTGTAGGGTCCTGGAGGAGGAAAGGACAGGAGTGAGAGGGAGCAAGAATTCCTTTGCAGTTAATAGGAAGAGGCTTCAGAGTGTAGAGGTCAAGGGCAGGCCTCTCCAACATGGGCCACAATGGCAGGTAGATTACTTTGAGTTAAAAGCAATCAGAAGCCAGCAAATTGAGGAAAACTCCTTTATATCCCCCCTCAACCACCAAATTTACACTGGAAGGGGGGCCTGTGCCAGGAAGAGAACTAGGCCAAGAGATTTCTTTTTAGCTAAGAAATTTATCTGCATAACAGGGAAACATCTGTCTTCCAAACATCTCCTCTTACCTTCCTGCTAATGTTCTTCCTCTTCTTTGTACCCCCAGACTTCCACCCTCCCCCTGAGCTGAGGATGACCGATAAGCCTCAGGTTGCCTGACAGTCTTTGGAATTTCATGTTTGTGTCGATTCTCCATATAAAAAATTAAATTTGATTTTCTCCTGTTAATTGTCTCATGGAAATTTAATTCTTAGTCTAGCTAGAAGAACCTTGCACAGAGGAAAATTTCTTCCTCCCCAACAGTATTAAGGCCTGTCACACCCTATGATCCTTCTGTAGGTTTCTAGGCAGTTGCCTTTGAATCAATCACCAAACAGGTCTCTGGGATTTCATACTTCTGGCTATAGCTAAAGGGACCAGGGTGGGCGACTTACCCAAGGTCAGGCAATCTGGGGGCTGACCAAGGTTATGAAGCGTCCCGGTCCAAGCTTTGCCCATTATTGATGAAGGTAACTACAATGGACTCTTCCAAGTTTTTCTCTTTTGAAATTGTAACATGAGTATAGCGGGAGACTATTTAAAATATTAATTGATATTTCTTTGCTGATAGTTCTTTTTCCTTTTTGACCTTCCCTGCTCCCACCTTCTGACTTCTGCACTCCCTACCTTCAGAGGAAGGTGGGGCCAATCCAACAGTAATGGACTCTAAATCTCTTGCCTGCTTTTGTTTGAAAGTGAAGGGATGGAGAGAGATTGGGTAAGTGGTTCCCATCCCGCCACCGACACGAAGACAACATGCTCATATGAAATGGATTCCAGTTCTGCTTCTGCCATTGTTTAGCCTGACAGTGCTGGGAAAGCCACTTCCCGTCCTCAGTCAATGAGGTGGCTGGACTCGGGTAGGGGAGGTCGCTTCCAGCTTTATACATTTCCCTGCTCTGGTCTAAAGAAATTTCTTTTTTTTATGTTATGTTATTTTATTTTTTTTAAAGACAGAGACAGAGCGAGCAGGGGAGGGTCAGAGAGAGAGAAGGAGACACAGAATCTGAAGCAGGCTCCAGGCTCTGAGCTGTCAGCACAGAGCCCAATGCGGGGCTCAAACCCATGAACCGCAAGATCATGCATGACCTGAGCTGAAGCTGGACGCTTAACCGACTGAGCCACCCAGGCGCCCCTCACCTCTCTGGTCTAAGAGTGTTGGGAATGTTTAGAAGAAGGTTATAAAGTAAGTGCTTCACTTCAAGGTGCCCCTTCCCTTCCTCAGTGGCTAAGCCAGGCCCGCCACTCCGCCACTCCTGGCGCCCAGGACAAGCACTTCTCTCGAGGGCACAAAACATGGTACATGTTTGTATGACCCGACCCTCAGTAAGTCCCTCAATATCTTTGCGGTGCAATTTTCTTCATCAGTCAAATGCAGATGCCTATTTGGTAAAACAGTGGCTGTGAAGAACAAAATGTATATCTTCCTCCTCCAACGAAAGATTTGAAATAGTGTACAGAATGGATAATGGAAGAAAACAAAATAAATTAGAATAAAAGGAGGAAAAAGAAGACGAAGCCAAGAGGCACACCGATTCACAGAATTCAGTCCTGAAAGTCTCCCACATGTGTACAAGGGGTTGCGAATTTGGCCCTAAAGCTCTCTGTGGCCAAAGCAAAGAGAGAAATAAAATGTTACCCCATTTTTCCATGGGGGGAAAAACCTTAGGTGTCAAGACAAAACAATAATAAGGTGACTCAGGAGCGATTTCTCACAAGAGAATGTGGCGAGATGTGAGCAACATGGCCAGCAGGGCTCTGGATAACTCCGTGGTCACTTCCATGGGGCCCAGAGGGCGAGGAGGAAGCGCTTTAGAAACCATTCATCATGGGCGCCTGTGCGGCTCAGATGGTTAAACGTCTGACTTTGTCCCAGGTTGTGATCCTGTGGTTCGTGGGTTCGAGACCCGCATTGGGCTCTGTGCTGACGGCTCAGAGCCTGGAGCCTGTTTCAGATTCTGTGTCTCCCTCTCTCTGCTCCTCTCCTGCTCGTGCTCTTTCTTTCTCTCTCTCTCTTAAAGAATAAATAAATATTTAAAAAAAGTTAGAAACATCCACTCACCCTGAGCAAAGGAAAAGACCCTCTCCCACCTCCCACACGTGGAAAGTCCTACCTCACAGCCTGATACAGAGCAACATGATTGCTGTGACCACTTACTCCCCCTGCATCGAAAGTCACCACCTGGAGAGAAATAGACGGTTTTTATTTATGACTGAATGCTCTCTCTGCCTCAATTTCAGGGTAGCTGCCCTCATTCCCCTGGGGTGGAAAGGAGCACACGGAACCCTGGAGTGTTTGCAATTCTGAGTAGGCCCGAGCTCACGTCGGAGCAGAGTGCTTCGGCCGGCTGTGTGGGGACGGTTTCTGCGGGCCTTGCTGTGTACTCTTGTTCCGGGCCAGTGGAGCGGAGTGGAATTCAGCCACGATGGGAACCTGAGTTCGGCTATCTCTGTTTCCTATCTGCCCGGCCATTTATTGCACAGTTGGTTTTCTTGGCCGGCTGCTGGGTGAACTCTGTGGATGTAGACGCTGCCTGATTTATTTGGCTTCCTTTCCTCGTGCCATACTGAGGGCACAGAGGCTTTGAGGGGCAAAGTCTACCATGCCCTGGGGTCAAAATCACGGAAGTGTATTTACTCATGGACTGCCTCTCTATCATCTATTTTTTTTTTAACATTTATTCATTTTTGAGAGATGGATAGAGACAGAGTATGAGTAGGGGAGGGACAGAGAAAGAGGGAGACACAGAATCCGAAGCAGGCTCCAGGCTCTGAGCTGTCAGCTCAGACACGATGTGGGGCTCAAACCCATGGACCGTGAGATCATGACCTGAGCCAAAGTCAGATGCTTACCTGACTGAGCCACCCAGGTGCCCCATCTATTTTTTTTTTAAGTTTATTTATTTATTTTGAGAGAGACAGAGAAACAAGTGGGGGAGGGACAGAGAGAGAGAGAGAGAGAGAGAGAGAGAGAGAGAGAGAGAATCCTAAGCTGTCTCCGTGCTGTCAGCAGAGAGCCCAATGCAGGGCTTGAACTCACAAAACTGTGAGATCATGACCTGAGTGAAAACCAAGAGTCAGACACTCAACCGACTGAGCCACCCAGGCATCTGTCATTAATGATAAGCTTAGTCTAGGTTCCAACATTTCATTTCTGCACAGCTGATTAAAAAAACCCCAAATAGCAGTTTGAATAATAATAATTTGTTTGAATCGTAAAATAAGTAAAAAAGAAATATAAAGAAGAGAACAAGGGCTCAGATAAAAGAATGGGAGTGGCTGGTTGGGGGTAGGGGAAAGAGGCAAGCTATCCCCAAGAAAAGAGGGTGGCCATGCAGCACGGACTAAAGGGACAGGATTGGGCTTGAACTTACAACTCTGAGATCAAGACCTGAGTTGAGATCAAGAGTCAGATGCTTAACTGACTGAGCCACCCAGGTGCCCCTGGTCTTTCTATTTTAAATAATAAAATGCTTACTTCAGGTATGGAGAGCTCTGTTAAAATGAGAGCAGCTAACATTTATTGAACATAGGTTGGGGGGTGGGGATACAGATTGAAAGAAAATTTATTTATATTTTATTTTAAAATTAGATATTTTTACAAAAAATTTTAACATTTATTTATTTTTGAGAGACAGAGAGAGTCAGAGAATGAGCATGGGAGAGGTACAGAGAGAGAGGAACACAGAATCTAAAGCATGCTCTAAGCTGCTGTCAGCACAGAGCCTGATGTGGGGCTCAAACCCACAAACTGTGAGATCATGACATGAGCCAAAGTTGGACACTTAACCAACTGAACCATGCAGGCCCCTTTATCTAAAAAAATTTAAGTAGGCTCCGTGCCCAGTGTGCAGCCCAATGTGGAGCTTGAACTTGGCCCGGAGATCAAAACCTAAGCTAAGATCAAGAGTTGGACACCTAACCGACTGAGCCACCCAGGCACCCCTAAAAGAGAATTTAAAGTCCTGTTAACTGGTCCTGATTCAAACAAGCAAAAATAAACACAAAATAGAAACATATTTATAGCATGAGACTACTGGAAATATAGAACACTGATATTAAGGAATTGTGACTTTTTTGTGACAATGGCATTATAGTTACATTATTAAGGGACTCAATGTCTATTAGAAATGCATACTAAATAACTTAAATATGAAATATGATGCCAAAGATTTGCTTCTAAATGATACAGGAGGTGGTGGAGGTGAATAGGTGTTTAAATGAAACTAATATTGACTGTGAGTTAATTATTACAGAATCTGAGTGATAGGAACACAGAGGTTCATTAAACTATTCTATCCACATTTACATGCTAGAAATTCTCCCTAATGGAGAAAAAAAAAGAGTTAAAGGCTTATAAAAAGCAAATCTTGGGGGTACCTGGGGGCTCAGTCAGTTGAGTGTCAGACTCTTAAATTCAGCTCGGGTCGTGGGATCGAGTCCTGCATTGGGCTCTGCACGGAGCCTGCTTGGGATTCTCTCTCTTTCTCTCTCTGCCCCTTTCTCCCCCTTGTGATCTCTCTCTCTCTCTCTTAAAAAAAAATGCAGGGGCGCCTGGATGCCTCAGTTGGTTAGGCGTCCGACTTCAGCTCAGGTCATGATCATGCCATCTGTGAGTTTAAGCCCCGCGTTGGGGTGTGTGCTGACAGCTCAGAGCCTGCTTGGATCCTCTGTCCCCCTGTCTCTCTGCCCCTTCTCCACTCATGCTTGCTCTCTCTTAAAAATAAATGAACATAGGGGCACCTGGGTGGCTCAGTCGGTTGGGTGTCTGACTTCAGCCCAGGTCACGATCTCACGGTTCGTGGGTTCGAGCCCCATGTTGGGCTCTGGGCTGACAGCTCAGAGCCTGGAGCTTGCTTCTGATTCTGTGTCTCCCCCTCTCTCTGACCCTCCCCTGCTCACGCTGTCTCTCTCTCTCTCTCAAAAATAAATAAAACATTAAAAAATAAAAAAATAAATAAAAAATTAAAAAAAATCAACATAAAAAAAGGTTCAATAACTCAGTTTACTCAGTGAATTCAGCATTGATAAAAGCCTAACACGTTTTTGTGCCAGCAGGACTTATCAAAACTGAAACCAAAAGATTAGGGCTTTAAGTGGCAGGATTTTAGGCATTAACCAATGAGGGATTATTATGATTATTATTTTACAAGTGCGCAGTAAGCCTTCTCAACAGCCTTAACGCGGACCACTGGCGACGGCCAGTCCGGGCGATCCTGGTGGGGCCGGGGTGGGCGCGCCCACACCTGTTCACCTCGCGAGTAAGTGTGAATCTTCATCACCGCCCTGTCTGTGACCGAAATGTCCTCCTTGTAGGGCATGCGAATTTACCCTTGTGTTTTTGGGGGTGAGAAACTGAGGTTTAAGATCCTAATAGCTTCACCACCTGGTGACCTCGGGCAAGCTCCTTGGTCTCGGAAACCCGAGTTTCCTCCATGTCAAATGAGAATTAAAACAACATTTACCTCTTAAAGTTAAAATGGCTCTCTAAACGTGGCAGTGCTTGGCGGAAGGCGAAATTCTGCACAAATAGGAGCTAGACACAGCACCGGCTCTGGGGGCCCTGGGTGCTCAGGTGGCAGGACAGAGGTGGGGGGTGGGGATGGTTAGGGAGGATACAGTTTGGGGAAAAAACCTCTGCCTCTATCTGAGCCTGAGCGTTTGGTTCCATGGTCTCACAAAAGGGGTGATTTTTGCTCCTAAGATGGAAAAGAAAGCACTGGTGGGGGTGGGGGTGGGGGGCAGGGACACTTTTTGAAGTGGTCTTGGAGGTCTGGATGGGGGAGGGCAGCCACAGTAAATGTGTGACCGGGACCCGCCGCTTTGCATTCTGGGAGGGCGTCCCCTTACCAGGTTGATGCTGTTCACTTTTATGTACCGGAGGAGGGCGCTAGCCACACGCTCTGTGTCCCACTGCACAGCTGGGTCGTCTGGGAAATCCCTGGAAGGAAGGAAGAAGCACATCTTGAACAGATATTTCCTAATCAGCTGTGAACTTCTCCTAAAGCTCTGGTAGGTGTGTGCGGGTCCTGTGATAGAAATTGTATGGGGGTGGGGGAGGACCCCTTAAGTATCCAGATTTCAGCGAAAGAGAGATTAAGAAGCGTGATGCAACTAGAGATCAGCGCACAGTTTCACACAACACACTCTCGGAGCTTTGTGCTCGCTGCTGCGGGGAGCAGACACACCGAAGAGACAAGCTGGGGAGACGTGTGGACACCGCAGGATGATAGGGAAGAATAAAAGCAGTAGCGCTTTAATAAAAAGTACGAAGCTATGTTACTTCACTTGACCTCACGAACACCTGTTGAGGGAGCTTTCCAGATGGAGTTAAGAAGCCTTCTTGCACGGTTGTTAGAGTTGTATTCAAACCCAGGCTTTCTGACTGCAAAGCGAAGACGTGTTCGCACTGGGGAGCCAGCAACACCGTCTCTCCAATGCGGCTGCACCACGCGGGGCTGGGCTCAGAAGTCTCTGCACATTCCCCTGCACCTTATCTGTGTCTCCACTGGGCCGCGCCAGAGGCCTGTCTCCTCCCACGTCTGTTTTTTGTGACTGACCTATGGCATCACCTAACCTGAGACCAAGGCCTCAATTTGAGGATGTTCTTCATATTCTTTTTATTTACTTATTTATTAAATTTTTATTTTTTATATATATTTTTTAAGTTTATTTATTTTGTGTGTGGAGGAGGGGAAGGAGCAGAGAGGGAGAGAGAGAATCACAAGCAGGCCCCAAGCTGCTAACACAGAGCCAGACGTGGGGCTCGATCTCACAAACCATGAGATCATGACCTGAGCTGAAATCAAGGGTTGGACACTTAACCCACTGAGCTACCCAGGTGCCCCTATTTATTAAATTTTAAAATATAATCTCTACCCCCAACATGGGGCTCGAACCCATGATCCCAAGATCAAGAGTTGCATGCTCTGCTGATTGAGCCGTCAGGTGCCCCTATTCATAGTCTTATAAATAGATATTCATCTCTCTTTGGCTCAGGTCCCGTGGCAACACCCACAATGATACCCGAGGACTCAGGCTCTCTGTTCCCCACCAGACATGCTGCTATAACCTCTTTATGGACAAAGACCATTAACCAACCTTCTTCAGACTGCGGTTAAAGGGGAGTCACTGAATATTTTTTCAGCAGGAAATTGACAGGAGCCTCAGCACTAAGTAATGCAGGTATTTCCACTGCTTCAATGGCTACCTCTACCCACCCCTAGGGTGGCTTCCACAGAGGGCAGCTTCACGCTTTTCTAAGCACTGCCCTGCCAGCCTTTCCGTGCAGTTCTCATAATGCTCCCGCAGTGAGAGCTCAGCTGGTGGGGGGGCAGGGAGGGGAAAAAGGAGAAGGAAGGACCAGTACAGAGTCAAAGTCTAGCCTTGCTCCCTGGGAATGGAGCTGAATATGGTGCGTAGAACATGACCTGCAGAGTGCAGACTGCTGGAGAGATACTGCAATCAGGGAAAACACCCTGGAGTGAAAACCCCTGCATACAAGCTCCTGGCTGGGAGGTCCGCTGGAAACTGAGTGCACAGGTTATATTCACCTGGATGGAAAAGCAGTCCAAGAGAAAGGGTGGGAGAATGGTTGCTATACTCATTCTCAGTTCTGACGGGCTGAGAGAGGAATCCGTGAGTGGGAGAGCTCGCTGCCACCTTTCGTGGATCTTCAGAGAAGCCGGATCTGCTATTCCAGGGCTCTGAGCTCAGGTGCGAAGCTAGGCCATTCCTTCTGCGGCTCCACCCTCTGACCGCTGATAAGGAAGCCCGAGGCTGATCTTGGGTGGGGGGGGGGGGGGGGGGGGGGCTTT
This sequence comes from Mungos mungo, assembly GCA_004023785.1. Taxonomy (NCBI): domain Eukaryota; kingdom Metazoa; phylum Chordata; class Mammalia; order Carnivora; family Herpestidae; genus Mungos; species Mungos mungo. The sequence goes on along the minus strand of PISW01000422.1, from coordinate 124,700 downwards.
GGATGTAAATATCCCTTCTGTAATCCGGTAATCTGGCAGCACTGAGTTAGTGATCAGGTCTACACTGCTCTTGGGCAGGCATTCAAGATTTCACCCATCTACCTCCCATTTTGATCCACTTCATCCCTCTTTATTTGAGGGAGCAAATAAGATAACGCATGAAACCTGTAAAGGGATATGAAAATGCCATCATAGTGGCTGCTACTGAGCATTAGCCTAGGCCCTTTCCAAAATAAATAAATAAATAAATAAATAAATAAATAAGGAAAGGAAAAGACAGAAACCCCCCATCTCTCCTGCCCAGAAAGCCCCTTACCTACCTAAAATGATTGCCTACATTTGTGGTCAATGGTTTCAAAGGGAGTGTAGGAATCAGAGGAGATGTATGAGATGATCCACTCAGGTAAAGCAAGAAATCACTACTAGAACGTCTATATTTTTCTATGTTTAAATTGCTAATTTGCAGCATTTTTTTTAAAGTTTATTCATTTTGAGAGAGAGAGAGAGAGAGAGAGAGAGAGAGACAACATTAGTGGGAGAGGGGCAGAGAGAGATGGAAACAGAATCCCAAGCACTGACAGCTCAGAGCCAGACTCCGGGCTCGGAACTCACAACTGTGAGATCTGACCTGAAAGCCGAGATCAAGAGTCAGATGCTTAACTGACTGAGCCACCCAGGTGCCCTTGCAGCGAATTTTATAAGGTATCCTATACTAATAGAGTTTAACATGTATACAATTTAAATAAGTAAGTCCACAAATATCACAAGTGCATACTCAAATTTTGTTTCTTTTTTCAGGCGATAATGGTCAAAAATGTTTGGAGATCGTTGGTCTAATCTATTCGCCCTACATTTTCCTTTATTTGGTTCTGGATAGCTCCCCCCTCCGCCCCGATATTTAAGAACAACTTTATTGAGGTGTAATTTACATAATATGAAGCTCACCCATTTTAAATATACAATTTTGTGACATTTTAGTAAATGTCTAGAATTTGTATATTTTATTTTGCTAGTGTTTTGTGTATGTTAAATTCTTGATTCTCCAACCATTATAAGTTCCCTGATGGCCAAATGTGATAGAAGCCATTTAATGGTCAGGGTTCAGCTGGGAAAACAGAAACTGCCCGTTGTGGGGCCCCTGGGGGCTCAGTTGGTTAAGTGTCCAACTCTTGATTTTGGCTCAGGTCGTGCTGTCACGGTTTGTGAGATGGAGCCCCTCATCAGGCTCTGTGCTGACAGCACGGAGCGTGTCTGGGATTCTCTCTCTCTCTCTGCCCTTCCCTTACTTTCATATATACTCTCTCCCTCAAAATAAATAAAAGACACATTTTAATGTTTCTTTATTTTTAGAGAGACAGAGAGAGTGTGAGAAGGGGAGGGTCAGAGAGAGAGGGAGACACAGAATCCAAAGCAGGCTGCAGGCTCTGAGCTAGCTGTCAGCACAGAACCTGACGTGGGGCTCAAACCCACAAACTGTGAGATCATGACCTGAGCTGAAATCGGACACTTAACCAACTGAACCACCCAGTCACCCGTAAAAGACACATTTAAAAAAAAAAAAGAAAAAAAAGAAACTGCTAGTTGTATCAGAAGGATTTTAATACAGGGGTGCCTGGGTGACTCAGCTGGTTGAGCATCCACCTCTTGGTTTTGGCTCGGGTCATGATCTCATGGTACATGGGTTCGAGCCCCACATCGGTTTTGCACTGGCAGTGCAGAGCCTGCTTGGGATTCCCTTTCTCTCACTCTCTGCCCCTTCCCTGTTAGTGCTGTCTCTGGCTCTCTCAAAAGAAATAAATTTTCTTTAAAAAAATTTTTTTACATTTATTTATTTTTGAGAGACAGAGCGTGAACAGGGGAGGGGCAGAGAGAGAAAGAGACACAGAATCTGAAGCAGGTTCCAGGCTCTGAACTACCAGTTAGCACAGAGACCAACTAGGGGCTCGAACCCACAAACTGTGAGATCGTGACCTGAGCTGAAGTCGGACGCTCAACTGACTGAGCCAACCAGGTGCTCCTGCACATGATTTTTTAAATTTATTTCTTTAAGCTTTATTTGTTTTGAGGGCCAGAAACAGCATGCGCTGGGAGGGAGGAGTGGGGCAGAGCAAGAGGGAGAATCCCAAGCAGGCTCTGCATTGTGAATGGAGGGCCCAATGTGAGGCTCGAACTCACGAAAAACCCCGAGATCATGATGTGAGCCGAAATCAAGAGTTGGGTGTTTAACTACTGGAGCCACCCAGGCGCCACGGGGCTGCACAGGATTAAAGCAGTCCGGTGTTATCAGGGGGCAATGTGAGGTGGGAGAGACACAGATCATCGGGGTGGCCTTCACAACTTCTAGTTCCCTGCTCATCACAGGATGCAGGCAGGAGCTGCATCGGCAGAAAAGCTGGGAAATCCCGGGCTGTACCCGGTGACCTTCCAAGGACTTTCAAACTCTGAAATCTAGGCTTGCACACTGGAAGCAATTTCTGAGTGAGTTTAAAACACTGACTGTGGATGGTAGTTTTTAGGAAAAAGTAGAGGTCTTGGATGGGTAATAGCGTCAGGATGGACAAAACCTGGCTTCTGGGGTCCTGCTCCCTTTCCCAGAGCTGAATCAGGTGCCCAGTATTAAGTGATGACCTATTTATATTTCAGAATTTGTTCACTGCTGTGTACCTTGTACTTAGAATGCACTGATCTGGTAAAGAGTAGGCACTCATTAAATATTGTTTTTCCCTTATTATTTTGGAATGTTTCCCTCACCATTTCTCGAGAGAGAGATCATTCATCATCATTAGGAATAACTGGGATTACTTAAAAAAATTTTTTTTTAATGTTGAGTTATTTTTTGAGAGAGAGAGACAGAGTGTGGGAAGGGGCACAGAGAGAGGGAGACACAGAATCTGAAGCAGGCTTCAGGCTCTGAGCTGTCAGCACAGAGCCCGATGCAGAGCTCGGAATCACGAACCTTGAGATCATAACCTGAGCCGAAGATGGACGCTTAACCGACTGAGCCTCCCAGGTGCCATTGGGATCGATTTTAGACGAGTGTCATTCAGTAGCTGCTGACTTGTGACCGTGAAGAAGGGCTGAGCATATATATATGTTGTCTCCAACATGTCTTGTGCCGTAGAGCTCAACCTCTGTGATGCAACTCTAGTCTGATCAGCCTTCCCAGAGAGATGAGGACATCAAGGTCAGGAACACGGCCTTCTGCTCCCATGTTGCTGGAATCCTCCCTCCATGTGGAATGCGGGCGTCTGACCTCTGGCTTGTGGTTAAGTCGAGATTCCTCCCTGCTCTTCTCTCTCCCCTGCTGAACCCAACCCCATCTTCAGGGCCTTGCGTCAGTGCTGCCTCTTCCACAAGATCTAGAAGGAGTCTGGGGCCAACTACAAAGTTGGAGGGCACAGCCCCCAAGACTGCCCTCAATTTTAAAAAACATTTTAAGTAATCTCTATGCCCAATATGGGGCTTGAACTTACAACTCCGAGGTCAAGAGTTACCTGCTCTCCTGACTGAGCCAGCCGGGTGCCTCGACTGCCCTCATTCCTGACACCAATGGCAAGGGCAGGGTTTCCCATAACCACCGTCACGTTTGATAATTTGCTAGAAGGACTCACAGAACTCCGTGAAAGCTATATATGTACAATTCTAGTTTTTTACAGGGAAAGGATACGGATTACGTCAGCCAAGGGAAGAGATGCCTACAGAGTCTGGGAGGGCTCTAAATGTGGATGATCTATTGTCCTCTCTCTAAGGAGTCAGGAGCCATTATTCTGCAGCATTGATGTGTGACCACACACGTGGAGTACTGTCGACCTGGGAGGCTCCCCAGAGCATTGGGGTTCAGAGTGTTTATTGGGGCTCCATTACTCAGCATGACTGATTGACTGATTGTCTACATGGTTGACCTCAGTCTCCAAGCAGACTGACACTGCATGGCCCAAAGCCCTGGCCCTAAAACCCTAAAGATACTACTATTGGCTTTGATACTGATTACTTCACAGAACTTAAGGGCAAGGGTTAGATCCCTCTTTGGGCAAAGCCAAATTCTTTACTATAAGCCTTTCTTGCATTTAGGGACTTTATTGAACATTTCTCCCCTCTTAGCGCCTCAGTAGATATAGTATTCTAGGGGCACCTGGGTGGCTCAGTGGGTACAGTGTCTGACTTTGGCTCAGGTCATGGTCTTGTGGTTCAGTTCATGAGCTTGAGCCCCGTGTTGGGCTCTGTGCTGACAGCGCAGAGCCTGAAGCCTGCTTCGGATTCTGTGTTTCCGTTTCTCTCTCTGCCCCTCCCCCACTCACACTCTGTCTGTCTCTGTCTCTCAAAAGTAAATAAACATTAAAAGCCCGAAACATATAGTATTCTATTATTTTCTATTGCTTTGTGATGTGTCTGTCTCCGACCTAAAGTCAAAATATGAGGACAGACCCGCATCTCTTGCTTTTCTATTTCTCATGTGAAACTTGGCACAATCCAAGTCAAAGAACATTGAAATAAACAACAGTAAATGACGGAGCCACTGCCATGTGCAAGGGACAGCATTAAGGGGATTAGTGGACACCAGCTGGCTGACGGAAGTAGCCTTTATTTGGCCGGGCCAAAGCCAGCTGTCCCAGCCTTTGGAGGTTGGAACACACAAGGCAGAGCTTTGAAATACAGCAACTTGATAAGAGATGAGGCACAAAAAAAAAAAAAAAAGTATGAATCCCCTCCTGAAGCAAGGCATCCCAGAGGGATCGCCTCCCCTCAAGGCAGGGAAATCTAAAACTTGACATTGGGAACCTTCGCACAGATACCAAGGCGACTCCTTTCAACTACCTGAGAGGTTCTTTGCCCAAAGTTCAACTCTAATCAACTCAAGGCTTGAGTCCAAGCGATAACATTTGCAGTACCTTTCTGCTCTGACAGATGAGCAGTTCCGCCTTAGGTAAACACACTGGCAGAAGTTCTTTCTTGAAGAGACAGTTGGCACAGGACCTTTGCCCCACTTTTCTTTGTCCTGTACCTCTTCCTGTTAGCTGGTGTTTGTAGCCATCTTGGCCCACGAAGCGATCTTGGGTTTAACAGCCACACACAACAGAGTAACACAGAGAGAGCAACCCTGGCCCCGAGGACTTCCAGAACGGAGGCAACCCCACCAGCCCCGGATGGCACACCTCCTCGGCTCACAGGGCTTTCTGTCATTTGCTGCATAACCAAATCCTGGATTTAGATACGCCGTAATATCTAAAGCCTCCACTTTATTGATTACTTAGGTTGTTTCCAATTTTTATTATTATAAGGCTGTACCAAGCATCTTTATACATAACTTTTTTTTTAAGTAGGGTCTATACCCAACGTGAGGCTTGAACTTATGACCCTGAGATCACCTGACCTGAGCCAGCCGGAGGCACCTATATATCTTTTTGTATGCATCTCTCAATATTTCCATGGAATAAAATTAGAGAAATGTAATTTCTCAGTCAAAGATGAAGTGAAGAGAACACGTGTAGATCGCTCTCTTAAGAACCGTGTTATGAAGGGGTGCCTAGGTGGCTCAGTTGGTTAAGCGTCTGACTTCAGCTCCTGTCATGATCTCATAGCTTGTGGATTTGATCCCCGCATCGGGCTCTGTGCTGACAGCTCAGAGCCTGGAGCCTGCTTCGGATTCTGGGTCTCCCTCTTTCTCTGCCCCTACTCCACTTGCACTCTGTATGTCTCTCTCTCAAAAATAAATAAATATTAAAAAAAAAAAACAACCATGTCATGAATAGTAGGTGAAAAGTGTGTTAACTCACAATAAGTACAGCATTAAGGGAGTGTTTTGTTTTGTTTTTTTAAAGTAAACTCTAGCCCCAACATGAGGCTTGAACTCATGACCTTGAGATCAAGAATCATGCACTCCACTGACTGAGCAGCCAGGCGTCTTCCTTTTTGGGTTTTTAATTGCGATTTTGATGAAAGAGTCTGGAAATCTCCCAGATGCTGGCGTGCTCGGGGAGTTTGCTAAGATGTGAAGCTGAACAATTCTTCCTGGCTGGCACGGATGGATATGGTGGACTGAGAGCAAGTTTCTGGCCGGGGTTTGCCCAAGGGGAGTGGAGAGGACAGGCCCTGAAGGACCCAGGGTGAGGAAAACCGGGGACTGCATCAGCGCCGTCTGAGCTGCCCTTCCGTGGTGTGCCTCTCTCCCTTTGGGGACACCGCGGGGTACGGAGCCCTCTTAGGTCAGAAATGAGAAAGTAGCCTTTCTAATTCCGAGGCGGCTCCTTCAGTGTACGTCTCACATCAGCCAGGTGGTGTTTCCTGGTAAGAGGCCAGCGACAGGGAAACTGGGAAGAGACGGTGGAACTTCCGAGGTCATTCACGGAGAACTCTGAGGACTATTTCAAGCATCAAAAAGGTCTTTTAAGAATTGTTGGAAGAAAGCAGGCATTTCACAAAGCAAGAAATGGAAGCTGCCAACATAATATTCTCCTGATGTTCAGAAAGAACCCGAGAGATGCGACAGGAGAGCAGGACATTGTGTGGAGATCACCATTCATCCTGAGGCGCTGGTCTAACCTGTCGGCGTGCGTTTCAGCTGCTACACCTCAGTGAGAAGGCAGTTTGGCCAGATGTGATTATTTATGCCCCATGACCTCATCCTTCAAAAGATTACTCTCAGGAAATCACTAAAGAAGCTGAACAGTCAAAAGCAGCTCAGGCATTGGTCACTTTCACTGCAATTACAGGGGAAAGAGTCTGCAGTTCTGTTGTTCTGCCACCAGGGGAGCAATTCCTCCAACTTCCTGAATTGTGGCTTATGAAAAAAATTGCTAAAGATAACACAGAGTTCTGGGGCACATTCAAAGTAAAAGCAGAGAAAGTGTAGATACACCCAAGGTAAGGAATGTTCATGCAGAATGGGGAAAAAATCTTCGAGTTATTAAACTTTAATTTTGGTTCTGACTTCTCAGTTTGGATAGAACAAGGCTCCTATGCAAGAGGAATAGACACTGTATTTAGCGGAATTGAATTTTGAAAATACAACAGTTCTGCGAGGAACTCTATATAAAGGGCTCAGAAGGCGTCGGAGCCTTCAGCTATCAGCCTAGGAAGCAGAGCCTGGGCATGGACTTAACGGGGTGCGTGATCCCGGAAGCAGGAGTGAGAATGGGGGAAGTGGCCACAGAGGGACAGCCAACACAATGATGCTTTGTTGACTTGGTCTTATGTATGGGCACTGGCCATGTGATCCCACAGGACTGAAAAGTTGTTTGCAAAGAATATTTTTAATATTTATTTTTGAAGGAGAGAGAGAAAGAGCATCAGTAGGGGAGGGGCAGAGAGAGAGAGAGAGGGAGACACAGAATCGGAAGCAGGCTCCAGGCTCTGAGCTGTCAGCCCAGAGCCCGACACGCGGCTCGAACCCACGAGCTGTGATATAATGACCTGAGTCGAACTCAGACACCTGGGTTGAGCCACCCAGGTGCCCCTGAAAACATCTTAAAATTGTCCGTCTGGGAGGAAAAAGGCAGAAGTATTTATCTCCATAGGTGCTAACTCTCCGGGATTTTAGGGCTGACCTAGTGCGAGGGTGAGGTTTGCACTGCTGCAAGAGGAGAAGGGATTTGCAGGGGGCTGAGGAGAAGGGGCAGAGCAGGAGGAAGGAACCCAGGCTGGTAGCAGTGCAGCCGGCTCAGGGCACTGCCATCAATCAGTGACTGTTAAAGCACCCAGAGCACCTCGTGGAGACGATGGCCCTGGGTCTGGCTCAGAAGGCCCAGAGGAGAACAAGATCAGTGTTTGGGACACAGAGAAAGCCAGCTCTTGCCTATCTTTTGGTCTGGTAACTGCAAGTCACAACCTCTTCCCTGGGGTGTGTTTAGGAAACACAGAGTTAATACTGCTGGAAAATGGCCCGAACTTAGCCTGGCCCTAGACCTCAGTGTTCAGTAAACAAGCCGGGCCTCTCCGCCTGTGAGGGTTCATAAAAATAATGTTTATTTTCCTCTTGGCCGAATATCCTCAAACTCTGACCCTTCCTACACATTCTAATGACTCACTCTGGCTGGCACTCTTTAGAGCCGGGTCCGGAGAGTCATGGAAAGGCTCTGAAAAGCAGTGGGCTGTCAGTCCCTGCAGTCAGATGGCTCTGGCAAGGAAGGCGTCCCCCTCCCCTCCTCTGTCCAGGCTGGGAAAACCCGAGGGCCCAGGTCCTCCCTCCCCAACCCCAGCCCTGCAGGCAGAGGCCGGCTACACAGAGTCCCCGCTGCTGGAACTCCACGAGGGTTGGGCAATAGCTTATCTCTCTGAAAACCGAGCCTCACTTTTGCACACTGCACTCTGAACTTGAACACAGACGGAGGTGCCTCACACACCCTTATTTGGTCTTGTGGCTCGGTCAGGCCGGAGCTGGAAGGTTCAGTCTGCCCCTCCCCCTCCACCACCGGCACTTTTCTAAACTCGATTACTTCCTTTGTCATGCAAAGCAAGCAAAGGTCATTCAAGTTCAGCGCTAACGCGGAGGCCTCAGAGGCCCCCGGAGCGTCCGGAAGATTACCTGGGGCCTGTGCAGTCCCAAGAGGCCTCGGACTGCAAATACCGCCCCCAGTGGGCCACTCTGGGAGGTCTCTGTCGGACGCCGAACTGGAGCGGGGCTCCTTGAAGAAGGCAGGGGAGGCCCGGAGAGTGCACGGGAATTGCACCGAGGCTGAAGGAAGTTTGGAGGGGTGACATTCTAAAGCTGGGTCAGGCAGCTCCTAGGGTGTCTCGGGGTCACCAAAGCCTGGCCTAAGATAAACCGAGAGGAAAAGAAACACAGGGAGAAAATGAGTAGAAGAAGAAAGGAAAAGTCTGAAAAAGAAAGAAGATGGGGAAAAAAAAAATCAGTCCCTTTTTATTATGTATCTGCTGACAAGGGCCCCCATCCTCAAGCTTAAACCCCAGTCCAATCCCTAGAATGGGGTGGGTTCTTCTTTCTCACAGGACGCAAACGGGATTCCCAGATCACAACTGTTAGGTGTTGTACTGAAGGCACTTACACTGTCCCTGGGCTCAGCTCGCTCAGAAAGATGCACTTCATATTACCGCAAGAAATCAGTAGGCAAAACTTGCAAAGTTCTTGTGAGAAATCTCTGTCCAGAAATTGCCAATTTGTCGTCTCACGTGGCTACTGAAAACCAGAGGGGAACCCGCTGGCTGAACTCTCAAAGAGGGCTCAGACATCCGGTTGCCCTTCCAGCCCCAAAAGGGGTGGTTTCAGAGGCAGGGGCCAGGTCCATCCCCCCTTCCCTCCCCACAACCCCTGACGGAGAGGGTGGCGGTGGTGACGGGTTTGCAGGTATTCTTGAAGCCAGAGGGCTTTCCTAAGCAGAAGGCGTGTGGTGTTATTTTGAATGGAGAAGAAAGAGGAGGTTCCACAACCTTTGGACTGGTCTCTAAATCTCTGGTGCCTGAAATTTCTGCCTCATTGCTGTTTTTTTAAAACTTTATTATTATTATATTTTAAAGTAGGCCTCATGCCCAATGCGGAGCCCAACGTGGGGCTTGAACTCAAGACCTTGAGATCAAGACCTGAGCTGAAATCAGATGCGTTAAGCATACTGACTGAGCCACCCAGGAGCCCTCTTTGCTATTTTTAAAAAAAATCAAAATTAGAGTTACCTCAAAGGAGGGGTTCATCCACGATTTTGGCAAGCCCTCAAACATTGTCATACTCCAGGAAACAAGACAAGACAGAAAGCCAGATGGCAGGGCCTTGAATCCCTCTGGGCCACCCAGGGCCCTGCTCCCGATATGAACCCACTAGAATCCCAAAGAGGGCGAGCGGGGAGCTCTGGGAAGGCTTTTAAGGCAGAAATGGTACATTATTATTTAGGTCACACTGGGCTTCCAGGCACGGTATGAGATGATATAAGGGATGGAAATGGGCAGAAGGATCAGATATGCATTTGAACAATGAAATCAAAGACTAAAAAGCACTAGAAGAAAAATCAAACAAATGGCTGTGGGGGTTCAGAGAAGGACATTCTATGGTAAGAATCTAAAACAGTTTCATGAAGGAAGAGGCATCTGTGCTAGATTAAAGAGCCAAATCCCAGATGGAGGAAAACAGAGTAAGCTGAGGGGCACAGGGGTGAACGCAGGGGTGTGACTGGCGAACAGGAAGTTAGTTTAGCTGGGACATCCGGTACGTATCACCTGATGGAAGACTGGCGTGTAGAAAGTGGTTACGGAGAAGTTCTAGTAGGGGTGGCCAGATCAGGTATGCTTTAGGAAGTTAGCCTGGAAACAGTCTGAGGAATAGATTGGGGGAGCGGAAGATGGCTAGGTGACTACAATCGTGGTACAGTCCCAAGGAAGTGGTCATGGGAAAGAAGAGCAAAGAGGGGCACCCGGTGGCTCAGTCAGTTAAGCGTCCGGCTTTGGCTCAGGTCATGATCTCACGGTTCGAGGGTTTGAGCCCCACGTCAGGCTCTGTGCTGACCGCTAGCTCAGAGCCTGGAGCCTGCTTCAGATTCTGTATCTCCCTCTCTCTCTGACCCTCCCCTGCTCATGCTGTCTCTCTCTGTCTCTCAAAAATAAATAAAAACATTAAAAAAAAAAAGAAATTCTCATAAAGAAGTTGTGGCCACAGGGAAACTATCCCGTGGTTGCCTCAAGGGTGCAGGAGCCCTTGCTTGACAAACTCTGGAGAAGGGACAGGGTGGGAAAGACAGGGGTGAAGACAATGAAGCCAGTGTGGTAAAAATAAAAACTGGGAGAGAGATTTAGTGGGAGCAGAGCAGCCAGTGGGACCAGACCTGCTGAGAACTCAAGGAAGATGAGTCAAGAACAGGCCACTGGAGGGGCGCCTGGGTGGCTCAGCCATTAAGCTTTAGACACTTGATTTTGGCTCAGGTCATGATCTCACAGTTCGTGAGTTCGAGCCTCATATCGGGTTCTGTGCTGAAAGAGTGGAGCCTGGTTGGGATTCTCTGTCTTCCACGTTCTCTGCCCCTCCCCCACTTGCACTCTCTCTCAAAAGAAATAAATAAACTTAAATAAGAAAGAAAGAAAAGAAAAGGCCATTGAATTTTACCCCTTGAGAAATCATTAGTGGCTTCCGAAAGCAGTGCTACTGAAGGTCGGTGGCCACAGGCTATACTACCAGGACAAAGGGTGGAAGGTGGTGAGAAAGTAGCAGCAAAAGTGTTTTAATGAAGTTTGAGAGGGACAAGACAGTGAGCAAGAGAAAGGAAGCCTGCAGGAATGGCTGACTGGGGGACGGTGCTTTACAACCTTGAGGTCGTTTGAAGAGTGAGGCAAAGAAATCACCCGGAGCTGGTAGAGAGTAAAGCTACCCAACAGGGGCAAGGTGACCAAGAAGGGACAGAAGGAGGTGTGGGTAAGAGAACAGGGCAGTGTGTGGCTGCAGAAGAGCGATAGATATATCAAACAGGGAGCAAAGTTACTGGTTTTAACTGCCCCCCCCCCCAGCAGGTTGCTGTGTGAGGATTAAATGAGATAATATTAAAAAAACATTTAGAATGGAGTTTGGCAAGCAGTAGTGTCCAATTAGTGTTTGTGATTAAGCTGATTCTTCTTCTTTTTAAAATTTTATTTATTTATTTATTTATTTTTGGTAATCTTTACACCCAACGTAGGGCTCGAACTCACAACCCCGAGACCAAGAGTTGCATGCTCTTCTAACTGAGTCAGCCAGGTGCCCCTGAGCCCCTTCTCTAGTGGAAGATAATTCAGTGCTGAGGAATGAAAGGACAACGGGGTAGGAGAGGTCACAAGGAAGTGGTCAGTCGAGAGTCGATGGTTCTGTGTGAAAGCGTCTGGCTTCGGCTCTGGTCATGATCTCATGGTTTGTGAGTTCGAGCTCCGCATGGGGCTCTCAGAGCCTCTGGCTCTCTCTGCCCCTCCCCTGCTTGTGTGTGCATGCACTCTCTCTGTCTCTCAAAAATAAATAAACATTAAAAAAAAAAAAGGGAAGGCATACTCTGGGTCAGGCTAAATGAGGGCGAAGTCTCTAGAAATCCAGACGGGAGGCGATGGCACTGAGGGCCTGAACTGAGATGGTGACAGGAAAAGATAGAGGGAAATATGAGACAAGAGGCAGAGCTGGGGCGACGTGACCAGAGGGTGGATAAGGAAGGCTAAGAGGTCCTACCGCAGGGACTTGGTTGGGGAAGCCGGAGGTGCCAGCCTCACATCTCACAGATGTAAGAACGAAGAGTTTCCAAAGAGGGCTGAAGGGGAAGATCCACAAGGAAGGGGCGAGCAAGGAGACAAGCCAGCAGAGACGGAGGAGCAGCTGGAGGGTCGCCGTCTGACTTGCTCTGGAGAGTTCACAACCGTGCACCGAGCACCAGCAGCTGGGCACAGGGCTTGACAGCGTATAAAAGCAGCCCTCCCGAGCTAGGTCCTGGTGTCATCCAAGCTCAGGATGAGGCACGGGAAGGATGATTTGCCCTCCATGTGAAGAATTCTAGCCGCTTCGAGGAGCGCAGTATGCAGCCAGTGGGGAGCAAGAAAATGCGGAGGGTCCATGAACAAGAGTGACCCCACAGCTGTGACTGGCCTGCAGGGGAGGCCTGAGGGCCCCCTGACCAGGCCTCCTGTGAGACAAGGCTTGAGGCTTCAGCAGTGGATTCCTCTGCTAGTTCACCAGTATGCATAATAATCACTAACTTCCTAATGGTTTTCAAGAGCTTCCACATAATCGATGATTTATAATTTTTACAAAACCCCATTGTTCTATTGCTTAATATAGAGTAAGATCTCTCCAAAGAGTGGTAAGATTTTGCTCCTCACACAGATGTCTTGAAGTAGGCGTTACTCACGGTCCTGCGTTGGTCTCCCATAGTGGGGCTGAGTCCTCTGACTGGCGTGGACAACTTGCCCAGCTTCCTGCCCAGTGTAAACATCAGCCTATCTGCAGAAGCTGCAATTTGCATTGACCCTTTCACCAACTAAATGAGCTCTCTTGTCCCTAAGATTGTCTACAGGAAGAGGAAGTATACCTTCCTCCCAAACGGTATTGTTGATCCGCGAATCAGAGAACGGGAGAGTTAGAAGGGGCATGAGCAGCCTTCTGAGTAGTCCCAGGAGCCTTAGGGAGTCAGTCTAGGGTACGTTTGGGAGGTAAAGTGGTTCTGTTTTCAAGCTGTCTAGGGGAGGGTATTTAGGCTACATAGCAATAGGTATTTTCCTTAATAGTATCAACTGTTGGGTGAAACAAAACCCAGACCGATCACCTCTCTGTCTAATTCAGCATTCTACTGTGCCACATCCTTAGAAAAACTTGGGCTTTTCTAAAGTTGTAAAGAATAACAATATGGGGGCACCTGGGTGGCTCAGTCGGTTAAGCGTCTGACTTCAGCTTAGGTCATGATCTCATGGTTTGTGGGTTCAATCCTCACGTCAGGCTCTGTGCTGACAACTAGCTCAGAGCCTGGAGCCTGTCTTTGAATTCTGCGTCTCCCTCTCTCTGTGACCTTCCCCTGCTCACGCTGTCTCTCTCTCTCTCTCAAAAAAAATAAATAAATAAAATAAATAAATAAAACATTTAAAAAATAAAAAAAAGAATAACAATATGGATTCTATCTCTTTTCTTTAAAAATTTTTTAAACATTTATTTATCTTTGAGAGAGAGAGAGAGGGAGACAGAGAGAGAGAGAGAGAGAGAGAGAGAGAGAGAGAACACAAGTGGGGGTGGGGCAGGGAGAGAGAGACACAGAATCTGAAGCAGGCTCCAGCCTCTGAGCTGGCATCACAGAGCCTGATGCGGGGCTCAAACTTATGAACAGTGAGATCATGACCTGAGACTAAGTCAGACGCTTAACTGACTAAGCCACCCAGGCACCCCTCTATTCTTTTTTAATGTGTGTCTTATTTTTGAGAGAGAGAGAGAGAGAGAGAGAGCGAGAACGAGCGAGCATGAGCAGGGGGAGGGGCACAGAAAGAGGGAGACACAGAATCAAAGCAGGCTCCAGGCTCCAAGCTGTCAGCACAGAGTCCAACATGGAGCTCAAACCCACGAACCGTGAGATCACGGATACTTAACTGACTGAGCCACCCAGGCTCCCCTTTTCTATCTCTTTTCTACACTCTCTGAGGCCCTGGTGAATTGGGGCTCAAAGGCATCTAACCGAGGGACCCTCTGCTGCTCCCCTCATGCTCAGAACGAGGGAGGCCCTTCGGGGGACTGCAGGCAGGCAGAGGCTGAGGGGACTGTGAGACATATGACATTCCCCAGAAAGACCATATTGGCTGGTGGTCAGATGGCTTCTGAAGGGCAAAGTCTCCCAGGCAAGCCTGGTGTCCAGAGCAGGGCAGCCTCCCGCTGCGGTGAGCTACAGTCTCGGCCCACCGGTCAGCCCCCTCTCAGGGGTGCTCGCTGGACACCTGCTCCTTCCTCCTTCCAGAGGATCGAGAGGTTTTCACTGCTTTGGTCCACCCACGGCTTGCTCAGTCCTTATAACTCGTAAGATGTAACCATGGGCACTACCACTAGTGTGCCCGAGCACCAGCTCTTTCTTCTGCCCGAGACCAAGCTCTTTATCTCCCTTTTGCCATTGAAAAGTCTATCATGGATCTCCTTTTTCTTCTTTCTTCTCCTTTGGCCAATCTTATAGAAATTTGCCAATATTAGCATCCGAATCCTTCTAAAGTTAGTATTTCTTAGACCCTGGAAAAGCACTAAACATTAAATATTACAGTAGAACATACGCACAGCTACCAGACTGAGGATCTGTAAGGAACGCATGCAAGAAAGAATCCAGGTCACTTCAAGATTATTCCCATTTGGGCTGGTTCTATTTGGTGTGGTAACTTGAAAGTATGGATAAGGATACACTTGCTGTGCTGGCCTGGAGACAGTTATTCTGAATGTTCTGTTTGGGTTTGGAGATAGCAGTATACACATTCCCAGGGGCAGGTTGGCATTCATTTATTAAAAATCGCCGGTACCCAGTCTCTGAAACATAAAAGCAGCTAATGTGCTTTCAGAGCAATTAAAAAATACTTAGACCTTTCCCGAGCAAGGTGGAAGGCTCCTAGAATTAGCAACTAAAGCATGTCAAAATGTAGCTTGTAAAAGGAGTTCAAAATAAAGCATGGCTCTGCAGCAATGCTTTCCAGCCGAGGGCCACAAATCCCTGAGTCTGTGGCTCAATTCTCAGGGGTCCACGAGTTCTTTCAAAAATGTATTTTTACTTAGATGACAGTAGTTTTTGTGATTATTCCATTGACAACAAAGTGGATCTGTTGGTGTGATTTTAGCACACGTGCTTAAATGTCAAGAATTCTCAAAGCATTTTTCTTTTATAAAGGACCCAGTACTGTATGTAAGCTAAACATACACAGAAAATTGGGAGGAAAAAAAGACCCATACATCACTGAAGGGTTAACAAACTCTGCTCCAAAGTATTGGGGGTTGAGAACCAGACTGTACCAACCCTGTCCCTCCCCAGCCTTATAGGACCCTTAGTCCCTCTTGTGTGTGGCATTAATATGGACTCAGGTAACCATTTGGTAGGACCAATTCCAGGAGCAAGTAGGAGTAGAATTACTGATGTCAAGGCATATTTTCGACTTGGTATCCAAGGTGAATCTTTTTTGTTAATGCTAAGTATCACGGTTCCTTTTACCAATTTTTATTTATTTTTAAAAATGTTTATTTTTGAGAGAGAGAGAGAGAGAGAGAGAGAGAGAGAGAGAGAGAGAGAGAGAGAGAGAATGAGCAGAGAGAGAATGAGCAGGTAATGAGAGAGAATGGGGGGGACTCAGAGGATCTGAAGTGGGCTCTGGGCTGACAGTAGAGAACCCAATGCAGGGCTCAAACTCACTAACAGTGAGATCATGACCTGATCTGATACCGAGAGTCGGAGGCTTAGCCAACTGAGCCACCCAGGCACCCTCCTAGGTGAACGTTAACGCATCTGTGTGCACGTCAAACTTCTGTCTTTCCCTCAAGGACTCTTGTGGTTTTCTGGGTCCACATGCTGGGCTCTGCCTTGATTTGCCTGGATGTCCCTCTACTGAGAGTGAGGCCAGCCCTCGTGGTCAGGCCCCCGTGAGGCTCTGGGTGAGGGCACATGTTAAAGCCTAGCATTGTGCCTCAGCTTCCTGTCCCAAACAAGAAGGCCAACTCAGAAGCACCCCCTGGCCACCTGCTGACTTTGACTATCCCTGTTAGCGAGAAACTTCTGCTGCAGCCTCTTACCCACTAGATTGGGCCTTTTTGGAAATAGATACTTAGTCTGTTTCCAGCCTGAATTCCCATCATCCTCCGGCTGCTGTCATCTGATGACCGGCGGGTGCTGTGGAAGTCTGTACCTCTGGTAGGTGTAAATGTCTGATATGACAATCTGGAGGGGAGACATGCGGAATGGGGACCTCATTTAGGCGTAAACGGAATAAGTTAATAAAATGCATAGAAAACCCTCTGTTGGGAAGTGTAGTAAAACAAAACAGAAATGCAATTGAAAATTGAAAGTTTAGGGATCTCTATGAATGTGTTAAAGGATGCTAAGCCTGAGAGCATCCTAAGTTGTCTCTTAGGCAAAAAGTCTCTTTATTGTACACATAAATCTAGAAGGCACCATCCTTTGAGGCCAGCAAGCCTAATCTGCTGTCTTGGAGAGAGGCCCTAATCTCTGACAGAATTGGCGCCTGGGTGGCTCAATTGGTTCAGCACCCAACTTGGGCTCAGGTCACGATCTCGAGGTTTGCAAGTTCAAGTCTCGCGTCGGGCTCTGTGCTAAGAGCACAGCATCCACTTTGGATCCTCTGTACCCTTTTCTCTCTGCCCTTCCCTGCCTGTGCTCTCTCTCTCTCTCTCTCTCAAAAATAAAATAAACATTGAAAAATAAAAGACTTGGCATGTAAAATGTGCTAAAATTTAGCTTGTAAACATGCGTCCCAGAAGACAGCCCGTGGGAGCCAGGCTGCCTGCTGAGGCCTGCAGGAGGCCTCTAGCTCCTCCTCCTTTCCCGGCCTCCTTGCTTGTTCTGACCCCGTCCTCACACCACGTTCCAACCTCCTCACTTTTGGCCTCACTCCTGATTTCCTATTTCTGGCCTTGTCCTTGCCCTCAGACTTGACACCTGACACTGTTTTTCTGGCAGGAACCCTGGGCTCCAGCTCACCTAGGAGCCCTGGTCACGGCTCAGACACGCCTGTCCCCACGCATTTCCAACGGCTCAGTTCTGTGTTGGGCAAAGGGCAAATTTGGGCCTTCCCAAACTATTCCTTTACCTCCCACTTTAGGCAGAGCGACATTTTTGAGGTCACCTGATATGCGACCTCTGGGATCTGCATCGCCTCACTCGCTCACTCCATTTTCCATCACAGCCCCCAGCAACGCTGTGCTCCAGCTCCCCAAGAAGAGCGGGGAAGAGCGCACTCTGCACGGGGTACAGGTGGCTCAGTCCCCCTTTCCTTCAAGACTTGGGTCCCAGGCAGTCAGTCTACGGCGTCTTTCCTGACTCCCACTTTGCAGTCCACAGCACCGTTTGTGGGCCGCCCTCCAGTCGTCAGGAAGTGTCGTGGCCTTTCCCACGAGCCTGTAAGCTGCTTGAAGATGAAGCCTTTACCGTTTCTTTTGTATTCCTAAGACCCAGCATTTGTGATGTACTGTATGCTCAAAAAATTGATTGTTAAGTGGAAACTAATGAAATAAACACATTTCAAAGATTAATAAAAACAGAAGCAAACCAGAAACTGGGTGCCTTTCATGAACTCTCAAACCCATCCCCTGGTGGGGCATCTGGGTGGCTAAGTCAGTTAAGTGTCCAACTTTATGGCTCAGGTCATGATCTCATGGTTCGTGAGTTCGAGCCCCACATCGGGTGCCATGCTGATGGCATTCAGCCTGCTGGGGATCCTCTCTCTCTCTCTCTCTCTGACCCTCCCTTGCTCATGCTTGCACACTCTCTCAAAATAAATAAATAGGGGAGCCTGAGTGGCTCAGTTGGTTGAGTGTCTGGCTTCAGCTCAGATCATAATCTCGCGTTCATGGGTTCGAGCCCCATGTCAGGCTCTGTGCTGACAGCTCAGAGCCTGGAGCCTGTCTTCAGATTCTGTGTCTCCCTCTCTGTCTGACCCTCCCCTCTTCACGCTGTCTGTCTCTCTCTCAAAAATAAACATTAAAAAAAAAAAAAATTAAAACAAAACAAAACAAACAAAATAAATAAACTTAATTAAAAACAAAACAAAACAAAACAAAACAAAACACCCCGTTCCCCCTTGGGGCACGGGGTGTTTTGTAAATGACCTCGCTGGTGGGTGAAGGGTGTACCCCGCACACAGAGCACACAGGCTTAGGGAGAGTGCAGAAAGTATGAAGGCTCCGGCATTTACGGACCAGGCAGACGAGACAGTGGCTGGCAGTGATGGAGACACACCCGTCAGGCAAGGAGGCGAGAGGACAGGGAGGACCCAGCGCTGTTACCGGAGCCAGGAGTAGCTCCCAAAGGTGGGGGTGTGGTCACCATTCACAAGAGCTGCTACAAAATCCAGGAAGATCAGGACTGGAAAGGGAAGGTATCCCACTGGTCTCAAGGTTAGGCAGTTAGCAGGGACCCAGACCAAGAGGGGTTTCAATGACCATGAGGGAGGAAGGAGGATGGCGGACCATGTTTTCCTGCATTGGGAAACAAGGAAGAGAGAAGGCTGCATAGATGGTGAGTATAGAGAAGACTTGATCACGAAGGAAAAGAGAGAGTAGTGGGGCAGAGGTAACGGGAGGGGGGAGAGTTAGGTGGAGGTGCTTTGGTTTGTTTGTTTGAACAATGAGAGAATCTTGACCCAAGACCATGAAATTAGAACAAGTAAGAGGCCAGTGAAAATTCCCACTCAAGCATGCTGTGGGTATAATAACTCATGTGGTATAGGTCAGGATTACTGTGAAGGTGTCAGTAATGAGGTTATAAGGGGCGCCTGGGTGGCTCAGTGGGGTAAGCGTCCCACTCTTGATTTGAGCTCAGGTCATGATCTCACAGTTTGTGAGGTTGGGCGCTGCATCAGGTTCTGGGCTGATACTGCCGTGCCTGCTTGGGATTCACTCTCTCTCTCTCTCTCTCTCTCTTTCTGCCCTTCCCCTGCTTGCACACATGCACTCTCTCTCTCTCTCTCAAAATAAATACATAAACTTAAAAAAATAATAATGAGGCTGTAAGTAAGTAGCAGATGCCCCGGTATTGTCCAGGCAGCCACATCTACGAAACGAGTCGTTGGCAACTGTCCTCTCTGAACTCTGGGAATTTATGTCACAGGTAAGGCAAAGTGCAAGCAGCAATTTGATATTCACAATCTGTTTCAGGCTAGGGACTCAAGACAAGAGGAGACAAGCAGGTTCACGGCAGGAAGGTGGTGAAATCACCTTCACAAACGGGAGGAAAGGGAATAGCGTTAGGTTGTAGATCCCGTATGCCAGCTAACCTTTGAATTTCAGATAAACAATGAATAATTTTGAAATGTAGTTATGTCCCACGTGGAGCCTGGAGTCATTTTTGGATTGTGTGTCTCCCTCTCTCAAAAATAAACATTAAAATGAAAAAAAGAAATGTAATTATGTCCCATGTGATACTGGGGATATAGCTACACTAAACCATTACAGTTTAGGGGTGCCTGAATGGCTTAGTTGGTTAAGCGTCTGACTCTTGATTTCAGCTCAGGTCATGGATCTCATGGTTTATGAGATCGAGCCCCACCTCACGCTCTGTGCCAAAAATGTGGAGGCTGCTTGGGATTCTCTCTTTCTCCTGCCTCTGTCCTCTTCCCCCTCTCAAAAAATAAACTTTAAAAAAAGTTTAAAACATTTTTTAAATCTAGAATTCAAATTTAACTGGGCCCCTTGGACTATGTACGTCTGACAACTTGTTTAGGGAACATACCTTTTCAAAAAAATTAAAAAAAAATTTTTTTTTGAGAGAGAGAGAGATAGCATGAGCAGGGGAGGGTCAGAGAGGGAGACACAGAATCTGAAGACAGGCTCCATGCTCTGAGCTAGCTGTCAGCACAGATGCGGGGCTCGAACCCACAAATCACAAGATCATGACCTGAGCCGAAGCCAGACACTCAACCAACTGAGCCACCTGGGTGCCCCGTGGGAACATACCTTTTTGTAGGGCAATTATTCTGTTCACTGAATCACAAAATGTTGGTTGTGAACAAAGACCTTAGAAATAATGTAATTCAACATCTGTATTTTATTAAGAGGAGAATAAGAATCAGAGCACAGATACGCCCGCCCTAGGTCACCTTGCTGGTCAGGAGGTGCACTGGGGAACACAGCATACAGTCAGTCCCCTGGAGCTGTCACAGAAATAAAACTCCCAATTCTAGTCCTGAGTCTCCAGGAGACATCATGAAATTCTCTAGGGTGCCCTATGATCAATTAATTTTCATGTACTTTATTTAAACAAAAGCATATGACATATATTCTATGACTTTTCGTAAAAGGTGTGTTGTTACGTTGAGCAATCGTGCATAACATACCCCCGTTCCAAAAAGGTTGAGAAATGATAGTTACCCTGGATCTGAGTCCAAGGGAGAGTTTATGTCTACTTAAGTTTTCAAGGGTAGTAGCTAGCATGGGCGCTTACGTAGGTGGTGATAATCATCTAATGCAAAAAATGCCACATAAATTCATCCCAGGCTCTAATAATTTGAAACCCAGTGTGGGATCACAGAGGATCTGCCCAGGAAACCACCCGCAAAATAAGACTATGGGTGGGAGTAGGGTAGGAATGCAATATGCTGCCTGGGGAAAATGGAGCCTGACGGCCGGGCTTGTGTCTGATTATAATCTTTTATTCCTCACATGCTCCTATGACTTTATTTTCTGTGTGTTTTTATTGAGGTATAATTAACATACATGATTCTAATCTTAAGAGTATAGGTTAGTGCTGAGGACACCTCTTTTAGGACATGGGTTCGGCTCTATAACTTTGTAGAGGCTGATGAATGAAATGCAGGGCTTTGAAGATAATCTTGGTAGAAGCCTTGAGAGGTGCAGTGACTCATTCTTTGAAACAAATCCTTGTTTGTCTAACCAGGTAGCTCAGGGGCCTAGATGAGCAAACTGTGTGCCTTGGCCCTGCTCAGAACACCCACTCCTCTGCACTCCTACCTGACCTCTATTCCCTAGATCCCATCTCCTAGCTCACCCTCTCCCATCCCTCCTGAATCCTTGGAGCACTGGAGCTTGGACTCCTCCATGGTCCTGGCATCTGACGGTCCGTCTTGACTTCTGCTCCTAAGGAGTGCCATCCCAGTCCCAGCTGGAGGCTGTGTGAGTAAAAATGCCCACGTTGTCACCTCATGCTCCCTACAGTAGCTCCACCACACACGCTTCTCCGGGGGTGGTGCTTAACAGGAGTAGAGAGAGTCATTTGGATTCTCCTTCAGCTCAGCCAGGACCAATGAAAAGATGTGCCTCTGTGCCTTGTTACAGATGCAAGCCTTTCCTCTGAAAAATTGTGATTTCCAAAGTGGAGGAAGGCATTGGATTGAGGGTGAGGAGGAGGGAGGGATGGCAGAGAATGGATAAATCTGAAGTAGCGCCTCAAGAAAATACAGGAACTTCGTGCTCTGTTAGGCAGAGGGAAGCTGAGATGCAGCAAGGGCCCCATCAAGGAGTCACACCCAAGTACCAAGCACCAAGAACTCACTTGCTTCCGTGTCTTGTAAGAAGTAACTGAGGTCTGGGGCACCTGGGTGGCTCAGTCGATTGAGTGTCCGAATTCGGTTCAGGTCATGATCTCATAGTTTGTGGGTTTGAGCCCCGTGTCAGGCTCTGTGCCGACAGCTCAGAGCCTGGAGCCTGCTTTGGATTCTGTGTCTCCTTCTCTCTCTGACCCTCCCCTGCTCATGCTGTCTCTCTCTGTCTTTCAAAAATAAATAAAAAACATTAAAAAAAAAAAAAGAGCTAAGGCTCTGTTATCTTGTACACTGGGCAAGGGGATGGCACGGTCTGGGCTATACACACAGAGGTGCCGCCCAGGAATGCCAAGCGCCTGGAGACCCCAGTACTTTCTTCCTTACTCTCATCATCCTCTCTGCCCCTGCATTTTTTTTTCTTTTTAAGCTTTTATTTATTTATTTATTGGGGGGGGGGGATCAGAGGAGGGGCAGAGAGAGAAGGAGAGAAAGAGAATCCCAAGCAGGCTCTCCATTGTCAGTGCAAAGCCTGATTCGGGCTCACGTCCACTGATCATGACCCGAACCGAGTCGGACGCTTAAACGACTGAGCCGCCCTGCCCCTCTGCCCTTGCATTCTTGCCAGAAACCTTGCTCCTTGGCCTGCACCATAAGCAAAGAGACCAAATAATTCCACTCTCCAGACTACTTCACTCAAATTTGTTTTGTCCCGCTCTCTCTTGTGGGAATCTGGAGTCGCAGCTCAGAAAGGGGCCCAGAGGTTCTCAGGTATTACTGTGCCTTAGGATCGATCACCTGGGGAGTTTGTGAAAAAATACAAAGTCCTGATTCACCATCACATGAGGTCTAAGAGGATTACAGGGGAGTCTAGACACCTGTGTTTTAACAAATGCCCCAGGGGCACTGGGGTGGCTCATTCGGCTGAGCGTCCAACTTTGTGGCTCATGTCATGATCTCACAGTCCTTGAGTTCGAGCCCCGTGTCAGCCCTGTGCTGACAGCTTGGAGCCTGGAGCCTGCTTTAGATTAGGTGTCTCCGTCTCTCTCTGCTCCTCCCCCACTCATGCTCTGTCTCTCAAAAATAAATGTTTAAGAAACAAAACAAAAAAAAGTCCCAGATAACTCTGCTGCACCGAACTGAAGATCCCTCCCGGTATTTTACAAACTACCGCTCTAGTTAGTCTGTGTGGGTGGAGTGTGGCCATAAGCACAGGCTAAAGCAGAAAGGAGAGATCGTGTGGGCCAGTGAACTGACCTCTCAGTTTTCCCATCACAGAAAGTTCCTTCTGAGAGCATGCCAGGTAAGACACCTCAGAGAGAGGTAGTCAACTTTCAGAGAGGCTGATCGGCCTGAGGTATTAAGACACTATTGTCAGAAAAATGAAGAATGGTTTTAAGTAGGAGCCCCAACATGCTTGTCCTGCAGGCACTAACATATAACTGAACAGCTTCTTCATGTATTATTCCAGAATGAGCAGCAGCAGTAATTTATTTATTTTACGATGGTTAATGATTGTTCTGGAAGGCCAGGGGATATTTTTACTAGTTAAAGAGATTATGATACAGGAGTAGTAAGGAATAGTATGCATTATTAAAAGACAAACTATGGGACCACGTGAGTGGCTCAGTCGGCTAAGCATCCGGCTCTTGATTTTGGTTCAGGTCACGGTCTCACAGTTAGTGGGATCCAGCCCTGCTGTCAGCACGGAGCCTGCTTGGGATTCTCTCTCTCTCCCTCTCTCTCTCCCTCTCTCCCTCTCTCTCTCTCCCTCTCTCTGCCCTCCCCTGCTCACACTTCTTTCAAAATAAATAAATAAGCATTAAAGAAAACCTATGTGTTTGTATGTAAACATATATTTGTAAAGTATTGGAGGTATGCAAATCTACACATCAACAGTGAACAATGGTTTTCTCTGAGGAGAGACGTGGATGGGGAATCAAGGGAGAGATTCATTTTTTCACTTGATACATTTTCGTACTGTTTGTTTTTACAATGAGCATGTGTTACTATTATTTTAATAACAGCTTTATCAAGATATAATTCACATGCTATAGAATTCACTCATTTAAAGTGTGCAATTCACTTTTTTTTTAGTATATTCACAGGGTTGTGCAACTGTCCCAGAAATAAACATTTTCGTCACCTCAGAAATAAACCCCATCATGAGTCACTCCCCATTTCCCTCTCCTTCCAGCCCCCTGGCAATCACTGTTCCACTTTTTGTCTCTGCTGGTTTGCCAGTTCTAGACATTTAAAATAAATGGAAGCATACATGTGTGGTTTTTTGTATCTGGCTTTTTTCCCCACTAAGCATAATATTTTCTAGGTTCATTCAGGCTGTAGCATGAATAAATACTTCATTCCTCTTTGTGGCTGAATAATATTCCAATGTATGGCTATACTGCATTTAGTTTATCTTCTCACTAGCCAATGGGCATTTGGGTTGGTTCTAACTTTGGACTATTGTGAGTAGTGCTGCTGTGAACATTCAGGAATCTTTTTTTCTTTCCCATGTATAAGTTTTTACTTGAATATCGGTTTCTAATTCTTTTAGGCATTTTTGTAGAATTGCTGAGTAATGGTAATTTTATGCTTCATTTTTTTGAGGACCCGCCGACCTATTTTTCACAGTGGTTACACCATTTTACATTTCCACCAGCCATGTAGGAGGGTTCCAATTTCTCTGCATCCTTGTCAACACCTGGTATTTCCCTTTTTATTTTATTTATTTTAAATGTCATTAATTTATTTTGAGAGAAAGCACAAGCAAGCCAGCGAGGGAGAGGAAGAGAGGGAGAGAGATAATCCATGCGGACAGCTTGGAGTCCGACCAGGGCTCTAGCTCGTGAAGCCGGGATCATGACCTGAGCTGAGATCAAGAGTCAAATGCTTAACTGACTGAGCCAGGCAGGCCCCCTTGATAATGTCCTCTAATGCATGAAAGTTTTTAATTTTGATGAGTCTAATTTGTCTAGTTTTTCTTTCACTGCTTGTGCTTTTGGTGTCTTACCTAAGACAGTGCTGCCAAACCCAAGCTCGTGAAGATTCATTTTTATATTTTCTTTTAAGAGCTTCATATTTTTGCTCTTATATTTATGTCTTTTTGAGATAATTTTTGTGTACAGTGTGAGGAAGGAGTCCAAGTTTGGTTTTTTGCATGTGGCT
Organism: Mungos mungo; assembly: GCA_004023785.1. Classification (NCBI taxonomy): domain Eukaryota; kingdom Metazoa; phylum Chordata; class Mammalia; order Carnivora; family Herpestidae; genus Mungos; species Mungos mungo. Next base: position 99,917 of record PISW01000422.1, on the reverse strand, counting down.
ATCCAGTTGTCCCAGCATCATTTTTAAAGAGAGTATTCTTTCCCTGTTTAATTGTCTTGGCTCTATTATTGACAATCAAGTGACTATATATGTGAAGACAGCATGTATTATTGAAATAAAGAAAGAACGAAGGAGAAAGAGAAAGGGAGAAGGAAAGAGAGAGAGAGAAAAAAAGGAAAAGAGAAACAAAAAAGAGAATTAAAAAACAGGAAAGCCTACAAATCTTTTAACTACAGAAATGCCCAGTGAAGCTGTGTGTCAGCCTTGGGAACTAGGTATAACTAGCCACGACAGTTTTACCAAAGTAGCAAATGTAACACCATATCATCTCAGATTGCAGCATATAGGCAGTGCAATATTTCTTATCCCAAGGGCTCTCTGGCACATCCCACAAATGACTAAGAATTATTTCTTGGAACTTGGTGCTATGAGGAAACCATCTGAAAGACTGACCTAGTAACTTTTCCTCTGGTCATTAACATGACTTGTCTATAAGGCTTGCATTTTATTATTATTATATTGTAAGTAAGCTTCACACCCAGTGCAGAGCCCAGCCCAGGGCCCAAAATTGAATCTACAGGTTGAAAGGCCTGCCATATCTTAAGAAAACTCAATCTATTAAAAAATTTTTTTAATGTCTTTATTTTATTTTGAGAGAGAAAGACAGAGAGTGAGCGGGGGAGGGGCAGACAGAGAGGGAGACACAGAATTGGAAGCAGGCTCCAGGCTCTGAGCTGTCAGCACAGAGCCTGATGCGGGGCCCAGACCCACGAACTGCGAGATCATGACCTGAGCTGAAGTCGGAAGCTTAACTGACTGAGCCACCCAGACGCCCCAAGAAAACTCAATCTAGAACAATCAATGCCAAAACATAACGTGGTGAAGTTCTGAAACTACAAGGTTAAAGAAAATCACTTGGTATCCAGGTAGAAGAAAATGTTCTACAAGGGAGAAAAATTAGTCAGTATTAGACATCTCCACAATCCTGGCTGCCAGAAAACAGTGAACCAGTGTGTACAGAGCAAAAGGAAGAACAGCCTGATAATTCTGTAGCCGCCCAAGGTGTCCTTTTAAATATAAAGACAATAAACAGATATCCTTAAATATACAAAAATACAACATCCATGCACTGCTCTTCTAAAACATATTGGTGGATGAATCCTTATCAAGTCAGACAAAGCATGGTGAAACAGACTGATTGGACTAACACAGGATAACAATGAAACAACTATGGGAAGAGTGTGTGTGTGTGTGTGTGTGTGTGTGTGTGGTGTGTGTGTTTGTGCGTGTGTATGTGTGTATGTGTTTTAAGTAGGCTCCGTGCTCAGTGTGAAGCCCAGTGTGGGGGTTGAACTCATGACCCTGAGATCAAGACCTGAGCAGAGATCAAAAATTGGATGCTTATTGAACTGAGCCATCCAAGTGCCCCTGGGAAAAGTTGTTTTTGAAAAGAATGTGTCATAAACTTTGGCAAAGTAAAAGTAATAATATAATGGGGATTTGGGGAGAAGGATTTCTGGGGAAAAGTCCAAATGCACTCACTTCCTCCAAGCAGTTAGTAGAAGTAGGTGATTTGAAACATAGGCTAAAACACTACCATCACCATCACCATGACACCAAAGATAAAAACTTAAAACATGTCACTATCTTTTCTTCTTAATTTTGGACAGATATTTTTAGGCATTAATCTACTATAATTTAATTAGATGGAACATTTATCTGACGTTCACCTCAAGTTAAAGTCCTTCAGTTTTACTTCCATTTTATTTCAAGTAACATTCAATTTTGTGGCATCTATGGAATTATTCCCACTTTCCCAAAATTATAACATGTATTCATCTATCTTTCTGTCTGTAAATATGCATGGAAAGAAAGTACTGACTATGGTTATTTCCAAGCTAAGAGCATCTGGATGATTTTGCTTTATTTTTATTTTTTTTACAAGAATATATTATTAAAAGTTAATTATGAAAAATACATATGTACACAAATCTGACCATCTTGCTCCTTTGTTCAGTGTCTCTCTCTCTCTCTTTTTTTTTTAACATTTTATTTTTAAGCAATCTTTACACCCAATGTGGGGCTTGAACCCACAACCCCGAGATCGAGAGTTGCATGTTCCACCAATGGAGCCAGCCAGGTGCCCCTTTTCATTTTTTAAAAACACAAGTATAGAGGTGCCTGGGTGGCTTGGTCGGTTAAGAATGTCTGTCTCTTGATTTTGGCTCAGGTCATGATCTTAAAAAAAGATTCTTTCCTCTACCTCTCTCTGCCTACACACATACTCTCTCTCTCAAAACACACACACACACACCACAATAAAAATAAAGAAACAAGGGGCGCCTGGGTGGCTCAGTTGGTTAAACATCCGACTTCGGCTCAGGTCAGATCTCATGTTCGTGGGTTCGAGCCCTGCATCAGGCTCTGTGCTGACACCTAGCTCAGAGCCTGGAGCCTGCTTCCAGTTCTGTGTCTCCTTCTCTCTCTGCCCCTCCCCCTCTCATGCTCTGTCTCTCTCTCTATCAAAAATAAATAAAACATTAAAAAAAATTTAAAAAAAAAATAAAGAAACAAATGAAATCTTAAAAGTAAGAGCTATCATAAATATCTGTATGCCAATTTTTGTGGACATAAATTTTCAGCTATGCTTGTGTGTGTATCTGTTTTTTAAATATTTATTTATTTATTTATTTATTTATTTAGAGAGCATGAGCAGGGGAGGAGCAGAGAGAGAATCCCAAGCAGGCTTTGCACTGTCAGCACAGAGCCCGACACGGGGTTCGATCCCATGACCGTGAGATCATGACCCGAACTGAAACCAAGGGTCAGGATGCTTAGCTGAGTGAGCCACCCAGGCACCCCTAAAGATTTTATTTTATTTTTATTTTTTATTTATTTATTTTTCCTAAAGATTTTACTTTTAAGTAATCTCTACATCCAACACAAGGCTCAAACTCACAACCTCGAGATCAAGAGTTGCATGCTCTTGACTGAGCTAACCAGGTGTCTGTTTATGGCAGTTTTATTCATAATATCGAAAACTTGGAAAGCACCAAGATGTCCTTTAATGGGTGAATAGATAAATAAATTGTGGTACATTTAGACAATAGAATATTACTCAGCACTAAACTGATAGGAGCTATCAAGCCATGAAAAGATCCAGAAGAACCTTAAATGCATACCACTATGTGAAAGAAGCCGGTCTGAAAAGGCTACATACTGTGATTTCAACTACATGATATTCTGGAAAAGGCAAAACTATGGAGACACTAAAAAGATCAGTGGTTGCCAGATGTACGCAGAACACAGAGGATTTTTAGGACAGTGAAAATACTCTGTATTACAACGATAAGAACACGTCATTGTACATTTGTTAAAACCTATGGAATGTACAACACCCAGAGTGAAACCTAATGTAAACTGTGGACTAAAACTGAGCCTAAACTGCCCTGCAAAAATAAAATCTTCCATTTATAAAATTAATTAATTAATTTTAATGTTTTTTAAAATTTATTTTTGAGAGAGAGACAGAGAGACAGAGCATGAGCATAGGAGGGGCAGAGAGAGATGGAAACACAGAATCTGAAGCAGGCTCCAGGCTCTGAGCTGTCAGCACAGGGCCCCATGTGGGGCTTGAACTCATAAACCATGAGATCATGACCTGAACCAAAAATCAGCTGCTTAACTGACTGAGCCACCCAGGTGCCCCTCTTCAATTTTTTTTTAAACATAAAGGCTGAACAAAATGCACATGGAAATGAAATATTTTAAAATTAATGGACCTTTTGGTTTATAACTAATGTATGCTCATTATCAAAACTACGACAAAAATACAGAAAAGTATAAACAAAGTAAATACTCCTTTTTAAAACTCAGTATATATATATTACAAACATCTTCCTGGGCTACTAGAAAGTTGTGGTTCAATGCTCAGGAGCACGACTATGTAATTGGTCATACATTGCTACATTTAGGTTGTTACCAATTTCTTGCTATTAGAAATAGTGCTGTAATACCACAATATACAGTTGCCTCAAATCCTATTTTTTTAAAGTTTACTTATTTATTTATCTACATAATCTGTACACCCAACGTGGGGCTTGAACTTCCAACCTCGAAATCAAGAGGTGCGTGCCCTGTGACTGAGCCAGCCGGGCACTCCACCTCGAATCCTATTTTTACGGTATATTTGTCACCTCTTCCGAGAATAATAGTGGACGCAAACGCATGCTTGGTTAAGGCCGCGGCTCTCTGGTCCTGCTTCACTTCTCTTGCCTTGCTTCCCCCAGTCTTGTCACTGAAAGCCCCAGCCTTCCTTCCGTTCTAGAATAATCTGCCTTTGAAGGAGTACTGAAGCAGCTTTCACTTTTCACATAATGGCTCCATATCAGCTACGTCTCCTTCAGTCTCCATCCCTGGTTTATTTTCCAGGAAACATTGTTGTCCTTTGCGCCTTCTGGGAGGACGGGAGCCCCGACTCGCTCTTGCCAACTGGGACTGGAACCATGCCCTGAGCCTCAGCCCAGTCACTTCTTTGTGTGTTCGGAGGAGAGGACTGCAGCAGGCTTTATTTTCATCTCTCACAGTGAGAGGATGCTTGGTCAGATCTACTTTGTCAGCCAGCTTACGGTCTTTTGAAATTTTTTTTTGTAGGGAAAGGCTCTGAGGGTCTCTGGAGGAGAGGGGGTTTAACTACCAACATGACCCCAATAGTGCCAGACTCTGCTTTGTGGCTTCTCGTTCACTGTATGATTTATACGGATTTATTGGAAAACACGAAGACTTCCAGGAACTCCTAGCACGCCAGACTCATTTATGTTTCCTAGTAGGTACTGGATTCTATTTCCCTGTTCAGCTAAAATTAGTCTGTAGAAGTCTCAGGCTTGTGAATGTCAAACTGATGTTAAGAAAGAACTGGAAGAGATGAGAATTTTATTGTGCTGCGACCTCAGGACAAAGTGGAGCCAAATCTACAGAATGGCAAAATAAAGAGTTGCAGAAAAATCCTTCCAAGCTAAAGGACTCATCTGTAACTTTCTAGAAAATGAAAAATATCGATGCAAGGCAGGGGCCTAGACTGTTTTTTATTTAATTAAAGAAAGTGAAAACAATTTTACTAAAGATAGTGAGGAAAGAAAACGTGAGGAAAGGGAGCTGGGATGTGTGAGACCACACCTTTCCATGCTGGCCGCGGGGAGAAAGCTTGTGGGGTAAGTGGAGTCATTCATTTATTCAACAAACACGTACTGAACAACCACTATGTATTAAGGGTTACGACAGAGTTTGGGGCTTATGGCATAGAGTAAAAAATCAGTGTGCATGCTAGGATAGAATGGGACAATAAGAATGTAACGGAAGTGCCCACGAAAATCTGGGCAAATCAGGGAGGCCACAGATTCTAAGGTAACCCTCCGGCTGAGGTTTGAGGGAGGAAGAGGAGTTTGCTAGAGGGACCAGATGGGTGCTAGGAAGGGAGGAAGTCTGCTAGAGGGAGGGGCTAGCACGGGCAAATGTGTGGATGCACAAGAGAGCCCCGTACATTCTGAGGCCCTGCCTAGATCTGAGCCTGAACACAGACTGCGGCATTGCGTAGTCCTGCCTATTTTTGTCCCTGAACAGATGTGGTGTGGGTATAAGCAGGGAGATAGGGATCAGACCGCGGAAGGTTTTGAGACCTTGCAAATCTTGCCTAACAATAGGTCACTGGGCCCCAGGGCACTTGAATGGGCATGGGTTCTAATTGGGGGACCAGCTTTGTTTCATTCTATGATGATCAGGCCTTTCTTGAATCCCCACCCTTTCCAATCAGAGCACCTTGGAGCCCTGTATCTGACTTTCTTCCCACTTACCCCTCAGAATGAGGCCCCTGAAAAGACCACAGTGTTTATAAAAAGGCTTAAAAGCATTGTTATATTTTCAAGGAACTCCATTCTATGCTTTGAATTTATCACATCAAATCGTACTACAATGTACACAGAATTACTTCTAACTTTGCATTCGCTTGCATGGATAGAACCTAAGTAGAGAGGGAAGAAGATTTTATTAGGTTTGTGGGGTAGTCTTTAAATACATATAAAATTTAGAAATATGGGCTTCCTCAAAAAAAAAAAAAATCAAACTGTACAGACTTCTGAAGAATTAAAAAGTGAAAGTATCGCTCTTCCCTGCCCCAGTTAAAGAGCTGCTACTATTGAGAAGTCTCCTATGCATCTTTTTGAGAAATTATCTGTCCACACAGAAATACGCATGTCTTTTGCTTTGAAAAGTATAAACAAAATAATTCTATCGACTCTTCTAATACATGAAGAACCACCAAAGCAGCAAGTGAAGAGGAAATCTGTAGGTTGCATTTCCCAGCCCCATGCAGTTCCCAAGCACCCCAGAGAGGGTCTCCGGTCTCCGCTGCAGGCCTGAACGTTAGCATACATGCACAGAGACACCTTTCCACAAACGCAGCCGCGATGACTGTCTGCCCAATGCCTCTTAGTCAAGCTCCTCTACCTTGAACCATTCTCTTTCTTCAACATCTAGCACAGTGCCTTGCCCACTCTAGGCATTTAATATGTATCTGTTAACAATATACATTTAAATATCCTATGACTCAATACATCTGCTGAACCTGGAGGTATTAAGACCTCGGTAAAGTTACCCAAAGTATCCATTTAGTTGCCTAATGCCTGAGATTATGCTTTCTTTTCTTGACAACCGAGTATTTCCCCCTCTGTAAGTGATTATGCAAGTGGTTTACTGGGGTGAGCTCCTCTGGCTAAATGTTTGCCTGAAATCCAGTAAGGAGGTTCAGAACAATGGAAAAAAGAACTGACCACACACAATGCCAACTCAATGTACTCTTAAATACACATGAGTCTTTCAAATACAGTAACAAACGGGTGACCTACTTTCCTGCAGAAAGGCAGGAATCAATTCCGTCTTCCTTTGTGTGTTTGAATCCCAGCACTGCCATTTATTAAATGGGTGACTGCAGAGAGTTAATCTGTCTGACCTTTAGTTTCTTCATGTGAAACAAATAAAGGATAAGAAAACCTATTTTGGACAGTTAGTCAAAGATTGGAAAAGATGACCTTTGTGCAAGTATGTGTCAGGCATGGGGTAGATGTAAGATATGATGGTTGAACCCTGGGCTTAGTTCAAATGCCAGCTCCAGCACTAACTAGCTGGATGACCTCAGGCAAATTTCTCAGCCTCTCCCTACATCACAGGTTTCTTATCTACAACATGTGGAAAGTAATTGGATAATTTAGAGGATTAAGGGAGATCACGTATTTTTAAGTTTTTTTGAGAGACAGAGACAGTGTGAGCAGGGGAGGGTCAGAGAGAGAGGGAGATACACAATCTGAAGCAGGCTCCAGGCTCTGAGCTAGCTGTTAGCACAGAGCCTAACATGGGGCTTGAACCCATGAACTGTGAGATCATGACCTGAGCCGAAGCCAGACGCTTAACCCACTGAGCCACCCAGGCATCCCGAGATCACGTATTTAATATGGTTTTTGGCACTGACAACAATGGCTGACTATATATTTACCATTATTATTATGAGTGGTAGGTCCTCTATAAAACTTTCCTTTCTCTTCCTCTCCCAAATTCCTCTCTTTGACTCCTCTGAATATCCTAAAGTAAGATTCCAAAGCTTTTCTTTTTCTGGGTTATAAAATGAGAGCTGGGAAGAGTGAATAAAGCTTGTGTGTTGCTAGGGATTGAATTGCGTCCTCCCGAGATTCATGTGTTGGAATTTATAAGTTTATTTATTTATTTACTTTGAGAGAGAGAAAAAGCACGAGTGGCAGAGGGGCAGAGAGAGAGGAAGAGAGGGAGAGAATCCCAAGCAGGCTCTCTACTATCAGTGCAGAGCCTGATGTGGGGCTAGAACCCACGAACTATGAGATCATGACCTGAGCTGAAGTCAGATGCTTAACTGACTGAGACACTCAGGTGCCCCTGGAGGTATTTATTTTTGACACGTTTACTACCTCTCCACTGTAGCACTTCACAAGGAGGGGATGTTGCTGAGGCTGCATGCTCTTCAAGATATAGTTAAAAAATCTGGCTCGAGGGCAGTTTTCACAATTCTGATCTGGCCCTGAGAAAACGTCCTGCGTTGCGGGCCTAAGTGGATACGCATAGGTGGAAGTCTGTGGGTACAACACGGGTGCCTGAGTACAAGCCCATTCATATTATTATTAATCTTAATAGTGAGCAAAGAAATCACAATGGACAGTGACAGAGTAAGCATTAGTATAATTACAGTAAGCGTTACAGAACCTACTGGCATAGATAAGAGAGGAAATTCCTCTCTCTATGATGATTCCAATAGTTAGTTTACCCTGAGTCAGTGGGGCTCAAACTCACAACCCTAAAATCAAGAGTTGCATGCTCTGGGCACCTGTGTAGCTCCGTTGGTTAAGCATCCAACTCTTGGTTTTGGTTTGAGTCATGATCTTGCAGTTCATGGGTTCAAGCACCACATGGGGCTCTGTAGCTGGTAGCATGGAGCCTGCTTGGGATTCTCTCTCTCCCTTTCTCTCTCTGCTCCTCCCCCACTCATGCTGTCTTTGACTCTCTCAAAAATAAATAAATAAACCTAAAAAAAAAAAGAGTCATATGATCTTCCAACTGATTCACCCAGCTGCCCCTGAAACTTTTTTCTTATCCCTTTGTAGGGCACTGAAATGAACGGGAGTCTCCAAATCTAACCCAATGAAGGTCAATTTCCAGCAAAAATCCCTAACACACTATAGAATATCTTTCATAACCGGCAGCCAACTTAGTGTTAATGGTAAACACTAGATGTGTTCTCAAACAAATCATTAATCCTTGGGACATGTTAAACAACTGTTTAACATAGTTTAAGAAATTCCACTCCAAGTACTAAGAATTGGAACATAAATAAGAGGCATACGTGGAAAAACAGAAGACTACATTAGTATTATCTGCAGATGATTTACCCATAACACTAAGAGAATCAAGTGAAAGGCTGTTAGGCTTTTTAAAGTTTCATATGGGGATGGCTATTAACAAAACACGCGTAAAAATCAGCAAATCTTCTCCAAACCAGGGTAAAGTCTTAGAAAATATATCAGAAAAAGTCTTATTCGTACCATCAACAAAAAATAAGATGAACCAAAAAGACCTTAGTTACGAACGTTTTTGGAACCTGAATGGAGAAAACTGCCCGAAGTCCTGTCTTTTTTCTCAGTAATTCATCATCTGGGAATCTACCTAAGGAAAGGGCCAGAACTTCAATGATTTATTAACAGATTTTAAAATACTTAAATATTGGAAAAATTGAAATATTCAATATCAGGAGTATGTTAATTAAGTTATAGCACATCCTGTGATCACATCTTGACAACCATTCTAAGGACAATTTAATGACTTGGGGAAATGTTAGACTACTGTCTCATGAAAAAAAGTAGGATACAGAATTCTTGATACCATCTGATGCTAATTTTGTTTAAGTATCACTATTCCCTTTTTTTTTTTAATGTTTTATTTATTTTTGATACAGAGAGAGACAGAGCATGAGCATGAGTTTATCAGCACAGAGCCTGACACGGGGCTCGAACCCATGAATGTGAGATCATGACCTGAGCCAAAGTCAGAGACCTAATCGACTGAGCCACCCCGGCACCCCAAGTACCCCTATTTCCACCGCTTGGGTTACATGACACCAAACACATAATTCTCCTCATCATTCATTGTATGTGCTTTCTCTTCTTGCCCCACTGATTGAAAGGCGTTGCATTTACTCTGATAGTTTTAATTCTCCTATGTGCTAAAAATGTCTAATCTGTTCTTTCCCATAATCTAATTCTTCTCCTTCATAAACTATGCCAGCTAATCTTTATCCACCTAGATCTCTATGTGTGTAGTTTTTATTATCCCCAATTTCTTCTTTCTTCAAATCCTGCTATTTAAACTTCTTAAATAAGACTTGAATTCATCCCCTCATCGCTCTCTTACATGTACTGTACTCTGAACTGAGACATTCTCAGGGGCCCCTGGGGGGCTCAGTCAGTTAAGCATCAGCTTGGGCTCAGGTGATGATCTTGTGGTTTGTGAGTTTGAGCCCTGCTTTGGGCTCTTTGCTGTCAGCTCAGAGCCTGCTTCGGATCCTCTGCCCAACCCCCCTGCTTTGTCAAAAATAAAATAAAAACACTAAAGAAATTAAAATAAATTGAGACATTCTCCTTTCATCCTAAGGCACACAGCTGGTGCTCTGTCTCCGCTGTTCATGGTTTCTGTTTCTGTTGTGATGTCATGAAGGTTCAAACAGTAAGAGATGCATGTCCTACCGGGGCTAATTTATTTACTGCTCATCTAAACTTTCCTACCTCCTCCTTTTCCTATTGTGGGAGGAAGCAGCTAAGTAAAGCAGGTACTGAAATGAAAAAGGAAACCCAGGGAGAGTGACTCAGCTCACAGACAATGCATGGAGACAATCTAAGCCTAACAATCCGTTGGAAGGTTCTCACCCAAGTGGTTTTAATCAACTTAGTGCTATTTATAGGTTCTTCCCTTTCCTGGGCCCTGCTGTGGATCTCCTAGAGATGCTAGCAATTTTCCAGGTACTCCCCACCGAACCTATTGTGTCTTTTTGCCCTGTTTTCCTCTGTTTACCTCTGCGTCACCCACCTTTCGTTCCTTGCTATGGATTGGACACTTGAAATACATCTCTGTATCCTATGCAGTCCTGTAAGGAAGCCCCAGCCTAGGCCAGTGCCCTAGACCTTTACTAATCAAACAAAACCACAAGGCTATGGGGCGGTATAAAACATACGGTCTTTGCAAGACAGTGAGCCAAAATGAGCATGTCTTCCCCCTACCTAGAGCCATTCCCGGCATTCTGATGCTGAAATAAAGCACTCTTACACTGGGGGAGCCGGTTTCTGGTAGCTAATACAGTGGGTGAGAAGTTGGTAGAGGTGGTGGCAGCGATGAGCCATGCAGGGCAGGAGACCTAAGGGAAGGTCTGTCGGGGACTCCTAGTTTTTTTCCAGAACATAAAGAGATGGGCAGAAGGAAGACTCCCCCCTTCTTGGCAGGACACAGTTGAGTGTGCGTGGGACACTTGGAAGGCTGCCACAATCACCTTGCAACCATGAGGGGAGATTGACTGACATGAGGAGGACAGTCGCACAGAGAGTCGGGAAGGACTTGGGCTTTAGACGTTGTCGAGCCAACCTGGAGCCATCCTGCTTTTGGAGGCCTTGGTAAGTGGGAGGACACGCCTCACTGTGAAGCCACCTACATGGGTCCCAGCAGGTTCATCATTCGCTGGTAATTTATGAGACTCACCCACACCTGCCTCTACTTGTAACTCCCTTCCTGCATCTACTAGCACACTCATTCTAATCTTGTAAGGGCAAAAACCAAAACTCCAACTGGGGCTTTGTTGAAATGGTGCAGAAACCAGGAAGGAATAAGCAAATGCTGGGTGAAAGCAGTGGTATCTTCTTTTTTCTTTTTAAATTTTTTAATGTTTTATTTATTTTTGAGAGAAAGAGAGAGACAGACAGAACATGAACAAGGGAGGGGCAGAGAGAGAGGGAGAGACAGAATCTGAAGCAGGCTTCAGGCTCTGAGTGGTCTGCAATGCGGGGCTTGAACTGGTGAACAGCAAGATCATGACCTGAGCTGAAGTCAGATGCTCAACCAACTGAATCACTCAGGTGTCCCTCGACAGCAGATATTTCTGATATCAGAATAATGTTTATTAAATAATATTTATTTATTTATTTTCACGTGGGGGTGGGGGGGCAGGAAGAGAAGGAGAGAGGATCCAAAGCAGGCTCCACACTGTCAGCGCAGAGCTTGACATGGGACTTGAACTCACAAATTGTGAGATCATGACCTGAGCCGAAATCAAGAGTTGGGTGCTTATCTGACCGGTACCTTCTTTGTGTATAGACATAGCAGCCTCTACTTTTGCACTTCTTCCCTGTCCTTAGCTGTAGATCTAGAATCTAGATAAGAGAAACCACATATCAGATAAGTGAGCTATCTCTTCCTTATAGATTTCCCTTGTATGTCCCAGAATTAAGGTCAACTCTTAAGTAACGTTACCAGTTCATCTTAGAAATTGGTTAGTGTTTACCTACTTAAAGGTAAACTATCCAAATGCCCATCCAGCTCAGCTCCTGGACAAACGGTATCTGAAATGACGATATCACTAGATACAGGTTATAGTAAAGATGTGACTTCTTCTTTAGCACTCCTGTCCTACAAAAATGGCAGAGCAAATTCTGTTTCGTAGGAATGAATTGAAAACATCAGCAGAATTACTACTATGGCCTTTTACATGTTTTGAGGGTGGTCATTCTTTTCTTCTTTGCCTGCACTTAAAGGAACTTGTGTCTTCATCATGTTTTAAGCTGTGTTATCATGTTCTTGCATATTACTCGGTAACATAAAAGCCTCAGAAAAAGGAAGCAAGGACAATCGAATTTATAATAAATCCCAAAAGCTATGTTGCTGGTTAAGCCCCAAAGGTAGTAAAGCTCACAAACTCCAGTAGCTGTTATATAGACCTCTGATTTTTAAAAATAAACGATACATTAAACAATAATAAGACACTAAAATATATTTATATATGCCAGAAAATAGTAGGATATTTTTTCTATATAAAAATTTTCTAACAAACATAAAAGTTAAAAAGTATAGTATAATGAACACTCATGTACCTTTCATCCAGGCTCAAACTATTAATATTGTGCTATTTGGGTTTGATCTATATAGATATGCATTTTTTTCCCTAAACCACTTTAAAGTAATTACAGACATCATGATCAGTCATATTATATTTAGCCTTGATTTTCAAATCTGCTTTTCAAGTATTTTTTCATTTATGCTTTATAAAATCCTTTAAAAAGATTAAAAAAGAATTATTATGTTTCTCCTTTTAAAGAGCAAGACTTACAGGCTGCCTGGCTGGCTCAGTCAGTTAAGCATCTGACTTCCACTCAGGTCATGATCTCATGGTTTGCAAGTTTGAGCCTTGCACTGGGCTCTCTGCTGTCATTGTGGAGCCTGCTTTGGATCCTCTGTCCCCCTCTCTCTCTGCCCCTCCCCTCTTGCTCTCTCTCAAAAATAAATACACATTAAAAAAAAAACAAAAGACTTACAGTGTAAGAGAAAAGAGATTTGATGTATAAATCTAAGGCATTAAACAAAACCCCTGAAATATTAACTCTACATTGCAATCGTATTTTTGATTTCTTTTTCCTTAAACAAATACATATATATAGCTCTGTCCGCTGTGAAGGTCAAGTAACCACAGGAAATAATAACACAGTGGCAATAAACACTCCTAGTCACTCTGGTTATGGTCTCTAAACACCACACCCTCCTAAGAGACACCAAAGCTCCTTGGAGGGATGGCCGACGTGAGGACTGAGGCAGGAAAGCCCACGAGAAGGTGCTGGAAAATCTTATTGTCCTTGACAACAAGCAAATCCTGTAAGACTGAAGAGGTCATGCCAAGACACAGGAGCTAACACGAAGAGTCTCACGGCCATAGACGAGACAAATGGAGAATCAAAGAACATGACTGAAACTGAAACCCTGAATACCTAAAAACACATAGGTACCCAATGAAATGAAAAAATGCCCTCCGCCATCCAAGCAACAAACGACATATTACCACTGGAAGTATGTAGGGCACCAACTCCTTACTCTGAAAATGGCAATGATCTGAAAATGGCAATTAAAGAATTAAGCATTTATCCTGTCTTTTCAGATCAAATTATATATTGGGATAACTAAATAAAAAACCCCAGTTGATAAAGTTTTGCTTTGTAGAAGAATTATAGCTAATATACTTAGAACACAGGAGACATTTAGAAACTCAGCACTTGGCTATTTCTAGTTAAACAGTGATTCAGGCAATCATGAGAACATTCCGTGAAAGGTGGATGTGGGTCTTTAAAATGAAAGGAACAGCTGTTGCCACGTGAATTCAATCCACCGTGGCATCACTGTGAGACAGTCACATAGCATGTGTACCCTGAAATGATGCTATGTGAAGCGCACAGTATAGTTTATGCAGTATTCTCACCCCTTAACGTTACAGTTAAGTTCTAGTTTGCAAGAAATATGGACGATAGAACAACTTAATACCATGAGGAGGCAGGCAGCCAGATCCAGAATGTGTGACGTCCGGAATGACAACTCAGTTTTCTCAACAACCAAAGACAAGGTGGGGAAGGGAGGAAGGGACAATGAAATGCAGAATATCAACCAACTATGTGTGTGGACTCATTTACATCCTGCCGTGGACAAATCAACTATAAAAAGACGTTGAGCTACTTGGACAAATAGCTATGGGCTAGGTAGGTGTTGGGGGACACCAGGGAATTGTTACTATGAATTTTGTTGGATATGATAATGGCATTGTGACCATAGGAAAAAAAATGTCTATCTTCTTAAGAGAGGTGTATCTAAGTATGTAGGGGTGAAATGATCTGAGGACTGGATTTTCTTTAAAAAAGCTTCACACACACACACAAGTTGTTGGATGAAGCAAGTATGATAACAAAGGCCTGATAATTAGCTGGGCTTAGGAGGAGGCATATGGGGGTTCACGACACTGCTTTTTATACTTCTGTGTAGCTTTGAAAATTTCATAACAATTTTTTTTTAAAGATGAAAGTAGCTATCTTCAGAGAAGAATCTGAACAGACGTTGAAAACACTTATTTGCATTACACTGTCACTTAAAAACAAATGTGAAACTATTTTAAGTAGACTTCTCAAATAAGATGTTCTTACCCACCCACATTCGTTTTTTTGTGTCTTTTGAGCGTACCACTGCATATTTATTGCCGAAGAATTTCTACATTTTTGAAAGATAAATTACCTGTTGTCAATAATCATTATACTGGAGGGTGGAATCCCCAAAACATCACAGCTCTGCAAGAGTTCTTTCTTACGAATCTCCCCTTGATTGTAGTAATTTCCTGAAGATAACAAATGTACAGTGGTAGATTGCTTTAACAGTGAAAATGTATCAATTTGCTCATTCTTATCTTATTCCTTAAGGGACTTAAGCTGCATGAAAAATGCGTGGTTATGAGAAAAAGTTGAAGAAAATACAACACTAGGTTTCCCCCGGGGAGAAGACCACCGGCAGCCCAGTCCGTCTTTAGAAGCACCATTTGATGCTCCCCCATCTCTTCCTATCTGTCTGTCCCTCTGTCCGTCTGCATTTCAGTGGCATGTTACAGGCAGTATTGCACATTGCCAAGACCACTGAGTTTGGAGTTAAGCAGATTTAAAACTCATTCTTTTATAAGTACTCAGAATAAGTTAGTACCTGGAAATGCTAGTAGTTTGGGCCCCTTTAAATCAATAGTACTCCAGTATCTGTTAAACATTTCTTTAAAGAAGAGGCTCTTGTTCTTAAGTATTACAGGAAAATGTGTCCCTGGAGATCTTGACCACATCAGTGCCCCGAATAGCTTATATAACCTTTATTTTCCCAACACGTGTACTCTATTTCCTAAGGATGGTTCTGGCAAGCAGAGCTTCCCTGTATCCTTACAAATAATATACAGGCGAGTTTTAGTACCACTTAAACTGCACCTACGAGCAATTGTCTAGCGAAGGCACCCTTTAATTCAACTCTCCAGCAGAGAATTGCATGTGTACTGTGTGCTCGTTACCTAACTTTCTTGAGCCACAGTTTCCCCACCTGTAAAGTGGTCATCTCCAAAGGTGTTCCTGACGATTACACGAGACCATACACATCCATCCAGGTCAGGACTGTTTTCTCTTTCCTCCACCTCCTTATCTTTAGCCTCCTCCTACTCTGCTTCCTTTCTTCCTGAATTACAATTCATTTTCATTGTCCTGACCACATGGCATTCCCTCTGGGAAGTCTTTCACTCTTCTACTGGCAAGGAATCATTTCCAGTATTCTGCTCATAAATATGAACTCTTCTCCATGACTGGATTATTAATTCCTAAATGTCATTGACCTTAAAAGTCAAAGTCTCAATCAACTTGTGTCATCCTGGTGTCCCGCACCTGCACCCAGGTGCACATAAAGCACTGAACAGAGAGAGGCGTCATTTACTGGCCAGATAATGCTGAGAAAAACTCCCACATGAGACCTTTCAACTTTGGCAGGAGTTATTCAGAGCTGGTTTTGAACTGTCTAAGCAGACAGTCATTACACTGTATCCAACAAAGGGACTAATCCTAAAAAGGCTCCAGATAATAGTGTAGTTTATATTGTCCTCATCACAATTTTTTTTTTTTTTACTTTTTTAAAAGAAAAGTCAGATAGAAATTATCAACTTGATGATGGTCACTCTGCTTTAGGTTCCTCTCCAGTCCATACACATACCGTCTCCTGTTTCATCTCCAGGTTCCTTGATCTTTGGTGATAAAGAGACTAATAAGCTCTAGCGATGTGATTCCTAAGGCCAGAGTCTGTGCACATCAGCTTCGCAGGATTGTGAGAAACTGCTTGGAATGGAGGCTAAGGAGATGGAGGCTAAGGAGGTGATTGCTTTGTGTTTGAATTAAGGAACTTAGAATGGGTTAGGGAGTTAATGTCAGAGATCATGTTAAATATTTTCCCGCAGTTTGGTGAACATGTAGGCGCTTCAACAAAATAAGTGTCTGAGATCCTGCAGCAGCTCTTAATGACACGCTTTAGAAGTGTGTCGAGGGGCGTCTGGGGGGCTCAGTTGGTTAATTGCCCGACTTTGGCTAATTAGCTCATGATCTCACGATCCATGGGCTCGGATCGTGTGTCGGGCTCTGTGCTGATAGCTCGGAGCCTGGAGCCTGCTTTGAATTCTGTGTCTCCCTCTCTCTCTGCCCCTCCCTCGCTCTCTCTCTCTCACACACACACACACACACACACTCATGTGCTCTCTGTCTCTCTCAATAGATAAACGTTAAAAACAAAATAAAGAACTGTGTCCAGGTAGGATAGGTGCACATTGGGATGCACAAGGCTGTCTGTTGGGGAGAAGAAATGCTTTGGAACTTTTCCTCTTAATTCGTTAACTTTGTCCTTCATAAATATCAACTTTTGATAATGTTTTATAATGTACACATTAGTTCAGTGGTCCATGGACTTATTATGATTATAAATAAATCTACATATAATGGGAGTATGTGCTCAAAAGTTTTTATCAATAGGAAAATGTGACCCAAAAAGGTTTGGAGATTATTATTCAAACAGAAAATAAAAGGGATTAATGTAGATTTGTTTACATAGAACTACATTGTGTATGCATGTGTGTGTGTATGTATGCGCGTGTGTGTGTAACTGATAAGCTTATGGATAACTATGCTTAGTGAAGTCTTCCATCTTGTAATAACTCATATTTCTCAATAATTACTAGTAATCATAATGACATTTAATAGAAATAAAAGCCACTTTCTAAAGACCCACACTTATACACCATAGTGTATAAGTGTAAACATTTTACTTTACTTTAAAATTAAAATTTAATTTATTCTAAGTGGGTAAAATGCTTACATAGTTAAAAATCACACACACACACACACACACACACACATATAACATATATATATGATGTTCCTTTTGATTTTTAACTATGTTATATATATATATATATATATAAAGTCCCTCTTTCCCTCCTTTAGTTACCCTACCTTGTAAGTTTTAATTTGTTAAAATGAGAAATAGACTGAGAATTGAAACATTACAGGCTCAATACTTTCTATTAACTTTATGAATATTGAAGAAATTCCTTAAGCTCCTGGGTTTCAAGAGTGCTAGCACGGTTTTTTCTTGAACATGACCAGCCTAATTCTAAAATATATTTGAAAGGAAAAAAGGCCAACATTTGCTCAACCATAAAATGAAGGATTTCAGGTTCTGGACCAGTTAAGGTCTACCCAGGAAAACAAAAACCCATGCCTAATATTGACATAAGTAAGAGTTTAATGAAAATAACTTGATACGTAACTGGTGGAAGATCTGAGGACCAATCAGGGACCAGTAAAGTGGCCCAGGGATTAGTGACAGCAAGAAGTAATTAGCAACATTAGGGTGGACAGATAAAAGAAGGAGGCAGTGTTCCTAGAACCCAAAGGCCTAGGTTCCCCAAAGGAAGTTGAAACCCAAAGAGCTAGACTCTCTTCCCGTAGGACATGTTCACAAAACCCTGCTGGAGAAATCATGTTTTAAAAATGAAACTAGAATTGGGGTGCCTGGTGGCTCAGTTAAGCATCCGACTCTTGGTTTTGGCTAAGGTTGTATTTCAAGGTTCATGAGCTCGAGCCCCACTTGGGGCTCTGTGCTGCCAGCACTTGGGATGCTGTCTCTTCATCTCTCTGCCTTTCCTCCAGGATCTCTCTCTCAAAGATGAATAAACACTAAAAAAAAAAAAAAAAAAAAAAAAAAAAAAATCCTAAAAAATGGTCAAATTACTTGAACAGAAAATGGTTTTCCAAAGATAGACAGGTGGCCAATAAGCACATGAAAAGATGCTCACTATCATTAGTCCTTAGGGAAATTAAGGCAAAACCACAATGAGGTATCATTTCCCACCCACTAGGATGGCTGTAGCAAAAACAAAAACAAAAACAAAATAGAGGTGTCTGGCTGGCTCAGTCAGTTAAGCATCTGACTCTTGGTTTCAGCTCGGGTCATGATCTCGCGGTTTGTTGAGTTGGAGTCCCCAAAAAACAAACAAAAAACTTACAGATGTAGGTGAGGATGTGGAAAAAATAGAATCCTTGTGCATTGCTGGTGGGGACATAAAATGATGCAGCAGCTGTGGAAAACAGGATGGCAAGTCCCCAAAAATTTAAGCACAGGATTAACATGTAACTCTGCAATTCTACGTCTAGGTCTATACTAAAAAGACCCTGGAAACAGAGACTCAAACAGATAACTTGGATACCTGTGTTCCCAGCAGCATTATTCACAAGAGCCAAAAAATGGAAACAGCCCAAGTGTCCATAAAAAAATGAACAGATAAGAAAAATGTGATACATACATATAATGAGGGTATTATTCCAGTCTTAAAAAAAGGAATGAAATTCTGATTCATGCTACAACATGAATGAACTTTGAAGTATCTAGAATAAATTATTCTAGATCAATTATTCTAAAGACAGAAAGTACATTTGCAGTTGCCAGGGGCTGGGGAGAGGAAGAAATAGGGAGTCATTGCTTAATAGGCGGAATTCTGCTCTAGATGATAAAAAAGTTCTGGAGACAGACAGTGGTGGTGGGTGGTTCCACAGTATTGTGAATGTACTTAATGCCACTCACAGAATACTTAATGATGGCTAAAATGGTGAATTGTATGTCATGTATATATTTCCACAACAAAAAATATTTAAAAATTAGATTTCCAATGGGGTGCCTGGGTGGTTTGGTTGGTTGAGCATCCAACTTTGGCTCAGGTCATGATATCATGCTTTGTGAGTTTGAACCCTGCATTGGGCTCTCTGCTGTCAAGCACAGAGCCTGCTTTGGATCCTCTGTCCCCTTTCTCTTTGACCCTCCCCTTCTCGTGCTCTCTTTCTCTCAAAATAAACAAACTTAAAAAAATTAGATTTGCATTGAATAAAAAAAAAATCTCTTAGTTACTAGTTATCACTGTAAAAAAAGAAATTATGTCTTTAAAACTGGTAGAGGGGTGCCTGTCTGGGCCAGTCAGTGGAGCACACAACTCTTGATCTTGGTGTTGTGAGTCCCACATTGGCTGTAGAGATTACTTAAAAATAAAATCTTAAAAAAACAACTGTAGAACAAGGTTTTAAAAGATCATTAAAAACAAAATATCAAGTGGTCAAGACTGGGAAACACTGCCGTATGCTATTATCAACCAATGTACCCTACTTGTAAGTACTGTATATATTTTTTTATTATAGTTGCTACACAATGTTACTTAGTTTCAGATGCAGTAAGTACTGTGTTTTCTGATTATTCCTAAAAGAAGTGCGTTAATATTGACTTTACTAAGGGAAATATCAGTTTTTGTTAGTTTCTCTGATCTGTGACTTACAGATAGGTCATCATTAACAGGGCCAATCATTTGGGAAACTGTCTTTTTCGATCTGGGCATATTTGTATCAGATGAGACTAGAAGTATGCACTGCATGAGAACAGTGTCTGACTCTTTGCAATGAGCAGTAGTAACAAGTTTCCAATACTAAGCTCTTTGAAATGCATTGTTTTGTTTATTCCCATTCCATACTTCTATTAGATTAGTTCTCCTGCATTTTCCTTCTTCTCCTCTGATGTTTATTAGCATTTATTTTATGATTTCTCATAGTGTAAGCAAGTCCTTTAAAATTCGAACTTATTAAGTAAACGAAAGCTCAGAAAGTATGCAGCATTCTTTAATTAGGTAAATACTCAGCAACACATAAACATTTTTATAGATGTTGGGTTCAAAATAGGGGTTGTACATAAAGTTACCTGGCCTATAAATTCTAAGCTTAATTATAAAAAAGGTAAGTAAATATATGCTTAGAAATATATAAAATGCTCATAAATAACTAACCTATCAGTTAACCCATCAGCATCAACATTTATGAATAAGCATTGTTTTCGGTTAGTCCTTGGATGCCTATGTCCTTAGCTGGAATGATCATATGGAGATCCTATCAACCTAAACCTAAGAGAAAAGTACCTATTTTATTTATACATGTATACATAGAAATATGAGCTTTTTATTTTATTTATTTTTATAAATTAGGACTAAAAATATATGTAACCTTTAAGTCTTGTTTTGAAGTTCCAGTAACGCCCTTAAAGAAACAGAATTCATGCTTTTATTTATTTTTTAATTTTCTGTTTGATTTTTATTGAAATGAAATTGATGTATAACGTTAGTTTCCTGTGTACACAGAAGTCATATTTTTAAATATTACTAATTTATTCCATTTTCAACAGGTTGAGGTTAATATTTAAAGTCATGCTTTTTTAGAAATCTCAAACGTGGGGATGACTGGGGGGCTCAGTTGGTTAAGCGTCAGACTTTGGCTCAGGTTATGATTTTGCAGTTCATGAGTTTGAGCCCCGCGTTGGGCTCTGCGCTGACAGCTTGGGGCTGAGAGCCTGCTTCTGATTCTGTGTCTCCCTCTTTTTCTGTCCCTCCCCGCTTGCACTCAGTCTCTCTCTCAAAAATAAACATTAAAAGAAAATAAAGAAATCTCAAATGTGTTGGGTCAGAAAGAAAAATGTTAGAGACCAACACTTTGGAGGTTGGATCTAAGTATATCTCAATAAGGAAAATGCTGAAGAGTTATTCAGAGTTAAAAAGCAATATTAAAAATAACCTGATTAAGTTCTGTTTTAGGAAATAAAGTGAATCAGATGTCTGGAGATCTTTTTGGGACAGAATACCTGAGCACGTGAAATAAAAGGCAAGCATGTTTCAGAATGCATGGCTGAATTAGCAGGAAAGTAAGGGCTGTTTTTGGAGGTCTTAAGTAACCGGGAAGCATAAATCCAGACCGGGGGAGGGCACCTGCAGCCAGGGTATCTGTCTATGGCCTAAAGTCAGGGGAGGAGGAGATAAAGGTTGGGCACAAATAAAAGACCTCTTCTTGGAGACAGGACCTTTGAAAGGCAATGTTTACAGGAGAGGAACTAGAAAAAAACCCACTCTAGACAGAGATGGTGGGGCTACATCTCTGTCCCGGACCTGTTTCTAGTGTAAAGGAAAATAAGAAAAATGTCACCCCTGCAATGGTTAACTACATGTTTGTCTTCACTTGGTGTGGCACACTGTGTTTTCCAAAAATAGCTACCGCTACACTTCTGGTCCCACATGCACTTAGAGGACCTTGCTGTTCCCAGTCAATGGGTGGGGTCTATTTCTCTCTATTTCTCTCCTTGAATCTGGATGGGACCAGTGACTGCCCTGACAAACAGAATGTGGGGAAAGTGATACTGCCTGGTTTCCAAGGCTAGGCCATAAAAAGCAATGTGGCTACCCCCAGCACAGGCTTGCTCGCTCGTGCTCTCTCTCTCTTTCTCTCTCTCAGTTCTTGCCCAGGAACCCAGCCACCAGGTTATGAAGAAGCCCAGGCCACACGGATTTACCATATGTGGATGCTGTGGCCCATGGCCTTTGGGGTGGCCAGCTGAGGCACTAAGCATTGTGGGGCAGAGACTACTGTGCTCGGTTTGGAACCGTGAGCGATAAGGAATCATTATCGTTTTAAGCCACCAAGTTTTGAGATAACTTGTTACGCAGCATTAGACAGCTGACACACTTGGATTTGGGCCCTAAACTTATACTACCTCCATAGCCTGAAAACATCTCAGCCTAAATTTTTGGTTTAGAGAGATCTAAGGTGGGTAGTGCCATTTGGAGCCTGGCTGAAGCAAATATAAATCATCAAAATATTATCATAAATATGGTTCCAGGAAATGTGCTCACAATGGAATAAAAACACTCACAAAATAAACTTGGAAACAAGTCACTCAGAATGAGTTACACAAAGAGTAAAATCTGACACATAGACTAAAAACACTGGATTTATTAGAAACAGATAGACATTTAAGATGTTTAAAGAAATAAAAGAAAGCATCAAACTATGAGAATGTAACAAGACTATAATATTTGCAAAGAGAGCCTCCAGATATGAGAAACAGATTAAAGAACAGAATTACTAATCTTCTCAATACATATAGACTTATTCTCAAACTGTTTAACAGACATTAAAGAAGTCCAGGGTAAATGAAGAGACAGACTATAAAATCATAGATGGGAAGGCTTATATGGAAAATAGGTCCGCTTTCCCTTTACTCATCAACAGAGTTGGTGCAATTCCAATGAAAATGCCAGATGCATTTTTCCTTGAACATGACCAAACTTATTCTGAAATGTATTTGGAAGAAAAAAGGTCAGAAACAGCAAACATGCCCTGAAGAACAACATATCAGAGGGCTCATCATATCAGATAATACTGTATAAAAGCTACAGCCATTTAGGAGAGCCTGGCAGGCTTAGTTGGTGGAGTGCGCAATTCTTGATCTCAGTTGTGAGTTTGAGCCCCAGCTTGGGTCTAGAGGTTACTTAAAAATCTTAATGTTTATTTATTTTTGAGAGGGGGGTGCAGAGAGAGAGACACACACAGAATCCAAGGCAGGCTCCACGCTCTGAGCTGTCAGCATGGAGCCTGACTTGGGGTTTGAAGTCAAGAACTGTGAGATCATGACTTGAGCTGAAGTTGGAGGCTTAACTGACTGAGCCACCCAGGTGCCCCTACCTACTCCTATTTTTAAAGATGAGCTCAAAAGAAAACCTCTTTGGAGAAGTTTCATTAATCTAAAACCCAGAGGTGAGAAGTCATGCTTTGCTCTATTTTGTGTCTCTTGTATTTTCTCTGGCATGCCATTACAGCTTTCACTGTTGTATCACAAGTTATTAGCTCCCTGTTTTTCATGTTAAAATAAATTAGGAGTGTGTGGGTAATATTTAATCCATACATTTTTTAATGAGTTTGGGATTTATAACTTTTTTTTTTAACATTTATTCATTTTGGGAAAGAGATAGAGTATAAGGGGGGGTGGGCAGAGAGAATCCTTAGCAGGCTCCAGGCTCTGAGCTGTCAGCACTGAGCCCGACCCGGGGCTCGAACCCAGGAGCGGTGAGATCATGACCTGAGCTGATGTTGGACGCTTAACCGACTGAGCCACCCAGGTGCCCCAAAGAGAGAATAATTTAAATAGCAAGTTTGATTTAGAGGAAACACTGAAAGACAAAGACACTGCGTGTTTAATATGTACCAAAGGCATGCTTTATAATTTTCACTTGAAAAAATTTTAATTTCTGGGTCAACCTGCTGAAAAATAAGGAGAAATTTCCTAAAGAAGTCGCTGCACCTATAATACTTGGAAAATAAAACCCAGGTTTCTCTCATAGAACTTGGAATAAATTTGTTATAATTTGACTCCCACAGTTGTAATATAAAACATAAATACCATTAAAAGCAAACAATGAGGCCATAACCTGCATCTGTTTGCAATTAATATCCTTAATAGGACAAGCTGAGAAAAAAAGTGCGTAGACCCACATTCTCAAAAAACACTAAAAAATGGGTTAATCTTATTGGCAACAAAAAAATTTTGAGGGGAAAAAGTATTATACCAAGAAGTAAATATAAAGAAATGTTAATCAGTGCTAGAGAACATACTATATTAAGGCAGATACTCTTATTACTTGTCAGGGAGACTATAAATTGGTATGTTTTGGGGAGTGTGAGTTGCATGCAAAGCCTGGAAATAGCCAAATTTAGAAATCAGTCCTACTGAAATAATATGAAATACATAAAGATGTTCACTGTTATCTGTAATAGTGATAAACTGGGAGAAAAAGACCTCTAAATAAATATACATACACTAAAGGGATGACTAAATTAAGGTTTATCTCTATAAAACTTTTTTTTTAACTTTTCAAATGTTTATTTTTGAGAGAGAGAGAGACAGCGTGAGCAGGGAAGGGCCAGAGAGAGAGAGGGAGACACAGAATCTGAAGACAGGCTCCAGGCTCTGAGCTGTAAGCACAGAGCATGACACGGGCTCAGATGCGGGGCTCAAACCCAGGAACCGTTAGATCATGACCTTAGCTGAAGTCAGACTGAGCCACCCAGGTGCCCCATCTATGAAACTGTTTAAAAGGCTATTATCCTGAGACCTTTATTATACTATGTATGAACTAACTAGAATTTAAATAAAAATTTGAAACAAACAAAAGACTATTATTCTTCTAGTTCTCATTAACATGTGTAAGTTTACATTGTTTTACAAGGACATGATCCTAATCTAGCTTGTTTTCATTATTTTACTCCTAGGGTCAAGAATAAGGCCTAGCATACAATTTTTTTAATTAAAAAGGTTTTTTAAATTAAAATTATTCTTTTTAATTTTTTTAAAATATTTCTTTTTGAGAGAGAGACAGAGTGGGAGCAGGGAAGAGGCAGAGAGAGAGGGAGACAAAGAATCTGAAGCAGGCTCCAAGCTCTGAGCTGTCAACACAGAGCCAGATGCAGGGCTGGAACCCACACACCGTGAGATCGTGACCTGAGCCAAAGTCGGATGCTCAACCCACTGAGCCATCCAGGTGCCCCTAAAACTATTCTTCTTAGAGCAGTTTTAGGTTCACAGCAGAATTGAGGGGAAGGTACAGAGATTTTACCTAGATCCCCAATTGATGAACCTATATCAACACATCATAACCACCCAAAGTCCATAGCTTACATTAGGGTTCACTCTTGGTGTTGTACGTTTTACGGGTTTATAATGACATGTATCCATTATTATAACAACATAGAGTATTTTCACTGTCATAGAAAAATCCTCTGTGTTCCTCCTATTCATCCTTCTTTCCATCCCAACCCCTGGCAACCACTGATCTTTTAACTGTCTTATACAGCTTTGTCTTTTCCAGAATGTCATATGGTTGAAATCATACAGTATGTAGCCTTTTCAGATTGGTTTCCTTCACTTATTGATATGCATTTAAGGTTCCTCCATGTTTTCTCATGACTTGCTAGACCATTTTTTTTTCAGTGCTGAATAATATTCTATGGCCTGGAGGTACCAACTTATTTATCTATTTACCAGTTGAAGGACATTTTGGTTGCTTCCAAATTTTGGCAATTATGAGTAAAGTTGCCATAAACGTCTGTAGGCAGGTTTTTGGGTGGACATATTTTCAACTCCTTTGGATAAATACCAAGGAGGGCAACTGCTAAATGGTTCAGTAAGAGCATGTTTAGTTTTTATAAGAAACTGCCAAACTAACAAGTCTCCCAAAGTGGCTGAAGCACTTTGCATTCCCACCATCAGTGAGTAAGAGTTCTTATGCTCCACATCCTCCCAGCATTTGGTGTTGTCAGGGCGATGGATTCTGGCCATCCTAATAGTGTGCAGTGTACATACATTTTTAATAAAAACTTGGTAAATGAACAAAAAATAATGTTCAGTGAAAAATATAAAACTACGAGATTTCTGTAAAAAAAAAATCTGTGTAGAAAAAGAACTGTAATGACACACAACCAAATGGGAAAAGCGGTCATGGGCATTTGTTAAAAAGACAGCTTTATTGAGGTATAATTTTACATATGTAAAATTCACCCATTGTCTGTGTACAGTTCAATTATACTTATACAGTCGTGCAAGTATCACCATAGTCCAGTATCATGGTCAATTTTTGTTTTCTCAGTCCATCTTTTCTGTATGGAAAAGGAGGATGGCCTCTTCACTGGTAGTTGGTGGCGTTGAACCCTAAAATTGCCTATAAAACTATTTTCTAGTCTAATGCTCTGAGTATCTCTTCAGTTTGACATACGCATCATTCTAGGACAAAATGGATTTTTAAAAGCATCAGGAAGGTCCATTACTACCTTGAGTAGTAAAAGATTAAGGGTTGAGCAGGCATGATACAGCCTAGAATCTGTTTGGTGTCCCACAGTAAGATTATTCTTTGTCCATTTAGCATATAAAAAGGCTCCATATAATAATGAGCACAGTCGCAGTTCCCAACGGAAATGCAGGTATTGAAAGCAATGAAATGTGAACATATTTCTTGCGCTCAATTCTGCGGGCAGTGAAGTACGTAAGCTGAGGACGTCCCCCAACCCACGACAGTCCACAGGCTGGGGCCCCGGAATCTCCGCGAAGTGCCCACAGTAAGGACCTTCGGTGTATTCGCTTAGTTCCCTACAGCAGAGAACCCTTCAGGAAGAAGCCGACTGAGATAGGCCGGCACCTAAACACCCTTCCTAGCCCCGGCTCCCAGCACCCCGCCTACAGCCTCCTACCTGCAGAGAAGCAGAGCAAGGACAGCCGGTGCCGCAGGCGGGCCAAGCCTAGCACAGTGGGAGCAAAGAACATGGCTTCATCGTCGGGGTGCGCGATCACCAGGAGGGTCCTGCTTCCGTCTCCTGGCACGCCAGCCGGCTCCTGACTCTTCACGCGTACCCAAGAGTCCCAAACCCGGAGGAAGCCCCATCCTAGGGCCGCCGCGGCCAAACACAGAAAAGCCACCGCTTCCATGCTCTGTAGGTGGCACTGCGCCTGCGCAGGAGGAAGGCCGCCTCAGACCCAGACTCCGGCGGGAAAACTCCGCTCGCTGAATTTGCGTTCCGAGTTTAAGTCGGTCTTGCGGGCCAGAGGTTTTAGACGGGTTCCTGCTGTGGTTTTATAAGGACGCCTCCCAAACCTTCTTTATCTAGTTTTCTCTACTTTAAGCAGCATCTACGACGCCTTTTTGCCTTTTCGATTTCGGAGACAAACCCCTTGCAGTCCACTTTTCTATCCTTGTCCTTAGCGCCATGGGTTTAAAAAGAAGCTTTTGAAATACCCTCCCTCCCCATCGTGAGTTCCTTCCTCTCTTCAATGCACCATTTTGTAACTCAGATCTTAAAACGCGTGACTTTCTCATAATTGTATGGTTAGCTCCTTATCCTGATGAACTGACTTTGTTTTTCCTTCTTAACTTTGGGATGTGGAGTGGTGGCTCCTCTGAAGGAAGAGCATACGGTTACGAGGAACCGTCCAGTCACTTCTGTAGAAGAGTAGGGCCGAGAGAGCGCACTTCGTAGTCGCGAGGGCCACAGGCTCTTCCGACGAGTGTGACTTTAGATTAAGGAACGACAATCATGGACAGATCAGCATCGCCTGACATATCAGGGAAGTCCCGCTGCGAATTACAGCCGCGGCCCCGGAAAGTGTCCTGGCTAGGTCCGACGTGCCCCCTTCTGGCTCCCAGCACTGGGGACCTGACTTCCCTCCCAGAAGCCCGGCGCCCGAGCAGGCGGCCGCCGTCCCGTCGGGCCGCGGAGGGGTCGCAGGGCCCGAGGCATGGCCTTGGATCCTTCCTTTTCCCATGCCCTGGGGGAAGGCCCCGAGCGCGCCGGGACCAGCCGACTGGCGGCGGGCGTCCCGGCCCGAGTGCTCGGTGGCAGCGCGCTGGCTTCGGCCGGGCGCGGCGCGGCCCCAGCCCGTCTCGGCTCGAGGGGACCGCTGCCGGCAGGCCGAGGGGAGACCTGAGGGGCCCTGGCGTGAGGTCGACCCAGGAAGCTCGACCGAGGTAGGAGCCGCGCTCGGCCAGCGGAGGGAGTCGGTCTCCCAGCCCTCCGGAAGGAGGAGGAGCCGGCACCGGAGCCGCCTTAGCCGCGGCTGCCCGAGCCGGGGGGAGGGAGAGGGGTTGAGTCAAGATGGCGGCCAAGGTGGCGAAGCAGCAGCGGCGGCGGCGGCGGCGGCTGGAGTGAGCTCCCGGCTCGCCGCGCCGAGCGAGGTTCCGGGGTTGGGACGCGCGCCGGGGCCGCGTCCTGCTCCTCAGGCCCGAGGCGCGCCGGCCACCACGCTCCGCTAGCTCCCGGTGAGTAGGCCCCGGCGCCCGTAGCCCCGGCCTCCGGGCCCCCCTCGCTCCGGGGCTCCCGAGGGCTCTCCGGGCGCCGGCCGCAGGAGCGGCTTCGCGGCCGGGCGAGGGGCGTCGCGGGCCGGTGGGTCGGGACCCGCCGCGGACGCCCAGCCTCTTCCCCTCGGCCGCCCGGGGCGAGTCGGGCGCGGCGCGGAGCCGGGGCTGGGCGAGTGGAAGAGGCTTATGGAGTTTGGAGGAAGAATGGGCTGCGGCCGGCCGGGTGTCCTGTGGGGAGGGGGCGTGCGGACCTGCGGGCCGACTGAGGGAGACCCGCAGGGCCGGGGGACTCCAGGTGTGGCCGGCGCAGGTGGCGGGCCTGGGCTCACTCTGAGGCGGAGTTGGTGGCCGTCTCGGGAGTGTGGAAGGGCTTAGGGAGGGTGACAGCGATGGACAAGTGCGTGAAGAGCAAACTAGTTCACCTTCTAACCACACCACTTCGGGGTGTAATGGCGAAGGGCGGGTCGTGGTGGAGACGGCAAAGATCGGAACCCTATACCTTCTGCCTGTGATTATTGGACTCGTACTGTGTGAAGTCGATGAATTCTGTTTTTTTTTTTTTTTTTTTTTTTTTAGAGGAAGAGGGATTTGAGAAACTGTAATTGAGAAACCGGTCTTAATGGAGAGGAGACCGAATTCTTGGATTTAACTGGATTAGGTATGGTCGTGCCTTAAAGGTGTGGATGGGAGTGAGTGATATTTATGAACAGTGTTTGCTCAGGAAGGGTCAGTTCTTTGCCTGCTATCGCATGCCATAGTGCCACTTTCAACAGAGTTAACCTTGGACAGCTGTGGTGTAGGTAATTCTAATCTTCGGGATTAGTATATTCACCTGCATCGGATTGGCTTCCCTAATTGTATCCTAATTGTATTGAAATTTACCTTCCTTGTGCGCATCCTGGGGAGGCAATGATGGGAGGCCGAACACTGAGCCAAGAGCAACAGGCCCGGGATTTTAAAATGCCAATAAATACTCATTCATTCCTTCAACATATCTTGATCAATAGCTACTGCTGATAGGCCAAATGTGATTGTCCCTTCAATAGCTGGAGAGCTGATGGCATTATTTGCTTTTTCATAGTTAAAAAAATTGTCTTAATGTACCCTTTCATTAAGATATTTATTGGCCAAACCAAGTGGCCCTGGCTCAGGAGCAGATGGAACAGTTTTAGGATTTTATTTAAAAATGGGTAAAGATTACTGAAGGAATAAACACAAGTTGTTGGAGAAAGAAATATTGTTTGTATTTGCTCATTCTGTTAAATCCTGGTGGAAACTTATTTGTTCATTTTAATATTTATAGTACACAATTGCCTTCCTTTAAGCACACCTGTCAGTGTAAATCAAGGTTAACACACGTATATAGAAATAATATGCACATACTTACGTACATACATAAGAATGGGATTACTTGCAACACCAAAATACTCTTTCCTTTTACAAAAGGCTTACCATATGTTGAACTACTCCCCCAGAGAAGATATAGTATAGAGAGTCCTGATTCTAACTTTTACTGACTGTGACATTTTGGAACTTGATTGACCTTTCTGTGCTTCAGTTTCCTTATCTGCGGTGGTAGGGAAGCATCCACTGGCCCAGGAGTGGCTGCTGTGAGCCTAAGAAAGTTAATCATTATGAAATTGCTTTAAACAGGTTGAAAGGGTGATGCTTCTGTGAGATACTGACAATTTCCTTGGACTCCTGAAATGCTTATCTGCGAATCTCTCATGGCAGTCACGCTTTCTACTTGTATTTAGGTCTTTACGTACCAGTTTTATCTCCTTTTGAGGTTAGGATAAGCCCTTCTCAGATTTTATCTTTACATTCAAGGCACCGTGTAGGACAGTAATTTTCGGTGTAGGATATTGACACTGCAAATGTTTGTTGAACGGATAAACATTGTATTCTAATTAGAAAAACATGTTTACATTTACAACTTACCTG
Source organism: Mungos mungo (assembly GCA_004023785.1). Taxonomy (NCBI): domain Eukaryota; kingdom Metazoa; phylum Chordata; class Mammalia; order Carnivora; family Herpestidae; genus Mungos; species Mungos mungo. Next base: position 69,577 of record PISW01000422.1, on the reverse strand, counting down.
AATAGGCCTGTTATCTCCTAGGACATATCTTTATAGCTGTGATTTCCTTCATGGCCTCAGAGGAGGACCTGTTTTTAAATGAATATCTCGTTGGATGAAATCACAGAGTGAAACTTAAGTATTTGGTGTACCCACATGAGTTTTAAAAACAAAATACTTGAAGTTAACTCCGAGTTTAATTGAGTAAAAGTTGGTTCCAAGGCTAGGCAAATGTAGTCAAGTTCTTTTAAGCTTTTTTTTTTATTTTAAATTTGGGACGTGGTGAGGTTTTTTTGTCCTTGCTGCTTAGGAAGCAAAGGCTTTTGAATAGGCCAGGGATTGATGTAGGTAAATGTCAGGCTATTTGTGTGTGTGTGTGTGTGTGTGTGTGTGTGTGTGTGTTGTTACTCAGTTTTAATTGTATTTTGTGATCTGTCTTAATTGCAATTTCAGCTTCCTGTTGATGTCTGGGAATGATAGAGGTCTAGTGTTATTTACTCTGTCTTTTCTGACTTCAGATGTTGCATTTTACTAGAATACATACAAAGAAGTAGTAAAGCTTGACTGGAATTTATTCTGTCTGGATATATTTGTTGATTAGAGATCCTTATATAGTTCATTCACTTGTTCAACTGGTGTGTTCAGGTACATTTTTGTACTTTTTTGTTCAGGGTACATTACTAAATGCTGTAAAGGGATAAAGCTGAGCAGATCAATTATGTGCACACATAACTCTGTCTCTAGATTGCCTGATGTTTTGTCCTTTTCAGGTTTGAGGATGCAAGAAGTACCTTTAGACTGATAGTCAAGAAAACATTCTGTGTATTTCTTTTTCTGTCAGGGCCCAGAAGTATTGAAAAGCTATGAAAAGCTTCTGTCATGTAGCAGTCACTGTATGTAGGGCATCTGTTTTTTATTTGGTATTCTTGTGGTGGTGGTTTTCCTTGAACATTTTTACTGTTCTTCTACAGTTTTTTTTTCTACCCCAGAAGCTTGTGTGGTCAAAATATTACGTGGATAGTCTACAGCTACAGCCAACTTTTGTTTGTTTGTTTATTCTCTTTGCATTTGAAAGTGAGATTATACAGAGCCATATGAGTGTTCTATGGAATTCTGCAGTTTTATTCCTCCTCCATGTGTGCTACTGTTATGTTACTTTTACTTAAAAGGGATCTCGGGGCCCGTGGGTGGCTCAGTCGGTTAAGCGTCTGACTTCAGATCAGGTCATGATCTCAGAGTTTGTGAGTTTGAGTCCTATGTTGGGCTCTGTGCTGACAGCTCAGAGCCTGGAGTCTGTTTCAAATTCTGTGTCTCCCTCTCTCTGCCCCTTCCCCTGCTCGAGCTCTGTCGCTCTCTCTCAAAAATAAATATTAAAAAAAAAGTGATCTCAAAATAAATCTAAATTGGTTAAAATAAAATTTAATAATGTATAGAATTATGAGAGATAGAGTCATATATTATCTAGTTTTACCTCTTATTTGTGAGTAAACTGAGGGCTGCAGAAGTGAAGTGATTTGCCTAAATTATTGTAGTCGGGCAGTGGTAGAAGCCAGTCTCCTGACATTGGTGTGTAGGGCTCATTCCTTTACACCATCTTGTCCATGGGATGATTCAGTGTGATGATGGGCAGTTAGTTAAAACAAAAATCAGGGTGGATGGGGAATGAGAGATTGCTTTTTCAGCTTAGATCTTCAGTTTAAGTTATTTCTTAGCTTTAAATTTCCTCAATGAAAATATAGGTTGAAAAAATTAGTGATTTACATCAGTAATAAGATCACCAGGAAATAGTTTGCTTAATTTTTAATTTGCTGTGATTGAATATCTTCTTAAACAAAAATGTCCTTAAGGTTATCTGGATCTAATGATCTTTCATGGAATTTAAGTATTATAATAGTAGAAATTTTATTATGTCTATGGTTAGGTACTTCTGAGAGCCAAACACGTTAAGTTATTTTATAAATTAGCTACTGCTTGCTTCACTTTCAAACTTTTGGATTTTTTTCTTTTTAAAGAATGAAGAGGGCGCCTGGGTTGCTCAGTTGGTTAAGCATTAGACTTCGGCTCAGGTCATGATCTTGTGGTCCATGGGTTTGAGCCCCGCCTCGGGTTCTGTGCTGACAGCTCCGAGCCTGGAGCCTGCTTTGGATTCTGTGTCTCCCTCTCTCTCTCTCTGCCCCTTCCCTGCTTGAGCTCTTTCTCTCTCTCAAAAATGAATAAACATTAAAACAAATTTTTTTAAGTATAAGGGACAGTTGTTAAAGCTTAGCTAAATAGCATGAACGTAAACTATTTTTTTTTTAAATTTATTTTTAAAGAGAGAGAGCACAAGCGGTGTGAGGAGAGAGGGAGAGAGTCTCAAGCAGGCTTGATGCTCAGCACAGAGCTGAACATGGGGCTTGATCCCACAACCCTGGGATCATGACCTGCGTTGAAATCAAGAGTTGGACGCTCAGCCGACTGAGCCACCGAGGTGCCCCGAACTGTATTTTTAATGCTCTGTTGAAAAGTGCACAGGTAGTATTAGTTTTCTGTAGTACTTATGCCATAAAACATATTTTAGAGGAAGAAGCATGTTCTTTTTCAACTGATGTCCTCACATGAATACTGACGCATGTCATATTTATTCCATTTGGTCTGTTAGATAATATGCCTATTTTGCCCATGTGCCTTACTCTTCTGAAATCTACCACATCTAAATTCTGCCTATATTTTGAGTGTTTAATCACATATTACTTCAGCCAGGAAGTCTCCCTCCTACTCCCTCTTCTTCAAAGATGTGTATTTTTCATTCTGGAAGTTCTTAATGCTTTGCTTATGCCTCTATTATAATATAGTTATTTATGGACATGTCCATTTAATTCCTGCTGTGCCGTAAGCTCATCGGGAGCATGTCTGTATCTCCTGTCTGCCCCTGCTCCCGGAATAACACTGCACCCAGGAAGGGTGTGATTGAAATCTGTCGGATGCATAAACAACCTAGCTGCCAGTTACTTGGTAGGGTTGTTGAAGAAGCTGATTGATACACATGTGGGAACTTGATGAATAGTTTATGTAAATTTAAAACCAAGTAGAAGTTTACCAGTGTCAGTGAGAGAAAATGTCTATGCTCCATGAAATATCACAGCATTTCTTTAAAAATATATTTTTATCTGTTTACTGGGATTTTGGATTAGAAGAGTAAGTAGAGATGGGATTGGTTTATCTGACTATTTGTATTTCCACATGATGTTAGAACAAGAATATATTAGTTTATATATTCAGGGAATTTTGGAATAGTTTTCCATGGTAGGAAAAACATATTTGGATTAGTTTGTTTTTAGGATTATTATGAAATACCCTTGACAGTTTCCTTTGAAAGAATAGTACTGATTAGCTTTATATCAAAAATTAAATCTTTAAGTAGACTAGTCAAGAGCAAAGGAGGAGAAAAGTCAAGATGACCAAATTATTTTGATCCCCCCATCCAGTGTCTACTTGAGGAATAAAACTTGGGCTGGGTTTTCTGTTTTTGTTTGGTTATATTTGAATAAACTGATATCAATCCAAAGTAAGTTGAGGTTACATTTTTCTAGGAAAATTGCACTCTTAGTTTGGTTTTGAGGGTCATCTTTCTGATTAAATTTGCCTCTCCCCCCATACTTGTGTTTAACTGGCAGACTCTTTTCTTGACATTTTAGTTGTCATACACAGTTCAGAATCAGAGCAGTCTGTTTTAGTTCATTTCCCTTGGCAATAGCGTATAGATTTGTATAGATTGTATAATTTGAAATGTTAGTTTTAAATTGTAATTATCATGTCTTTGAATGCCTGTTCAAAGATGTTTAACTTTATATTACTTTTGATTAAGTTCTTTTAATTCAGTTTTGAATTACAATAACTTCTATGTATTTGGAATGAAACCAAAACTTGTGCTTTCTAGGAGTTACAGCCTAAAATATACACAGTGTAATATACCAGATGTAGGGAGTATATAGTCCATTAACTGTATGTGTGTGGGTGTATATGTTGGGGGTAGGGGGGAGAGAGGGGAGGATGGAACTGAACAGAGCAGGAGGGGAAGGATGGAAGGAGGAGTTGCTGTATATTCACACAAAACCATTTTAGTGAGTGCAGGAGGATGTGTTATTTTAGAATATTTGTCTTTCATCTATTATAAGTAATACGTTATTTTACAGAAGCATAATGTAGAAGTACGTAGAGAAACTGAAAGTACCACTTCCTAGATGTAATCTTCTAAGTGTTGCATATTCTTTCAAATTTCTTTTTTTTTTTTTTTGGTGGTGTGATTTCCTGTATTATGGGATTGTCACATATTCTTTCATATACTACTGTTGCAAGGTGGTATATTTAGAGGTACTTCTATCATTAATGGTTATATAGTATTTCACTTATGAAAATATGATTTGTTTAATCAGTTTGTAGCTAGTCGTGTTTTCCACCCTCCAGAAAAACAAAGCTGAGGTGAATTGTGTGCATTTATTTTGTATACTTGTGCAAACAGTTTATAGGATAGATTCCAAAAATGGAATTGCTGTAAAATGAATAGTGTGGATTTGGGAAGATACTGACACAAGTGTATGAGTATGTCCCAAGCCCTGGCCAGTACCGGATGTTACAAATTAAAATATTTTGACCATTTAAGACGGTGGGGGTAGGGTGGAGTGTTTCTAATAGACTTTTTATGGATTGCTACTGAGGTTGGGCATTTTTTTAATGAGGGAAATTGTATTTCTTTTATAAATAGCTGCTTTTGGTTATTTTTTGATGGAGTTATTGGTCTTTTTCAGATTGATTTGAAGAGCTCTTTATATATTAAGGTATTCACTTTCTGTAAATATAAGTGTGCTCTACCGCCCCCCCACCCCCAGCTGTTCTTTTGTGTTATTCTGTAGTCCAGTATAGCCAACCCTGCACATGTGCTGGCTGTGTGACCTTGGGCATGTTACCCAACCTCTCTACGCCTTAGTTTCCTTATTTTTAGAATGTAGATAATATAAATAACATTTGCTGGCATGTAGTGAATAATAAATGTTAGCGGTCTTCATTATTAGTCTATATATGGTTTCTGGGTTTTATGCTCTACTTAGAAAGATCTCCTTACTTTAAAATTTAAAATATTCACCCATCTATTAAACTAAAAAAGTAAAGGGAGGAATAGTATTGTATAGCATGCTAATGCTTGCTTTAAAGAGGAAAAAACGGGCTCATTTGGAAAAGCATACAACTCTTGATGTCAGGATTGTGAGTTTGATTCCCATGTTAGGTGTAGAGATTACTTAAATAACTTAAAAAAAAGAAGTAATGTATACATATATGCTTGTATGTTACAGGATATTTCTCAAATGAAACCCAAGAAACTGGTGATGTTGACTGTTTGAGACATATGATTGAGAAGGCTTTTTAAAAAAATGTTTATTTTTGAGAGAGAGAGAGGGAGGGAGGGAGGGAAAGAGTGAGTTAGAGGGGGAGGAACAGAAAGAGAAGGAGAAGCAGACTCCAGGCTCTGAGCCAGCTGTCAGCACAGAGCCCAATGCGGGGCTTGAAGTCCCAAACTACGAGATTGTGACCTGAGCCGAAGTTGGACACTTAACTGACTGAGCTACCCAGGCACCCCTGAGAAGACTTTTAATTATATACCTTTTTTGTATTTTTAAGACCAAGACTCCCTCAGATTTTAATTTAATACTTTCATGGGGTTTTTTTTTTATGTGTTTTTTTTTTTTAAATTTTTGAGAGACAGAGACAGCATGAGCAGGGGAGGGTCAGAGAGGGAGGGAGCTACAGAATCCGAGGACAGGCTTCAGGCTCTGAGCTGTCAGCACAGAGCCCAACCTGGGACCCGAACCCACAAACCGTGAGATCATGACCTGAGCTGAAGCCGGGCGCTTAATCGTCTGAGCCACTCAGGCGCCCTGAACTTTCATGTTTTTTTTTTTAAAGTTTCCCATTAGCTTCTAATTTTTTGATCCATCTGGAATTTATTTCTGGTATAGGAAGTGAGGTAGAGCTCTCTGTTTTGGGGGGCATATGTGTGCATGTTTCCTCCCCAAATAGTGGGCCAGTTATGTCAGCACTGTTTAGTGAATAATTCACCGTTTGTCCCACTGATTAGATTTGCAGCGTTTGTCATTTACTAAACATGTTTGGAACTGTTTCTAATTTATTATGTTCTTGATCTCTTGTATATACCATATCCTTTAAATTACTATTGTTTTGTGATTTACTACTGATAGAGTTAGTCACCTATTCATTGCTCTGTTTTTTTCAGACTTTGACAATTCTGGCCCATGTGTCTTCCAGATGAACTTTAGATTATTCTGTGAAGTTCAAAAAGACATCTTGCTGAGATTTTTGGGGGGAGAATACTGAATATTGATTAGGAATATCGAATTTGTAGGTTAATTTTGGAAGACTGACTTCATGTACTTCCCCTCCTTTTGTTAAAATGGAGTTTTTTCAATTTTCTTCAGTAGGTTTTCAAACCTTTCAAATAAGTTCTATCCATTTTTTATTTCTTTTGTTAAAAAATATGGTAGGGGAAAATATGGCAGGGACTCAGTTTATATTCTAGTGGAGGGGGACAGAATATAATGAAGTAAAACAGGTCCATTTCAAATTGTGATTAATCTGTAAAGGGACACAGAGGCTTATGTGGTTGAGAGTTGAGAGTGACTGATGGGAAGCCACCACCTATAGGGTGGTTGGGACTGGCCTTTCTGAGAAGATGACATTTGAACTGAAACTGTAAGTTTGATGAGGAGTCAGCCACATGAATGAGCCAGAAGAGCATTCCAGGCCGAGAGTAAAGAAGGACAGAGGCCCGAGGCAAGGAAGGTCCTGGCGTGGGATGAAGGGACTGGAAGGAAGCTCATGTTGCAAGGGCCTCCTGAGCCACTGGGAGAGGAAGCAGGCCAGATCAGGTGGGGTCTGGTGGGCCATGGTGAGCAGTTGGGGTTTTATTTGAAGCGCATGGTGGTAGCCCCTGGGGGAGAGGGGTGCTTAAGCAGAAGAGTGATGTGTTCTGATTTATGGTTTAAAAGATCATACGGCCTTCTGGGTAGAGAAAAGTATTGAAGTGGAAGTCTAGTTAGGCGTTTCTTGTAGCATGCTGGGTGGGGGGGTGTAGTGGGGATGGAAAAGGCTGGGAGGCTTGCGGGGCAGTGTGTGGCAGGAGGAGTGGGACTTGCCGCGTTGCTGTTGGAATGGGTGTTACTGAGAGCCACGCGCTGTTGTTGGGTGCTGGGGAGGCCCTGTGAGCGAAATGGAGATGGTCCCTGCCCCTCACATGCTTCTGGGCGCTTTGCTTTTTGTATAGCATTCAATACTTACTTTAATGTTTATTTACTTTTGAGAGAGAAAGAGAGTGAAGAGCACGATGAGGGTCCTGAGCTCACCAACAGTGAGATCATGACCTGAGCTGAAACCAAGAGTCAGACACTCAACCGACTAAGCCGCCCAGCTTCCTCTAGCGTTCAATAAATTTTAGGTCAGCTGCTCTTTTCCTATTTTGTTTTGGTATATGCCCTAGAAATAGAGTCTGCTCATTAGCTTTGTTTTACTTTGCTTCATAACATTTAGCAGTCTCTGTTAGTGGGTCAAAGGGGAGGCAGCACAACATGATCTTTAAAAGATCTGCCTGTGAGTTAAAAAAAATTACGTGGGGGGAGTTACTCAGGCTCTCAAAAGCCTTAATGAGGGGTAATAATGGAACTAGTGTGTTAGGTGAGCTGCTTGCCGGCCAAGCTCTTAGTATGCTGCCCAGGATGTAACACAGGCTCAGGAAATGGTAACTTTAAAAACTCTTCTCCTTAGGTATCGTCATATGTCTTAATTTTGGTCAAGCATCTAAGCTTATCATTTTTCTAATCTTGGATTACTGTTCTTTTGTGTGTTAATGGAAGAGAGAATTGGCAAAGAGAGTTGTCCATTTTGGCTTTGAAATCATTCATTCTTAGTTGAAGGAATGATTATTGCTCAATTCAGAGAATTAGTTCAATAGAGTGCAGCTGAACCACAAAGTGCTCATTGGCGTTGTTTCTACTACTGCTGTCTTGGGAAACTTCTCCTTTCTCACTTTAAGGTGAAAACAGCATTTTAGGTTTTCTAAGTTCAAGATTTACTTATTGAATGCCTATATTCTTAGGTTAATCAAAAAGTTATGCCTTATTAATGTGTTTCTTTCAATATCGTACTTGATTGGAGGTGGGATAGTTTAACCTGAAAGGTCGTTTTTTTTTTTTTAATTTTTAATGCTTTATTTGTTTTTGATACAGAGAGAGACAGAGCATGAGAGGGGGAGGGGCAGAGAGAGAAAGAGACACAGAACTGGAAGCAGGCTCCAGGCTCTGAGCTAGCTGTCAGCACAGAGCCTGACGCGGGGCTCGAACCCACGAACGTGAGATCATGACCTGAGCCGAAGTCGGAGGCCCAACCGACTGAGCCACCCAGGCACCCCAGAAAGGTCGTTTTTCTTTAGCTCCCATTCATTTGCCTTCTGAGTGACATGTCATAATGTCAAAGGAGGCTACAAGTAAAATAAATACCCTGTTAATGGCATTCCCCCAGAGTAGCTCTTTTGTTTTTTTGTTGTTGCTGCTGTTGTTGTTTTAAAGGGGAAAATGCTTTAGTTTATTTTACAGGAGAAATTTTAGTCCAGTTTAACACCTCTCTGATCTACAAATTACAGACCCCACTTAGATGATTCCTGCTGTCTGCTGGAGACTTGGCCTCTTAGATGGACTCAGGAGGTCTGCTTTCTCGAAGTCATGGCCAGTCTCGGAGTCTTAGGTGGCTGGGATAATCCAGGGAGGGGGTCCTTAGCCTCTCTTTGCTTAAAATGCTTTTGGATTTGGACTAGAGCTGGGCTGGTTTATGAGAATTAGTGTGACCTGATTTGTCTCAGTTTAATAACTAATATTTTGTTATGTGCAGTGTCACAAAAGCCATTCTCCTGTCCCATACGTCTGTATCAAAAGGTTTTATTCTTTGATCATTTAAAAGAAAATTGAATAGTGTGTTTCTTCTTCTGCTTTGGTGAAATGTGGGCTTCTCACTCTGTTGTGACCCTCAGTGGATTCATTCCTGCTTATCTGAAGAGGTATTCACGGTCCTGCCACAGTGAAGTATATTTTTAGCTATTTTTTCCAAGATAGCTTAGTCCACCTTGAAAACTTATCCAAGTACATTTTGGTTATGCAAAGATTGTAGGCCAAAAGCCAGGAGTTCCTAGTGAGAGGAGATTGGATTTTTATTTTATTTTATTTTATTTTCTTGAGGATTGTATTTGAAATTTTGTTGCAACAGAAGTTTCCTGTTGGGTAAATTGATGTGTGTCTTTTTTAATATGGGAAGATTAAAAAAGGAATTTAAATAGACCACTTTTATTTTACTACATTTTCTTGCCTGTTTACAAAATACAGGAGGCTAGTTTGGGGTTTATTCATAAAATGCAGATGAAATGTGCTCTTCTTGCTTATAACAATGGCTTCTAGTTTTAGTGTATTCTCATCCTAAAATATGGTTATGTATGTTTATGATATGAGGGGGTTGCACCGAAAACCTTGACTGTGTTTCTGAAACACTTCACAGAATTTTTACAGTGTGTGGAAGGAAGAAGAATAGGACTTGTGTTTGGCTGTCAAGTGTCAAGAATGTACCTGACCCTGAGTTAATGCGTTTGGGTGCTAAGGACTGAACATAAAATTTGAAACTGCCACCTAAGGTCTTTCCCCGTCAGCCTTAACTTTAAACTAGATTCTTTTAAAGACGGCATCTTGGTGAGCCCTGCCTGGCCTGAGGGTGGAAGGTGGGAGCAGGGAGGCTGCAGCCTGAAAAAATAGATTGTGAGGGTCCCCATTCTCACTGAACTGGAGTATTTCTCTTGTGCATATTTTTTACTTAACATTTGACTTCCATGTAAGATGTTTGAGGGGAAAGTCTGGTTAAAAGACAGAAAGTTCTAGGGGCGCCTGGGTGGCTCAGTTGGTTAAGCCTCCGACTTCGGCTCATCTCACAGTTTTTGAGTTTGAGCTCTGCGTCAGGCTGTGTGCTGACAGCTCAGAACCTGGAGCTGCTTCAGATTCTGTGTCTCTCTCTCTCTGCTTCTCCCTTGCTTGTCCTCTTTCTTTCTCTCTCTCTCTCAAAAAATAAACATTAAAAAAAAACAACCCTAAAAGTTCTGGACTATTGCTGTGTGTCTCATGAGTAAGTTTTGAGGAAGGAAGTCATAGGGGTCTCCAGGCTGCCTCTCTCGTGACTGAGGGGAGGGCCTGCTTTGACCGGTAAATTTGCGTGCCTATGAGGGCTAATCTCTCATTTCTCTGATATTTTGTTGCCTCTTGTGTTGGGCTGATAGTACCTGACTTTATATTTGAGATATTTAAGTTAAACTTCCCTGAAGTCAAGCATTAAAACTTGGATATTGTGAAGCACTACTGACAAAAGGGAAACATGGACAAATCATATTTGAGTGACCCTGAATACAGGTGTTGAACTCAGGGACTCCTCACTGCTGAAACTTAAAAAAAAACCAAAAATATAAACTCAAACACCCCAAAAGACATGGATGTCTCATCATATGGACCACTGTTGGAAAAAATTTGGATGACCTTGAGCTAAGATCTTTCCTTTTGCCTCAATTCCATTTATAGCTTTATTTACTTAAGATGTCTGAGTTGGGAGGAGAGCTCAGAGACCGATCATGTAAGCGTTTCTTTCTTTTTTCTTTTCTTTTTATAGATTTCATTTTTAAGTAATCACCACACCCAACATGGGGCTTAAACTTACAACCCAAGATCAAGAGTTGTATGCTTCACTACCTGAGCCAGCCAGGTGCCTCAGATCATGTAAGCATGTCTTAGGGGTGCAGATCAGAATTACTTGGAGAACATTTATAAAATATTCGTGAATGCTCATACTGTGAAATACTCTACAGCAATAGAAAGAATAAAGAGGCTCTTAAGGACTCATGAGAATGATTATTAAAGATATATTAATATAAATAAGATTTAGAACAGTATATATCTACTGTGCTTCTGCTTATATATCGGGGGAATTGTGTGTGTGTGTGTGTAGGATATTTCTTTTCATTTCTTCTTCTTTTTTTTTTTTTTTAAGTAGGCACCATGCACAACATTGGGCTTGAACGCATGGCCCTGAGATCAAGAGTTGCATGCGCTACCAACTGAGCCATCCAGATGCCCCTGTGTATGTAGAATATTTCTGAAGGATACTTTAGAAACTAGTAACTTTGGTTGCCTTCTGGAAGGACGGCTGGGTAGGAGCTGGGGGACCAGAGTGAGAAGATTTTTCTCTTTGTATTCTGTGGTACTTTTAAAAACTCTAAAACAAATACCACCACCACCACGTGTTGGCTTTTCCTTTTCCACCTGGAACACATGCAGGTGTATAGGAGGGGAATGTTGACCAAGTGGTTTTTTTTTTTTTTTTAATGTATTGGCTAGTTAGCTAGTATAGAGTATACAGTGTGCTCTTGGCTTCTGGAGTGGATTCCCATGATTCATCACTTACATACAACACGACACCCAGCGCTCCTCGTAACAAGTACCCTTCTCAGGGCTTATCACCCACTTCCCCTCCCCTGCCGCCAACCTCCCTTTGACTCTCAGTTGTCTGTGTTTAAGACTTTCTTAAGGTTTGGTTCTCTCTCAGTTTGTAACTTTTTTTTTTCCCTTTCCTTCCCCCATGATCTTCTGTTAAGTTTCTCAAATTCCACATATGAGTAAGAACATATGATACCTGTCTTTTTCTGACTGACTTATTTCACTTGGCATAATACCTTCCAGTTTCATCCATGTTGTTGCAAATGGCAAGATTTCATTCTTTTTCATTGCTGAGTAATATTCCAGTGTGTGTGTGTGTGTGTGTGTGTGTGTGTGTGTATAACATATATGTACATATATTATTTATTTTTCTTCATTCATCAGTTGATGGACATTTGGGCGCTTTGCATACGTGGGCTGTTGTTAATAGTGCTGCTATAAACATTGGGGTACATGTGCCCCTAAGAATCAGTACTCCTGTATCCTTTGGATAAATTCCTAGGAGTGCTATTGCTGGGTCATAGGGTAATTCTGTTTATTAATTAAAAAATTTTGGGGGGGTTTATTTATTTTTGAGACAGCATGAGCTGGGGAGAGGCAGAGAGAGAGAGAAAGACACAGAATCTGAAACAGGCTCCAGGCTCTGAGCTGCCAGCACAGAACCCGATGCGGGGTTCGAACCCACAGACTGCGAGATCATGACCTGAGCTGAAGTCGGTCACACATCTGACTGAGCCTCCCAGGCGCCCCTTTATTTTTGATTTTTTGAGGAACCTCCACATTGTTTCCAGGGTGGCTGCACTAGTTTGCATTCCCACCAGCAGTGCAAGAGGGTTTCCCTTTCTCTACATCCTCACCAACATCTGTTGTTTCCTAAGTTGTTCATTTTAGCCACTCTGGTGTGAGGTGATATCTCAGTGTGGTTTTGATTTATATTTCCCCGATGATGAGTGATGTTGAGCATCTTTTTATGTGTCTGTTAGCCATCTGGCTGTCTTCTTTGGAAAGTGTCTATTCATGTCTTCTGCACATTTCTTTACTGGATTATTTGTTTTTTGGGTGTTGAGTTTGGTAAGTTCTTTATAGATTTTGGATATTAACCCCTTATTTGATATGTCATTTGCAAATATCTTTTCCCATTATGTTGCTTGACTTTTAGTTTTGTTGATTGTGAACAGGTGGTTTTAATATGCAGTCGGTTGCATTGGTTCAGTAAACATCCTTTTGTATGTAAGTATAGTATGTGAGTTTCTTTAGAGTATGGACTGAAATTGCTTGGTTGTAATAAGGGTGGCATTTCAGATCAGTGTGGAATGACAGACATGTTCAGAAACGTTTTTGTTGGGATAATTAACTATCGGTAAAATATAGCCAGACTCCTACCTTAGCAATTTTTAGGGGAAAAAATTGGTGATTAAGGAGCTGAATATATATACATGTGTGTGCGTGTGTGCACACACACACACATATACATATATATATATATATACACACACACACATATGTAGAACACATATATATATGTATAACCTTGTATATATATACACACATATATATATATGTATAACCTTGAGTATAAGAGGGGAATATAGAGAATATTTTTTAAATTTGAGGTAGAGAAGGTCTTCAGAAATATGAAATGAGTTATGAATTCTGAAGAAAATATTTGTTACATAAAGGTAGAAAAGGGATTAATATTCAGAATACAGAGGGAGGTATTTCAGTTTCAAAACGTATACCAGCAAAACCATATGTCGCTTTCCCCTGCCCCTTCTCGGCCTGCCCCCCGCCATCCTCTCTCATTCTCCTTGGGCCTCCTTGCTCTGCCTCAGGACTTGTGTGGTTCCTCTCCGGTGGCTGCTCCTGTCCCTTCAAGGCGAGCTAGCTCTTTCTTCTCATCTTTCAAGCTTTGGCTCAAAAGTCATCTTAGAGTATAATTTGTTCCCCAAACTGGGACAGTTTTGAGAAGGAAATGGAGCATAATTAATAACTGCACTGGGACAATAGCTGTAAATTGTGTCTGTTTCAGGAAATCAGGGCATAGGGTCATCCTAGCTGAGATTGGCTTTCTATGATCACTCCATCAGAAATGTCTCCCTTTATCCCTTCTCTCCCGTCTTTTTTTTTTTTTTAAACTTTGTTTTGTGTGTGTGTGTGTGTGTGTGTGTGAGAGAGTGAGCATGAGCAGTGGAGGGACAAGGAGAGTGAATCCCAAGCAGGCTCTATGCCAAGCGTGGAGCCCAACAAGGGGCCTGAACTCATGAACTGTGAGATCATGGCAAGTGAAATCAAGAGTCAGGTGTTTAACCGCCTGAGCCACCGAGGCCCCTTTTACCCATCCTGTTTGATTTATAGCACTTTATCATATTATCTTGTGATGATTTGTTATTTCTGTGTGAAATTTGTGATTTCTGTGTCACTTCACAGTAAGATGGTGTATCTTGGTCACCATTCAATACCAGTGCTTAGAACTGTCTTGGTACATAGTAGGGTGCTGCTCAATAGATATTTGTTGAATATGTAACGTTTCTGCCTTTGGTCTTAAAATCTTATGAATATATGACAGGCACACTTGAAAAATTGGTTACAAATGTTGTACACAAATCATACTTGTATAAAATGAAATGTTCTCATGTATGTGGTCTTCTTGTGGCATACTATAAATAAAATCTGCTATAAACTAAATTTTTTAAAAAATAATTTTCTAAGCTGATGTATAGGATATTTAGGGCAATTCCTTGAGAAACATTCTCAAGCATTCATCTTTGGGTATCTGTGTACTGAATAATCAAATGAGTTCCTAGAAGTGGAATTGCGGTGATAGAGGATATGCATATTTTCTTTTTCTTTTTTTTTTTTAAGTTTATTTATTTTGAGAGATGGCACAAGCCAGTGGGGAGGTTGCCGGGGGCGGGGTCGGGGGTCGGGGGTGGGGGGGAACTGAATCTCAAGCAGGCTTTCATTATTCATGCAGAGCCTGATGCAGGGCTTGAACTCACGAACTGTAAAATCATGACCTGAACCAAAGTCCAGAGCCAGACACTTAACTGACTGAGCGCCCCCAGGTGCACCAAGGATGTATGTATTTTCAAGGCTTATTATGTATATTTCCTTTCTTCTTTAGAGAGCAATTTGTGCCCATTTTACACACACACGGGTCGTGTGTCAAAGAGTGCTTTTCTCCTCAAACTTTTACCAATAGGAGGTATTATTTGTAATATTTTGCCAATTTCCTTGGAAAGAGTGATCCTATTTTTCTGTGATTATTGATGAAGTTGACTTCATTAACTTTTTCCTTTGTTAATCCCATATTTCAGTCATGTCTTATATTTCCATTGTGATCATTTTTTTTCTTACGGATTTGTAAGAAATAGATTTATTTGTTATATCAAAGTTTTGCTGTTTTATTTTTTCTAGTTTGTAGTTTGCTGTTTTAGTATACAGAAAAATAAAACAATATATTTTAGAAGGCCAAGATACCCGTCTTGTTTGTGCTTTTTGGGTTGTGCTTAGGATGTCCTTCTCTGTTCTTAGTTTATATATGTATTTCTTTTAGCCTTTTTCAAAGTACTGTAAATGTTACCTGGTTTTTAAAGGACCTCAGATTGTAAATCACTATATTAGTGTCCTTAATTTTTTTCTTTATCCTAAGAGTTGGCGAACAAATTAAAGGGAAAATAAGCGAATAGTAATTTCTGTAAAGTGAGGTCTCCAGGGGAAAATTTAGGCAGAAACCAAAGACTTATTGGATGCACTAACTCTAATACTGTAGTATCTCATTAAAAAGATGTCTTTGTGGATAAGATGTTATTTACCTCCAAGATTAAAGAAAAATTGCTGCTAATTAGACCATATAATGCCATTTTTTTTAAAGATGCATATTGACTTTAGAGGTTTTAATGTTTGTTTTTATATTTTAGAGAGGGTACAAACAGGGCAGGGGCAGAGGAGAGAGAGGGAGACAGAGAATCCCAAGCAGGCTCTGCTCTGAAAGCAGGTTTTAAATTCACAAACCATAAGATCATGACCTGAGTTGAAATCAAGAGTTAGATGCTTAATTAACTGAGCCACCCAGGTGCTCTGACTTTAGTGTTCTTAAGATGTGGACACTGGTGGTTATTAGATTCTGTGAAATGTGGCATGTTAACTTAGACTGCTATACAAACATTTTCTTTTATTAAAAATATTTTTTAAAGGTTTTTCTTTCCTTCTTTTTTAATGTGTATTTGTTTTTGAGAGAGAAAAACTCAGAGCATGAGCAAGGGAGGGGCAGAGAGCAAGGGAGACACAGAATCTGAAGCAGGCTCCAGGCTCCAAGCTGTCAGCACAGAGCCCAATGCAGGGCTCGAACTCACAAACTGTGAGATATGACCTGAGCTGAAGTCGAACACTTAACCGACCGAGCCACCCAGGCGCACCAGAGGTTTTTCTTTTTAATCTCTCTACCCAACATGGGGCTGAAATTCATGACCTGGAGATCAAGAGTTATATGCTCTTCTGACTGAGCCACCCAGGCGGCCCTGCACAGTCATTTTTTAAAATTTTATTTATTTATTTTGAGAGAGCAAGTGAATGGTGGAGGGGGGTGGCAGAGAGAGAGAGAGAGGGAGAGAATCCCAAGCAGGCTCTACACCGCCGGTGCAGAGCCAGATGCAGGGCTTGATCTCATGAACCATTAGATCATGACCTGAGCCAAAATCAAGAGTCAGACTTAACCAACTGAGCCACCCATGTGCTCCCACTGCCCTCCCCCACTGCATAATCGCTTTTAAATTTTGTGGTTGCTTTGTATAGTTTTGTTTATTTTTGGCTTGGTAATTTTTTCAACACATCGTTATTAAGATAAAAATTTGTGTACCATGCAATTCGTCCATTTAAAGTATACGATTCAGTGGTTTTTAGTATATTCAGGGATATGTGCAAATATTACCACAGTCAATTTTAGAACATATTTATCACCTCAATAAGAAACTCCAATATGGTGGTATATTATTCATCCTTAAAAATGTAGTTAATTTTGATATATTCACCACACGGATAAACTTTGGAGACCTCGTGCTAAGTGAAATTATCCAGTCACAGAAGGACAGATGCCGTTTGGTTCCACTTACGTGAGGTTCTCAGAGTCGTGGAAGCCCTGGAGACGGAAGCTACAGGTGTGGTCACCGGGGACCCAGAGGAGGAGAAATGGGGAGATGGTGTTTAATGGATGTAGTTTTAGTTGTGGAAGATGAAAAAGTTCTGGAGACCTGTGGTGGTGACAGTTGTACAACAGTATGAATGTATATAATACTACAAAATTATATATGTAAAAATGGCTAAAATGGTAAATTTTATGTATATTCTACCACAGTAAAAACTAAAGAAATCCCATACACTTTGCCCATCACCTGTTATCCCTCTGTCCCCATCCTAGCATCCCTAAGCAGCCGTTACTCTTTCTGTCACATAGATTTGTCTGTTCTGGACTTCAGTCTGCAAAGAATCACACAAAGTGTGGACTTTTATGATTGGCTTCTTTTACTTAGCATGATGTTTTCAGGGTTTGTCTAAGTTAGAGTGTGTATCAGTAGTTTATTCTTTTCCTGGTGGATTAATGTTCCCTGGTAAGGATGTATCTGATTTTATTCATCCATTCTTCACTTGATGGATGGACATGACATTTGGGTTTTTCCCAAAGTTTGTATAGTTATTTTGGGACTTCACGTGAACTCTGGTGATTCTAAGCAAGAAAAACCTACTCTGTCTATATTAAGTAAAGGAGGCTTACTCTAAGACCACGTAGGTAGTTTAACAGGTATCCAAGGACAAAGGGAAGATACACAGCACCCTCTTATGGGGACTGACCAGAAGCAGAGTCAGGAGCCCAGGCAGTTGCTACGGCGTCTCCAGGGCCTGCAAGGTCTGTGGGCTCCACGTGTCTCTGCAAGTTCAGACTGGCCTTCTCTGCTCCCTCTGCAACTTCTCTGGCACATGCTTTGGCTCACCTTGTCTCCTACTCTGGCCACTTTGCAACTCTGTTCCCTGTAGCTGACATTCTCAATTCCACATTCCTAGAGAGGGATCTAATTGGTACATCGCTTGTCCTGTCCCAGTTCAGAGTTCACTTGATATAAACATGGTGTCAAAACCTTCCCTCAAGCAGGGGTGGGTTCTCTAGAAGCAGTGGGGCATGGACCTGCGTGTGGCTGGCCTCTCTAGGTCACTAATGCTAGTCAGTCTAAAGATGACTTAATTCTCTAGGTGAGTGGTCATCAAACTTTTTGATCTCAAGATTTCTTTGTACTCTTCACGTTCACTTAGGACTCCAAAGAGCTTTTGCTTATGTAGGTTATATATGTTGATATTTACTATATTAGTTATTAAGATGGCCATTTTAAAGATACTAATTCATGTAAAAATACTATAAACTCACCATACGCTAAGATAAATAACATTTTTATAAGTAACTCTTTTTTGGAACAAAAACAAAATTTGATAAGGAGAATGGCATTGTTTTACATTTTTGCAAACCTCTTTGATATCTGGCTTTAAAAAGATAGTTTTATTCCCATACCTGCTTCTGCATTAAGTCTTGCAATTCTGTTTTGATTGAAGTTTATGAAGAAAAGCTAATCTCATGCAGTATTTGAGAAGAGAGGGGAATTGAATAGCCTTTTTATTTTATTTTTTAATGTTTATTTTTGAGAAAGAGAGCGAGAGCGAGAGAGCGCGCGCGAGTGCACAGACAGGAGAGGGGCAGAGAGAGCGGGACAGAGGATCCGTGCCCGTGCTGACAGCAGCACGCCCGATGTGGGCCTCAAACTCATGATCTGTGAGATCTTGACCTGTGCTGAAATCAAGAGTCAGACACTTACGTGGCTGAGCCACCCAGGCGCCTCTTAATAGCCTTTTTGGACCGTGGTAGATATTCTTGATACCACACCCAAACCAGACAAGTGACAAGTTTTTTTTAAAGGTTAATTGCTATGTAGAATCTGAAGCCACATCAATGAACTTTTCATATTCTATCACATTAAATATTTATTGGGCTATCTTGTACTTTATTTATAGTAAAAAGTCTTGCACTTTAAATAAATATTGCATTCATGAATAATTTAGTCACATTCCATATTGGTCATTTGGAAAATATTGATTCATTGAGTTACACAGACATTTCATATGTTGACATATTTCATTATGTAACATCAAAAGCTCACACTAGTGGTATCACCACCAGTCTTGCCAGAAGTCTTTAAATGTGGGGAAGCCATCAAGTTCATGGAAGCAAGTTCAAGTTTTTCCAAAATCCTAGTTTTCATAAATGCTGGCAGTTGTTTTCCTTGAAGTGATAAGTTCACTGTATTCTCCTTGAATGCTTTCTCATCCTCACTGTTGTCTTAGGCTGTTTTGAGGGCAGAATTTTTTAATAAAGACAATATTTCTTCTGCACGAATGCTTACCTTGTAAATAATCTTGAATCTTTTTAACAATTGACTTTTCACAACCCCAACATTTACAACCATAGATTTTTGTTTCTATAATATACAACATTTGATTCTCAGACATTTATCCAAAAAAAGAAAAAAAGGACATGTAATGAACATTTGCAGTGTACCTGGTCCCATGCTAATATTTCATGTACATCTTTTTACTTTATGTAGCTACTGATACTGTTTGTGACACGTTAAAGAATCGTTTTTGAAGTGTACAGGAAAAGACCTGTTAATATTTTTCAAACCTCAATAACTTATATTAAGTAAATACATGAGAGAAAGCTTTTACTGGTAATTGTGGTTTTGTTTATGTAGCCATAGTTATAATTTATTAGAAGTACACCTGGTGCTTTAGTTCTTATCAATTCTATTTTTTCCCCATCCTGTTTAGGTGGTTTCCTAGAAACATGATTGTTTGTTGGACTTGATCTCACAGCCTGGTGAGGACTTCTTTACTGATAATGTCAAGTTCAGGTTACCCTCCCAATCAAGGAGCATTCAGCACGGAGCAAAGTCGCTATCCTCCTCACTCTGTTCAGTACACCTTTCCCAGCACGCGTCACCAGCAGGTAAGGATCAACTGCTGCGCACCTGCCTGGGGGGTGTGTGTGTGTGTGTGTGTGTGTGTGTGCGCGCGCGTGCACGCTACTTTTCCTGTTAGTACGTTCGTTGGTCAGAAACCAAATGCAATTATTGTAACTATATATTTTAAATGGCAAGAACCATTCTCAAAGATGAGGAACCCAAGGTTGGGGATTAATTATTTTTTGTCTTAGTTTGGCTTTGTGCCAGATTGCAGCTGGTGACCATGTCTTTTTGTTTTTTGTTTCTTTTGGTTTGTAGGAGTTGTTGATAGAGAAATACCACTTGTTTACGGTTTCCAGGTTAAGACCTGTGTTTATTGCTTCAAGTTCTGGTTGAATATTAAGCTGGCCAGATAACTTAGCCTCTTTTGAGCGATGGCCAGGATGGGGGCTGTACCTTCTTGAGAGGCTGATAGTAGGAAGATGAAGGAATTGGTATGTGGATTAACTTACGAAAAATAACATATGAGGTAAAATTATTAGCTCAGAGTGGGCTGGAGACAGGAGTGTAAGGTTTGAAGAAAAAGTAAGAGAAAGGATGAAATGGTCATCTCAGAGAAAAAGAAAGCAAATTTGGGGCACCTGGGTGTGGCTCAGTCAATGAAGCATCCAACTCTTGATTTTGGCTCAGGTCATAATCTCACCGTTTGTGAGGTTGAGCCCTGCTGTTAGTACGGAACCGGCTTGGGATTCTGTCTCTCCTTCAAATCAATCAATCAATATATTTACTTATAAACATATTTAATTTGGTAAATATATATATTTTTAAGTCTTTTTAAAAAAGTTTATTTATTTATTTTGAGAGAGAGAGAGGGAAAGTGTGTGTGCCAGGGAGAGGCAGAGAAAGAGGGAGACAGAATCCCAAGCAGACCCTGTGCTGTCAGCACAGTGCCCGATGCAGGGCTCGAACTCATGACCTGAGCTGAAGTCGGATGCTTAACCAACTGAGCCACCCATGAGCCCCTCACTTTTGCAATATTAAGTATGTTAGTTGCATATTTTTGTAGATGCTCCTTATTATTTTTTTATTAAAAAAATTTTTTTTAATGTTTTTAATTTATTTTTGAGAGACACAGAGAGGCAGTGTGAGCAGGGGAGGGTCAGAGAGAGAGAGAGAGACAGAATTTGAAGCAGGCTCCAGACTCTGAGCAGCTGTCAGCACAGAGCCCGATGCAGGGCTCGAACCACAAACTGTGAGATCATGACCTGAGCTGCAGTTGGATGCGTAACCGACTGAGCCACCCAGGCGCCCCAGGTAGATGCCCTTTAAAATTTTTTTTCTTTAAATTTATTTATTTTGAGAGAGAGGGAGAGCATGCGCACAGGTGAGAGAAGGAGAGAGAATCCTAAGCAGACTCTGCACTGTCAGTGCACAGCCCAACATGGGGCCCGATCCCACAAACTGTGAGATTATGACCTGAGCTGAAGTCAGGAGTTGGACACTAAATGACTGAGCCACCCAGGCACTCCTGTAGATGTCTTTTTTTCAGTTAAAGAAGTTCCTTTCTATTGCTAGACTGAGAATTTTAATCCTTATTGGGTGTTGAAGTTTGGTTGCATTGTTTTCCTTCAACCCATGTTCTTTGTCTGAATACTGATTTCCTAGACTGCTTCTTCTTTGTTTTTATTAAAAAAATTTTTTTTAAATGCTTATTTGTTTTTGAGACAGAGACAGAGCGTGAGTGGGGGAGGGGCAGAGAGCGAGGGAGACACAGAATCTGAAGGAGACTCCAGGCTCTGAGCTGTCAGTACAGAGCCCGATGCGGGGCTTGAACCCATGAACTGTGAGATTATGACCTGGGCCGAGGTCTGATGCTTAATTGAGCCACCAAGGCGCCCCTGTTTTTATTTTTTTAAATCAACTTTAAGGTTTAACTTATATGTGATGCAATTTTATTATATGTATACATTTTGACAGATTCATACCCCCATAAAACCACCACAAGTGAAGATGTAGAGTATTTCTGTCACCTCATAAAGTTCTCATGTGCCCTATCCAGGTTAGTCCTCCTCCCCTACTTTCCACAAACTCAGCTCCCAGGAAACCACTGCTCTGTTTTTTGTCATAACATATTATATTTGTTTTGAATTTTACATGAACTCTTTTATCTGTGGCTTCTTTTGCTTCCCATAATATTTTTGAGATTTCTTCAAGTTGTGGTGTATCTGAGTAGTTAATTTCTGTTTATTGCTGCCTATGGATATATCACAATTTGTTTATCTAGTTACCTATTCCAGTTTTTGGCTACTATAAATAAAATTATTTAGAAAACATGTATCTTAGTATTTTATCTAGATTATATAAAATATTGCCTTATTTTCATTAACAGTACTGTTGGAGAGCCTGTCTTTATAATTTTTAATCAAGTCCAATTTATTAATTTTTTATTTTTATATTTCTTGCTTTCTAAGTGTTATATTTAAGAAGTTTTGGGGGCACCTGGGTGGCTCAGTCGGTTAAGTGCCTGACATCAGGGTTCAAGTGGGATCAAGTCCCGCGTCAGGCTCTTTGCTGTCAGTGCAGAGCCTGCTTCAGATCCTGTGTCTCCCTCACTGAACTCCTCCTCCAGGCTCTTTCTGTCTCACAAAAAGAAATGAACATAAAAAAAATTAAGTTTTTGCCAAACTCCAGATTATTAAGGTTTTCTCCTCTTAAGTTTTTATAATCCTAGGTTTTACACAGTCTATCACCTATTTTGAATTAAATTTTGTTTATGGTGTGAGGTAATGGTTGAGGTTCTTGCTTTGCATATGGATTTTCAGTTCTTGAAACCGTTTGTTGGAAAGATTCTTCTTGGGGCGCCTGGGTCGCTCAGTCGGTCTGACTCTTGATGTTTGCTCAGGTGACGATCTCACTGTTCCTGAGATGGAGTCTGGAGTTGGCTCTGAGCTGACAGGCTGAGCCTGCTTGAGATTCTCTCTCTCTGTCCGTCCCCTACTTGCATGCACTCGGTCTGTCTGTCTCTCTCAAAATAAATAAAAGAAAAAAGATTCTTCTTTCTCCACTGAATGGCTTTGGCACTTTCATTGAAAATCAGTTGATCATATAAGTGTAAGTGTATTTCTGGTCTCTCTATACTGTTCTATTGTGTATCTTTACCTCACATCTATGTGATTTTCTGTGTAAACAAACATGTCTTTTTTTTTTTTTTAATGTTTGTTGTCTTCTGAGAGAGAGAGAGAGAGAGAGCAGGGGGGAGGGCTCTCAGCAGCTGTGCTGTCAGCGCAGAGCCTGATGTGGGGTTTGAACTTTTGAGTCATGAAGTCATGACCTGAGCTGAGATCAAGAGTTGGAGACTTAACCAGTTGAGCCACCCAGGTGCCCCCAAAATCTTGTCTTTTAATAAAGCTCTTCACACAGTCTGGATTATTATAGGTTTATAGTAAAATTGAAATTGAATCGTGCAATTCTTTTCTGAATAATTGCTTTGAGTATTTTAGTTCTTGCCTTTCTATATACATCTTATTAATTTTTAATTTTTACTTTTTAAATGTTTATTTTGTGTGTGGAGGGGAGCACATGCATGTGTGCACATAATTGGGGGATGGACAGAGAAAGAGAGAGGAGGAGAGAGAATCCCAAGCAGGCTCTGTGCTGTCAGCTCAGGCTCTCAAACCGTGACATCATGACCTAAGTGGAGATCAAGAGTTGGAGGCTTAACCAATTGATGCACCCCAGTGCCCTATCTATATACATCTTAGTTGATTTAAAAAAAATTTTTTTTATGTTTGTTTATTTTTGAGAGACAGAGACAGTGTGAGTAGGGGAGGGTCAGAGAGAGAGAAGGAGACACAGAATCCGAAGCAGGCTCCAGGCTCTGAGCTAGCTGTCAGCACAGAGCCCGATGTAAGGCTTGAACTCACAAACTGTGAGATCATGACCTGAGCTGAAGCCGGACGCTTAACCGACTGAGCCACCCAGGTGCCCTGTTTAGTTGATTTTTTAAAAAAGTTTATTTATTTTGAGAGCGTTCATTTTAGAATCACCTTGTCAGTTTCTATAAAAATGCTTGCTGGGTTTTTTTTTTTGGTTTTTAAATTTTTTAAGTTTATTTATTTATTTTGAGAGAGAGAGCGAGCAAGCGAGAGCGCAAGAGAGCGAGCACATAGGGGAGGGGCAGAGAGAAAAGGAGAGAGAGAATCCCAAGCAGGCTCTGTTTTGTCAGCGCAGAGCCTGATACGGGGCTCAAACTCACGAACCGTGTGATCATGTCCTGAGCTGAAACCAGGAGTCGGACGCTTTACCAAATGAGCCACCCAGGTGCCCCTTTGGGATTTTGAATAGATTTGTATTAAGTCTAGAGATAAATTTGGGAGAGAATTGACGTCTCAATAGCTTTGATTTTTCCGGTCCATGAACATGATGTAATTCTCCATCTATTTAGGTCTTCATTTATTTTTCTCAGTGATGTTTTGTTGTTTTCAGTGCACATACCATGTACATCTTTTGTCACATTTGTTCCTAAATATTTCTTACTTTTGATGCATTTGTGAATATGTTGCTCTTTTGAATTTAGTTTTCAGTTCATTGTAACTGTGTATATTTGATCCTGTATCCTGCAACGTTGTTACTTTGAGCTGCGTTTTAGTAGATTCCACAAGGTTGGCTATGTATATGATCTGTAATCTGAGAGTGGACAGTTTTGCTTGTACCTTTCCAAACTGGATGCCTTTTCTGTTTCTTCCTTATTATGCTGGCTTTAATTCCTCGTCTAGTGTTGAATAGAAGAGGTGAGAGTAAACATCCTTGACTTATTTCTGATCTTAAGAGGAAGCCACTCAGTGTTTCACCATTAGGGAAGTTGTTAGCAGCTGGTGACCACACTGCTCTTGGGGAGCATCGATTGAGTAATGTCTGGAATTGTCAAATCCATATGCATCCACCTGAAACTAATAGAACATTGTATGCTGAGTATACTTTGATTGAAAAAAAGAATATTGTTAATTTAGGAAGTGTTCCCTCTTCCTGTATTTTCCTAGGATTAGTATTTTTTCTTCCTTAGAAATTTATCAGTGAAGTCATCAGGGCCTAGAGTTTTCTTTGTGGGAAGAATTGAAATTATGCATTCAATTTCTTTTCTTTTTTTATTTTCAGTTTCTTTAATAGTGATAATTCACATTCTTTTTGTTGAATTACTTTGGATAAGTTTTGTTGTTCAATATATTAAATTATATTAAGATGTCATACTATTCTGGTTATCTTTTCAGTGTCTTTGAGATATGTTGTGATGTTATTCCTCACGTTGATAAGTGTTTTTCCCTTCCTTTTTTTCTTTATTAGTCTAGCCTTGAAGTTTATCCATTTAATTGATTCTTTTCTGAAAATAACTAACTTTGGTTTCATCCATTTTCACTGTTTTTTTCTATTTTCTTAATTTCTCCTCATTCTGTCTCTAACTGCATACATATATAACATTTCTGGCCTCTTTCTCTCCTTTGTATATATTCAGGTTTCCTTTTGATACCATTTTCTTTTTGTCTGAAGAACATCATTTCTCTTAGTGCAGGTCTTTTGGCAGTGAACTCTCAGCTTTTATTTATCTGAAGAAGTTTATTTCAGTTTTATTTAATTTTTTTTAGAGAGAGTGAGAGCATGTGCAAATGAGGGAGAGGGGCAGAGGCAGAGAAAGAAAATACTAAACGGGCTCCCCGCTCAGAATGGAACCTGCCGCAGGGTCAACCCCACGACCCTGGGATCATGACCTGAGTGGATATCAAGAGTGGAGTCTTATGCCCAGCTGACTGAGCCATCCAGGCACCCCTCAGCTTTATTTTTAAAGAATATTTTTACTGGATATGGAATTCTAAATTGATGGTTTTCTTTTCTGTTTTTAATATGTTTATTTTTGAAAGAGACAGAGTGTGAATGGGGGAGGGACAGAGAGGGAGGGAGACAGGATCCAAGGTGGGCTCCATGCTGACAGCAGCTGAGAGCCTGAGGCAGGGCTCCAGCTCATGAGCTGTGAGATCATGGCCTGAGTTGAAGTCAGGCTTAAGCAACTGAGCCGGGCGCCCTGATGGTTATTTTCTTTTAGCACTTTAATAGATGCCATTTGTTGTGTTCTGGGTTGTATGGTTTCTGACCTTTGGTCATTCTTATCCTTATTTACATATAAGAATTGACATTCACTGAACTTCATGCTTCTGTGGATTTATAATTTTCATAAAATTTGGTAGTTTTCAGCCATTTCTTCAGATACGTTTTTCTATCTACTTTCCCCCTACTTTATTTGAAACACAAGTTACTCATATTTCGTATTATCCTACAGGTCACTGGACCTCTATTCATTTTATTTTTTCTGGCTTTTTTTTTTTATCAGTTTGCTTCATTTTATGGTGACTTCATGTTCAGTGATTTTTTTTTCTTCTGCAGTTCCAACTAAGTGTTAATTTCATCCAGTGAGATTTTTATTAAAGACATTGGATTTCTTATTTTTGAATGGAATATAAACATTGTACACATTTTGCTACTGGCTTTTGTTGTATTCCTTTAAAGAAAGTTGGATTCCTTCTGGTGGGCAGTTAAATTACTTCTGAAGTTTATTACTAAACTCTTTAAGGGCAAGTCTAGAGTAGTCCTTATTCTAGGTCTTTTTTGTGCTCCTGGTATCTAGTGATTATTTCCTGTATTCATTGAAGTTTCTTCCCTTTGGCTGGAGGAAATATGAATGAGTTCTGGCCCCGTGTAAGCCCTGGGAAGTGTGTGTTTTATAGTTTCTCCTAACTGTTCTTTCTAAGAACAACCAGAATTATTTAAGACTGGGCTGTGCTCTCCCCTGTGTATCTGCAGGTTGGAATCCAGCCAAAGACTTAGGAGAACCCAAATTCACATTTCAGGACATCTTTCTCTGTTTAACTCTCTTCTCACAGAAAGTCTCCAGAAACCCTGTCCCCAGTGGCTTTACTGAGCTAGTATGGTTGCTTCTTCAGTGACCAAGAAAGCCTGGAGTACAGTGGGACTTATCTCATTCATGTGATTTTCCTCAGAGATTGGGCCCTGTGCAGTCTATTTTCCAGTGTCTGAAAATAGTATGTTTTGCCCAGTCGTTTGGCTGTTTACCATGGGAATGGGACTCTGGACAGTTACCTGCTCGTGGCTGCCGCCCCAAGGCCCTGTTTCAGTTCACTCCTTACTCCCGTCTGACCTGCTGGACACATCCTTCAGAATTCTTTCACAGAGTTTGTGGTTGGCAAATTTACTGAGTTCTTGAATTCTGAAAGGTTTGTAGTCCTAAGATTTGAGAGGATTTGGTTATTGACTTTGTAGGTTCGAAGTTGTTTTCCTCTGAACTTGGAATATGTTGTCTGTCTCTTTCCTGCCATACAGTGTTGCTGATGAGAAGCCTGTTTTTATCATGATCCTTGTTACTTTGTAGGAAATGTTCGTTTTAAATTTCTTATACCTAGTAAAATTGTCTCTTTATTCTCACTTTTCTGAAATTTTTGATTTGTCCATCCGATGTGATGGACTAATTTTTAAAATATGTCCAGCTTTTCTCTTAAGCCTATTTTTTTTTTAAGTTTGCTAATCTCTTGAACGGTAACTCACCTTTTATTTTTTTTTAAGATTTTGCTTTTTTTTTTAATGTTTATTTTTGAGAGAGAGAGAGAGAGAGACAGAACATGAGTGGGGGAGGGGCAGAGAGAGAGGGAGACACAGAATCTGAAGCAGGCTCCAGGCTCCGAGCTGTCAGCACAGAGCCCGACACGGGGCTCAAACCCACAAACCGTGAGATAGTGACCTGAGCCGAAGTCAGACGCTTTACTAACTGAGCCACCCAGGCACCCCTCTTAAGCCTATTTTAATCCAAAGGCTTTGTCTTTTTAACTTCTGAGAAAGGCTGTTCTATTGTTTCTTGGAATATTGCCACTCGCCGGTAGATATTGAATGTTGAACGTTTTACTCTAGCTGCCATTAACTTTTCTTCTCTAATTTCTATATCTTTGTGCTTCACTTTTCTGAGAAAATTCCTCCATTCTGTCTTCACTTTCATATGCTCTTCACCTGTTCTGTTCTATTAATTTCACTGATCAACTTTTTAATTTCTTTGATTATTTTTGATACCTACCTTTTTTGAAGATATCCTTTATACTTTTATGTGTTTTATACTTTTACTTAGCCTTTTATCTATTTCTCTGTAAATTATTTTTTGAGTGAGTTTTGATGCTTTTTAAATTTTTTATTACATTTTTAAATGTTTATTTGTGAGAGAGCGTTCATGGGTATAAGTGGGAGAGGGGCAGAGAGAGAGAGAGAGACAGAGACAGAGGATCTGAAGCAGGCTCTTTGCTGACAGCATAGTTCAGGGCTCAAACTCATGAACCATGAGATCATGACCTGAGCCAAAGTCAGATGCTTAACTGACTGAGCCACCCAGGTGCCCTGGTGCTTTTTTCCTTTAAGTGGCTTTGACTTTTCTTCAGTGTTTAGTGTTTTTTGGTTATGTTTTCTACTTTGTGTTTGATATTTTATCTTATACTGTGTATTAATTATGTTTTACTCTTATCTGCTTATAGCAAACGGCTCTGGACCTCTTATTTATTCCATGTTTCAGTCTGAGCAGCTCATTTATATCTGTTTATGATTAAAAAAATTTTTTTGTTGACATATAATTCCTGTAACATAAAACCATTTTAATATGCGCAGTATCTTTTAGTATATTCACAACTGTTGGGTATCCATTACTGTTATCTAATTCCAGAACTTTTCTGTCACTGGAAATGAAACCTATACCTCGTGGTAGTTAATCCCAGTTCCCCACCTCCCTCCGTCCCCTGGCAGCCACTAATCTACTTCTGTCTGTATTGATTTGTTTCTCATAGACATTTTATAGGACTGGAATCACAGCCCTTTTGTGTCTGTTCGTATTTAACTTAGTATTATGTTTCTGTGTTCATCTAGGTTGTAGCATATATTGTCAGCACTTGAGTCTTTATTATGATTATTCTGTCATAGACACATCACATTTTGTTGATCTATTCATGAGTCACTGGGCATTTGGATTCCTTCTGCTTTTTGGATATTTTGAATAATGCTGCTTTGAAAATTTCTGTACAAAGTTCTGTGTATGGACATATACCTTGTGTGCATACCTAGGAGTGGAATTCCTGTGTTACTTGGCATTTCTGGGTATACATATCTGGGTATAAATATCATAAATATTTATGATTGTTAGCATTAATAGACTACTTTTGAAAAGTAGCTTTTGTTTTTCCAACTAAGAGTCGAAAGTAGGAAAATAAACATGAAAGCACCCACCCAGAATGATGGAGACCATTACTCTTACCTAGCAGACGGAGTCTCTGGACTTCTGTCTCTTCGTTCGTAAGTTTTCATGGATTTAACTAAATGGCTTTCGTGGCCCTGCCAGCTTACTGATTTTGAGTTTAAGGTTGGAATGATTTGTAAGGTTTCATACTGAACACATGAGTTTGAGATCTTACTATTTGAGTAACATTGAGGGGGAATGACTTGTGATGCATGTTACAGTAGAATGAGGCAAATGTAGACTGAACACAAAACTTCATTTTAAATTCTTCTGAATGGTACTTAGTTAAAATGTCAATTTTTTGGCTTATGGGAAAGAATTAGATCAGTGGAGGATCAAAATCGTTGCTGCTTCCCCATACGTAGCAGCCCATACCCGCCTCTGTGCATTGACCCTTGCTTTAATTTCCCAGTGCTCTTCATGTTTTGGCTAATGATTAATTTACGATTGTTTCAACGCTAGGAATTTGCGGTTCCTGACTACCGCTCTTCTCATCTTGAAGTCAGCCAGGCGTCCCAGCTCCTGCAGCAGCAGCAGCAGCTCCGCAGACGGCCTTCCTTGCTCTCGGAGTTTCACCCAGGTTCTGACAGGTAATGGGGTTCCTTTGTGTTTCCGTCTTGGATGCAGCTTCTGCGGTGTGTGTGTACTCACTTCATAAGCATGCCATTAAATTTAATGTTGCTTTTCCTTGATAATTTTATTAACCAAGTTGTGAGTGGTCGCTTATCGTTTATACATTGAGCTCTTTTATGTCTGTTGATCTTCTGGAGTAGTCATCCTAATGGTTAAAAACCTCCTCACACTTGTTTCCGGAGCTCACAGTTGATGCTGCGTAGTGGGAAGGCTGGTGGACTAGGCTTGCGTCCTGCTCACTTATGGCCTCGGTCGTGTGTGTAAACTGGTGTCCTCAGTTTACACGACGTATTAGAGGCACCTTGGTCTTTAAACTTGATGCCCAAGCCCCATCTCAGAATAATCAAATCTGTTCCTGGGATCGGGCCCAGGCGTTTGTGTATATCTAGAGTTTCCCAGGTCATTCTTATTTGCAATGAGGGTTGCAAGTTACTGATTTAGATTCTTGAAACCTTAGTTTTCTCACCTGTAATAATGAGAATAGTAATGAGATTGTCCCCAAAGGATAGTTTTTGATCAGGTAACATTGGCTCTGTTCATGGTAGGCACTCACTTCCACAGTGTCCTTCCCATCTCTGCTCTTTCTTACCCCATCTTCACTCTCAATTTAAAGTATAATAACTAGTTTTTATTAAATTGCCTTTCTGCCTTTCTCATTTTAGCAATTTTAAAGACATGTTTACTGTTTAGGTTTTAAGATGATAAAAGGATTGAAATTATTTGGCTGTGTTTAAAATTGTAAAATACATTTCTTGGTGAAGATAGTGGAGGGAAATCAGATCACTCTCCTCTATAATACCTTGCAAATATATAAAAATAGATTTTTGAAAAATGGCTAAAAACCACCCTGTAAAGCAGGAAAGGCATATAGCCACTGCCATAAACTTGGAAAAATGGCATTTAAGGAAGGAATTAGAAGAATCTTGTACCTAGGTCCTACTTCTACTTTCAGAGAAGCAGTGTTGAAGAAAGAAAGAGGGTCAGTAAAATCCTAGGATTTCTCGGAAATACTCCTGAATTTGAGAAAATGTGAATGGTTGGGGTGTAGCAGTAGTGAGTTGTTTGCTTGGGACCACCCCCACCCCCGCTCGTGCCGTCTTGCAGTAGGGCAGGCATGGGGCGCCGTTGCGCATGGTGATGAGGCAAAGCCCTAGGACTGGTTTACGGGTCTGGCTGGTAGAGCAGGCCAGGATCCTCAGGAGAGGCGACATAGCCCCAACCAAATTTCCTTCTCCTTTGCCCCATTTCCTTGTTCCCTCAGGCTGTACAAAAGCATATAGAACACCAACTGCAGTCTTCTGTCTGTAGACAAATGCTGGGCAAAGTGGAGATGAGCAAAGAAAATGCACACACAACCATTCTACACCAAAGACAAAGTCTGGGTAGGGCTGCACGTGACGTCCCTGAGCAGGAGGGCAATGAAGACACAGACAGGGCAAAGGTATTCCTGGAAGAGAAAATTAAAGAGAGCAGTACAGAGTGTCAAAGACAAAGAGCCCTGTGTGTAAGAAGACAAAAAAAAAAAAAAAAAAAAAAAAAAAAAAAAAAAAAAAAAAAAAAAAAAAAAAAAAAGAAGAACAACAACTTGCCCCTAAGTGCTATACACTGTAGGCAAACTTAAAATTATAAAGAAGATATTTGAAAACAATACAAGACAGCCCAATTAAGTCAAATGAAAGATTGGGCATTCCAGTCCCCCCAGCCCCACCATTATAAATTCAACATATAAAATAAGAAAGAACACGGAGTAAAACAGGTGTGGCTAAAAGCTAGACCTTTGTCATGCGAGAAGGTCCAGAGACCATCAGAGTGGATGTAGAAGAAAAGAATAAAAATGAAAGTGATTATAAAGAGGTTGTGAGAACATGTGTTTCTGAGGCGGAAAACCTGTCAAGGAAAGGACGTATATTGGTAATTTGAAAAATGCCTTTTTCTCTGTAAATGAAGGAAGAACTCTGTAGATTAATAGGACATACCTTGCTCCAGGGATAATTACACAGAATGATCAGTATCAGGACAGAACTTGTTCATTTATCAAAGTTCAAGGGTAAGAAAAAGAATCAGGGATTCAGGAAGCAAAAGAAATCCTTGACAGGGAGGAACAAGTCTGGCTTCAAGCAGCTACCGGGATAGAAGATAGGGGAGCAGTAGCTACAAAGTTCTGAGAGACAGAAATGAGATCTGAGAATATTATACACCACTCAGGTTCAAGGATGAAAGCAATAGGCAGACAGTCTTAGACGTGAAAACACTGATCATCTAAAACTTCTTGGAAGAATTTTAGTTGATAGAATCCAGCCAAAGAATGGAAGCCATGGTCAAAGGACTAGTAAGCCACACCTTCTTTAAGGTAAAAAGTCCACGTGAGAAGCACAGCTGAGTTACAGTTCCATAACTGAACGTCAATAGCAAATCTTGACAAGGTAGTAATGTAACTACAGGATCTAGAGGTATTGCAGGTATTGGGAGAACGTTTAAAGGTATGCACTTGAATTGTGTCTGGTGTAATCTGATACTTCTAAAATGGAAATATTAAGTTAATTTAAAAAATTCCCATCCTAATGCTTTCCATAGTTTCCCCCTTACCCTTTAGCAATAATCATTTAGGAACTAGTTTTTGTGGTAAATGAGCAATTCCTTCCATTTAAAGCTTTATTTCATTTTATTTTTTCTCCTAATTCCTATATAAAAACAAAGCAAGTATTCTTCATTTAATGTTTTAGTTTTGCCTGTATATCCATTTACCCATATGTAAAAATAATTTTTTTAATGTTTTTTATGTATTTCTGAGAGAGAGAGAGAGAGAGAGAGAGAGAGAGAGAGAGAGAGAGAGAGAGACAGTATGAGCAGGGGAGAGTCAAGAGAGGGTAGACACAGAATCTGAAGACAGGCTCCAGGCTCTGAGCTAGCTGTTAGCCTAGAGCCTGATGTGGAGCTTGCACCCATGAACCGTGAGATCATGCCCTGAGCTGAATTCAGACGCTTAACCGACTGAGCCATCCAGGCGCCCCATCCATATATAAAAATAAAGTGATGTCTTGGTATGGGATCCATCTAGTTTTAGCATGGTTTCTATGTGGTGGGATTTGGGGCAATTTACTGCTTAGTTTTGTTCTGTATTCCTGGAATTTTTTGGTTAGCAAAAGTATATCATTTTATAAACCATATTCTTAAAATATAAGAGTCATTTCTGGGTGAATATCATCAATCATGTTTTCTAGATTTCATTGGAAAAATTAGTCCACATAAATAGAGTATTTGGATATTTAGATAAAAAGATGCAGAACAGCTTGAGGTAGTTTCAGATATTATAAAAGATTCACCAAAATTCAGATAATTGGTTTTCCCTTGAGCAACAGAAGAAGTAGTCCAGTCATGCTTATACATTTGAAAATTCGGATGAAATAAATTTCCATAGCTAAGAGTAAATAAAACCAATTGAAGTAATTCTAGATGAGTTTTGTGGACCAGCGTTTTGAACAGCTATGAACTTTATGACATGTTCCCCCTAATGAGGGTTAGTTTTTCCTTGGAATTAAAATGATATGGTATAGGTATGTTATAATAAAAAGCCCATTAAAAAACTTTGATTACTTTTAAAGGTATTTAAAGATGGTACTAAGAAATCATGGAAGTCTGTGAAATGTAAGAACTTTTAAGTTTCAAAGTCTACAGAGATTTTTTAGTATGAAAATCTGATGTTTGTTTTTCTTTATACGCCTCATTTGTCCATTAGTCAATTAATAGATATTTGAGTTTTCACTTTTTGATTGTTATGAATAATGCTGCTAGGAACACTCATGCACAAGGTTTTATGTGACCATAGATTTTCCTTTCTCTTGGGAATATGCCCAGGAGTAGAATTGCTGTATCATATGGTAGTTCCCTTTTTGTGTGCTGTTTGAGAAATTACTAGACAGTTTCCAAAGTGGCTATACCTTTCCACTGGTGTTAGGTTTTAAAAGGCAAATAGGTTCATTTAAAATGGAGAATTCACGCTCAACTCCACCAGGATGCCAATATAAAATTGTATGTTTTCACAAAGATTTCCATATGGTTCACTTAAAATTTTTTTTTGAAATTTTAAATGCTAAATTAGATAGTTACTTGTTTATCCCTGAGTGGTGTTGTTCTTGTAAAAAGGGTGGGCAAACTGAAATGGGAAATAGCCTGATTGATTGCTTAATGGCAGGAGAGCTGTGTACACTCAGCGTCTGTCTGTCCTAATTGTCCTGTGTACTGGCGGCCATACACCCCAGGTCTGCCGTACTTCCTGGCTTGGATAGATGTCACAGGCAGATTCCCTAGAGGTAAAATGTAATGCTTGGAAGGAAGTTAACTTTTACAGGTTGAGGGGACAGCTGAGGACTGAACTCCTGATTGGGCCAGGAGTTTGCCAGGCCCTGCGTACCGGAGGGCTGCGTTTGCTCATGCACATCACACACACCGTTTTCTCGCAGCCTGGCAGTGGCCCTGATTCTAAGTGCTGTGTTGAGGGGCTTGGCCTTCACTTGTTTCTGATCAGTTCCCTCTGGCTGGCCTGTGGAGGATGAATTTGAGGTGGGATCTGCTAGAGGCAGAGAGAACACGTGAGAGAGTATGGGCATAAGATAGGACAGTGAAATGGAGACAAGACGGGCTGGAGGAAGTTAGGAGGGAAGACCAACATCCTAGCAGCTGGCAAAGGTGAAGGAGGAGACCTGGATGAATCCTGGCTTTCTAGCTTGTTGGGTGGCTCCATGGCCGCGGCCGTATGATAGAGACGAAGGAAAGAGCAACGAGGGTGAGACAACTCGAGTTTGGTACCTGTGACACATCCAGCTGGAGATGGATCTAGCGTGCTCGGGGGAGGGTCTGGGCTTGAGGTCCAGATCGGTGCGGGTGATCCAGGGGAGGGTGGAAAATGAGAGGGCAGCAGTTCAAAGATGAACCCAGAGGGTCCACAACATGTAAAGATACTATGAGGTGGAAGCCTCTGAGAGAGACACAGAGAGAGAGAGAGAGAGACACGGGGGGCGGGGGGGGCGGGGAAGACTGAAATAGTGGTCTTCAAACTTGTTACTTTACATATTTCTCAAAAGCATTTTGAAAAGCTATATTGTACATTTTTAAGTTGACATTTAAAAGTTTCCTAAGTTTTAAAAGATGAATATAATTTGCCATATTGAAAGTATTGACATTTTAAAGCAAAACTGCTGCAATACATTTTTAAAATTATCTGACGGAATCTAAATACCATAGTGATTTGATACCATCATCCACTTAAAATGATACTGTGTATGAACAAACTTGTCTTCAACAAAACTTCTTTTTCTGTTCCTTATTTTCTTGGAGCTCATGTGTTCATTCTTCTTTTTCCAAAAATTATACTAACATGATTCACTTTGATTATTCCGAGTCATTTATTGATCAATCTGCCTTTACTTCTATTTAATAACAAAAATATATGGAAACGTCTCTGTTTCTAAAAGATGCTCTATTTTAAGAAACTTCTCCCCCCTCCCCCTTCCTTTTATTCTCAAGTTAGTTAACATACAGTGTAGTTTTGGGTTCAGGAGTAGAACCCAGTGATTCTTCTCTTACATATGACACCCAAGCACTCATCCAAAATGTGCCCTTATTAATGCCCACCACCCATCTAACCCATCCCTCTACCCACCTCTCTATCCTCTGTATTTAAGAGGCTCTTATGGTTTGCTTCCCTCTCTGTTTTGATATTTTTGCTTCCCTTCCTCTCTGTTCATCTGTTAAGTTTTTCAAATTCCACATATGAGTGGAATCATATGATACTTGTCTTTCTCTGACTTATTTCACTTAGAATTATACCCTTTTAGTTCCATTCTCACTGTTAGAAATGGCAAGATTTCATTGTTATTGTTTTTTTAATCACCAAATAATATTCCTTGTAGGTACATACCACATCTTCTTCATCCGTTCATCAGTTGATGGACATTTGGGTTTTTCTCGTAATTTTGCTATTGTTGAGAGTGCTGCTATAAACATTGGGGTGCGTGTGACCCTTTGAATCAGCCTTTTTGTACCCTTTGGATAAATACCTCGTAATGCAATTGCTGGGTCTTAGGGTAGTTCTGTTTTTAATTTGTTGAGGAAGCTCCACACCGTTTTCCAGAGTGGCCACACCAGTTTGCATTCCCACCAGCAGTGCAAGAAGGTTCCTCTTCCTTTGCATCCTTGCCAACATCTGTTTAAAAAAACTTCTGGATTGGAATATTATAAGATTGATCAAAACAGCAATCATTTAAGAAAATGAGAAACAAATTGATCAAATATAAGTAAAATTTCATGGAAATGCATCCATACATTAATGAGATAGACGGTGGCTGTTTTCAAAATATTACTTATTGATAGAATGAAGGCAGCATACAGTCTGTTCTTATTTTTTATTCTAATGAAGGTGACACGAAACCTTATTCACAAAAGTAATTTCTTATGAGGTATATGCCCTAAATAATTTATTTATCTAAGATGAAAATGTTAGTTAACAATAAGTTCTTCAGTTTTGTTGGAGGCATAAGTTTGGGAACTGGTAGCTTGCCGAAGGAGCCGCTTCATTGACCCTCTGGAGGCATTGACGCTCTGGGGCTCAGCACTCCGCTCTCAGGTCCAGGAGGGTGAGCCCTCAGCTTTTTGTGTGTGTAAGATGAGAGCAGGGCGCTTGTGAGCAAGAGGCGGAGAAGGGGACCACCGATTTGTTTCTCAGCAGGTCAGGTTAAGTAAAGACTGTCCAAGGAGGGTCAGCGTTGCTGGAAGTGGGCTGTTTTAAACCGATCTGTGCTCAGATCCCCTGTGGAAAACCTGGCCACCAGGGACGATCATGTTCTGGAAACCAAGAGGTGGAAGAGCTTCAGGAAGGAAGGAGTAAGTTTAAGATGTGGCAGAGAGGTCGGCGTATATCTAAAAATACTCATTTGGTTTCAGTATTAGGAGGTCATTGCTGACTTTAGTGCGTGGTGAGTACTTGTAATAAAATGAAATGATGGGGCAATAAGTCTGAGTCCAGTGAGTTGAGTGAATGGGAAGAGAGTTAACTGTCGAAAAAGAGCATAAATCACCCACCCAAGTGGTACTAAGTTTCTCAAATAAAACTATATGCTAGAATTTCCTAGGCTAGTCCTTATTAGTAATGATTCTAAGCATTAACTTGTATGTGATCTTTTCTACTGCGGTAAAATATATGTAACACAGATTTAACCATTTTAACCATTTTTAAATGTTCCAGTAGAGTGACATTAAGTGCATAACAGGATTTTGCAACCATCACCACTATTTCCAGAACTTTTTCATCACCCCAAAGAGAAATCCTGTTCCCGTTAGGCAATGATTCCCCATCCTCTTCTTCCCCCAGTCCCTGGTAAACTCTGATCTAGTTTCTTTCTCTATGCGTTTGCCTGTTTGAATTACTTGATATAAATGGAGTCATACAGTAATTGTCCTTTTGGTATCTGGCTTAATTCACTTAGCATAATGTTCTAAGGTTTATCCATATTGTAGCATGTGTCAGAACTTTATTCCTTTTTGTGGCAGAAGAATAATCCATGTAGTGGACTGTGTAGCACTGAACACCACCATATATAAGTGTAGACGTGCATACCACAGTTGTTTATCCGTTTCCACTTCTTGACTGTAGTGAGTAATGCCGCTTGAACCTGGCTGTACAAGTATCTGTTTGAGTCCATCGTCAATACCTTGGTGTCTGATGCCTTGTTTCCAGTACTTTGGAATATGTGCCTGGTATGCCTAGGTGGAATTGCTGTGTCCTACGGTGGTTTTCTGTGTAGCTTTCTGAAGACCTGCACAGGTTTTCACAGTGGTTTTACATTCCCACCCAGTGGTGCGCCGGGTTCAAACCTGTCTGCATCTTTGTAAACACTTGTTATTTTCCTCCCCCCCCCCCCAAAGGAGTCTAGTCAGACAGTACCTCACTTTGGTTTTGGTTTGTATTGCCATAATGATGAATGATGTTGAACATCTTTTCATGTGTTTATTGGTCATTTGTATGTCTTCAGAGAAATGCCTATTCACATCCTTTTCCCATTTTTCTTCCTCCTCTTCCTCCTCCTTCCCTTCTTCCTCTTTTTTTTTTTCATGGAGGGAGTTGTCTTTATTGCTCAGTTGTGGGAAGGCTGTTAGTATTCTGGATATTAAAAGCTTATCAAATACATGGTTTGCAGATAATTTCTCCCATTTTTGTGGGTTTTCTTTTCACTCTCTTGATAGTATCCTTTGATGTACAAAAGTTTGAAGTTTTGATGAAGTCCAGTTTACCAAGTTTTTTCTCTTTTGTTGCCTGGGCTTTTGGTGTGATATCCAAGAATTCATTGCAAAATCCAACATCGGGAAGGCTTCTCCCTATATTTTTTTCTAGGATTTTTAGAGTTTTAGGTCTTTAACTCTGTAATCTGGTTTGAATTGATTTTTGCAGGTGGTCTACGACAAGGGTCCAGCCTCTTTCTTTCGCATGTGGGGGTCCAGATTCCCCTGCACCGTTTGTTGAAGAGCTTGTCCCCTCCTCTGAATGGTTTTGACACGCTTGTTAAAAGCCAACTGACCTCTGATGTGAGAGTTAATTCTGGGCTTTCAGTTCTATTCCTTTGCCCTTATGTTTACCCTTAATGGAGTATCACACCCTTGATTACTATAGCCTCGTAGTAAGTTTTGAAATTGCGAAGTGTGAGTTCTTCTAACTTGTATTTCTCTTCCAAAACTGTTTTGGCTCTTTGGGGGTCCTTTGAGATTCCATATGAATTTTATGGTGGCTTTTTCTATTTCTCCAAAACATGCCACTGGGATTTTGATAGAGATTACATTGAATCCATAGATGGGCTGTCTTATCTTACTATTTAGAGTTGCCTTAGTTTCTTCCTCAAAGTTTTGTGGTTTTCACTGTATAAGTCTTGGGCTTCCTTAGTCAAATTTATCCCTTGCTTTTATTCTTTTGGATGCTACTGTATAAATAGAATTAATTTCTTAATTTCATTTTTAGACTGTTTATTGCTAGTATATAGAAATACAACTGATTTTTGCATATTGAATTTGTATCCTGTAGCTTTGCTTTATTCATTTGTTAACTCTAGCTTTTTTTTTTTTTCATGGATTCTGTAGAGTTTTCTACATATGGGATCATGTCATCTGAATAGAAATACTTTTATTTCTTCCTTTCAGATTTGGAGGCCTTTTATTTCTTTTTCTTGCCTAGTACTGCGAACTCCCAGTACTGTATTAAAAGCAGCCACACATCTTGTTCCTAAGGCTTTCTGCTCCACTAGTTTTTGTGACATCATTGTGAATTTTAAGAAAGTAATAGGATTTATGTCTCAAATGAGAGTTCAAATTTTTGAGATATAATTCGATAGACCTTGGGGTTTATTTCATCATCTCTTTTAAAAAGGAAACCCAGTGATAATCCTTTCCATTGAGAAATATTTTGTGAAAGGTTCGTTTAAAGCGTGGCCACAAAGTAAAATGTTGCTTCTGTAAGTAATTTGATAGGAAAGGGAAAGTGAAATTAATGAACACCCCCACATAGTACTCTGTACAGAACCCCACTTAAAGGAATCATCGACGGTTCCTGACTTTCAAGACACTTATCTACTCGCAGAAACTGGACAAAAATACGTATTTCGGGGGTCAGACCTTTAAAGCAATGTTATAGTTCCACTCAAGGGACTTGTCTTTAAGTCTTAGTAATACCGCACAACGCAAGTCATTTATGTTCCCATTTGCAATTGTTGGGAGATTTGTTTCCTGCTTGTTTGTATTATTGGTTCAAAATCGTAGGTCTTCTGGCACTGCTAGGGATTTACCCAAGGGATACAGAAGTGCTGATGCATAGGAGCACATGTACCCCAATGTTCATAGCGGCACTTTCTACAGTAGCCAAACCATGGAAAGAGCCTAAATGTCCATCACCTGATGAGTGGATCAAGAAGATGTGGTATATATATACAATGGAGTATTACATGGCAATGAGAAAGAATGAAATCTGGCCATTTGTAGCAAAGTGGATGGACCTTGAGGGCGTCATGCTAAGCGAAATAAGTCAGGCAGAGAAGGACAGATACCATATGTTTTCACTGAGAGGTCTAACAGGAGAACAGGAGAAACCTAATGGAGGACCAGGGGGAGGGGAAGAGGGAAAGAGAGTTGGGGAGAAAGAGGGATGCAAAACTTGAGAGACTATTGAATATGGAAAACGAACTGAGGGTTGAAGGGGAAGGGGGAAAAGAGGTGGTGGTGATAGAGGAGGGCACTTGTGGGGAAGAGCACTGGGTGTTGTATGGAAACTAACTTGACAATAAACTACTTAAAAAAAAACAAAACAAAATTGTAGGTCTTCTAATTTAGATCCTAACTAAATTCAGTTATTATGCCATAGGTTTAAAAATTTTATTTAAGGGATATTCTTCAGCAACTTAAATTTTTCTGCAAATGGAAGTCTTTTGTTATGTCTTTCCCTTGTTTACCACTACCATTCTCCCCTCCCCTGAAGAAACTTTTCTATTAGAATTAGAAGTTTAAGGGCGCCTGGGTGGCTTACTCGGTTAAGCGTCCGATTTTAGCTCAGGTCATGATCTCACGGTTCGTGAGTTCAAGCCCTTCATGGGACTCTATGCTGACAGCTCAGAGCCTGGAGCCTGATTTGGATTCTGTGTCTTTCTCTTTTTCTGCTCCTCCCCTGCTCATGCTCTTTCTGACTCTCAAAAATAAACAGTAAAAATAATTTAAAGAATTAGAAGTTTAATAGCACTTTATATATATTCTTCTGGGGTGCGGGAAGCAGGGGCAGGGATTCACTTTAAATGTAAGCATAATTTTCACATTTATTTCAAAGTCCAGCCAGGGATGTTAGCAGGAGGTTGTACATCAAGTGTTTCTTTTCCTTCTATGTGTTAGGCCTCAAGAGAGGAGAACTGGGTATGAACAGTTTCACCCAGGGCCATCCCCAGCGGATCATGACTCCCTGGAATCCAAGCGACCACGTCTGGAACAAGTTTCTGATTCCCATTTCCAGCGCGTCAGTGCTGCGGTCTTACCTTTAGTGCACTCGCTGCCGGAAGGGTTGAGGTCTTCTGCAGATGCTAAGAAGGTAAATATTTGTTCTCTTACCCTGTGGGGTTGTCGGTCTGTACTGTTTATTTAGCCATATTCAGGCACAGTGCCTAAAAGAAAGTCCGAGTGTGCCACTTTCTAAAGGTTAGTGCTATGGGAAAGTAAAAATTTTGTTAAACAAAACTGAAAACCACAGACCGAGTGCTCCAGCCTTTTTTAAAATCAGTACCTTTGCCTTTTTGGTAAATGAAAACAACCTGGGGATTGCAGTGAAGAAAAATTGATATTGAATAGCTCTCAAGCATTTTTGTGCTGGCTTGCTGGGCTATAAAATGTGGTGAGTGGTTCTCAAGATAACCACAGTTTTGTTAAATTTAAATTAAATTTGGGGCGCCTGGGTGGCTTAGTCGGTTGAGTGTCCAACTTCTGCTCAGGTCATGATCTCACGGTTTGTGGGTTCGAGCCCCACATTGGGCTCTGTGCTGACTGCTAGCTCAGAGCCTGGAGCCTGCTTCAGATTCTGTTGTCTCTTTCCCTCTCTGCCCCTCGCCTGTTCACTCTCTCTCTGTCTCTCAAAAATACATAAATATAAAAAATAACAATAAAAATTAAATTTAAGAGAATCCCCTTAAACTCAGTTGCAGTTCATCAACTTGCTATATAGGAGAATAGACATTTTAGGTGAGGCTTGTCTGTGCTTATAATTTTGATAAAGAAAAATAAAGTTTTCTTATAATTTATATAAAAATAGTTTCTTTAGAAAACTTGAAAATACAGAGGAAAAAAGTTACCTATGGTTCTCTATGTTGGAGAGAAATACGTACTTTTAATATATAGCTATATTTTTTGACATTTTGAACAAAGTATATTGTGAATTTATGAGAAGGTTCTATTAAAATCAAATGTGTTTTCCTCTTGTGTTATTCTTACTTGCCTTTTGTGAAATGCATGTTTGTGCATTATGCCTTTATTTTGTTGTTGAGTTTATTTTTTTTAACCATGTATTTTGCTCACCATTAAATCTGCAGATTAGGAAGTACCTGGCACTTAAGAGGTACTGAATAAATCCTTGCTTTAGAAAGAATAAACGAAGTTTCTGGTACTCTTTAACAGTGTAGTGTTAACCCTTTTACTGTGCCCATCCCCCTTCCCGTTTTGTGGGTAAATCTCTCTCTTTCATAATGTTTATTTACCTTTATGGCTAATGGCCCTTTCCACCCTGATATCAGATAAATAAATACCCACATATTTTCTTTGAGTTTTTATGCAGCAAAAAGTGATTTAAGAGATAGTGAATGTGACTGCAATTTGTTTTCAAATAGTTTTGCCAAAAAAGGTGTGTGGATATGTTTATAGAGAAAGCAAAAATAGTAAAATGTTAACTAGTGAGGATGAAGGATTAATGCATATCCATTATGCCGTTCTTTCAACTTTTATGTAAATTTGAAAATTTTACAAAATGATAGGCTAGGTGGGGAAAGCTCATTGTGATCACCTAGAAATGAGCTCAATTTCTGGGATTTTTGAGGCCTGCCTCCGTGTGTGAAATATATTTGTTCTTGTCTATGGGTTTATAAGAAATGTTTTGCAGCCTTAACAACAAAAGAAAAAATACAAAGAATAAAAAGTCTTT
Organism: Mungos mungo; assembly: GCA_004023785.1. Classification (NCBI taxonomy): domain Eukaryota; kingdom Metazoa; phylum Chordata; class Mammalia; order Carnivora; family Herpestidae; genus Mungos; species Mungos mungo. The sequence continues at coordinate 27,373 of PISW01000422.1, read as the reverse complement.
TAAGAAGAACTTATTCAGGATGAATAAATTACTACAAACATCATTTATAACTATAGAATTTTTTAGCAGAAAGGGATCTTAAAAGTCTTATTCATTAAAATGTGACGTGTTAGATCACAGTACAACCTATTTCCATTTTACAGTAGAGAAAACAGATGTTAAGCAAAATTAAACAACCCTAGGTTGTGTCTCCTGAGTTGGAATGAAAACCTCTGACCCCTGACCCCTGGTCCTGTTTTTCCCCACCAAGCTGTAAACCATGACTTTTTTTTTTTTTAAGTAGGGATTTTGAAAGAATTAGTATGTTAGTTTTGGGGTTTTTCTTAATGTTGCCACGCTCGGGTGTATCTTTTTTTTTTTTTTGAAGAAGAATTAGGCTTGAAGGAGAAAGTAATTATAGCCTCACCATTAGAAATTGTTAACTTTGTGATAGTTGGGTATTTTAATGTGCTTACTTTGTACATTGTTTACAACTTTATTTTTGCTTAAGTGTGTCATGAGCTTCTTTTCTTGTCGGTAAGTTTGCAACTGTATCTTAAGTGGTTACTTAGTATTTCATATGTGGAAACAAAGTAACTTGTCACACATGTAGGCTAACCTTTGGTTCATTAGAGCAATAGGCTGATTCTTTTTGTTGTTCATTCTTATTTATTTCCTTAAGGTAGAATCCTATTAGTATAATCAATTTCTGATCACAGTTAGCATGTTTTTCAGCCTTTTGTGAAAGCCCGATTGCCTTGCCACGGAGTTGGACCGGTTCTTACTCCTGACAGCAGACTGTAGGGTGTAGGATGCCCAGTTAGTGCTGTCACTCTTGTCAGTGCCACAGATTTGTTGTTGGTTTTTTTTAAAATTATCGTTAATCTGGTAAAATTTTAACTTGTATTGATTTTCTTTTTAATAAAACTTACATTTTTCATTTGTTTATTGGTTATTCATTTTTCCTATTTGTAAATTGTTTTTCCTATCTGTTCATTTTTATGTTGGTCTGTTTTTTATTTTATATTGAATTTTGAGGTGACGTTTTGGAAATGATTTTTCTCATTTGCTTTTAAATTTGTTATTGCTATCTTGATAAACAGAAGACTGTTTAATCCATCAGTCTTTATTTTTTTTATTAGTATCTTTTGCTTTTGGCTTTTCTGAGCCCAGGATAGCGTGAATACCTGTTTTGTTTGTTTGAGGCTTGTTGTGATTTGCTAATAAAGCTCATGTAAATGTTTGCTATTATTTGGCTTTTATTGTGATGTAAGATATAAGGTACGATTGTAACTTTCTTTCCTCAAAATTGCTACCATTCTTTTTTTAAAAATATTTTTAATGTTTTGTTTATTTTTGAGAGAGAGAAAGAGAGACAGTGTGAGCAAGAGAGGGTCAGAGAGGGAGGCAGACACAGAATCTGAAGACAGGCTCCAGGCTCTGAGCTGTCAGCACAGAGCCTGACATGGGGGTCGAGCCCACGAACCACGAGGTCATGACCTGAGCTGAAGCTGGACGCTCAATCGACTGAGCCACCAGGCGCCCCTGAATTGCTATCATTAGGTTCCGACACAAGATTATCTGAACTTCATGAAGGCGAGCATCATGCCTGTTTCGTTCACCCCTCTTCCTAGTGCCTGTCACATGGTCGGCACTTTAGGAATTGTCTTGTTGTTAAATGTTTAACTAGAAGGCAGGTCTGTGGAAAAGAGTGTTTTGTACTAGTAGTTCTTAGTGCATGCATCCCCTCACCTGAGGAGCCTTTGCAAACCCTGCAGGTGAAATGTCTGTTTTGCTGTTTTACATGTTCTGTCACACACATGAACTTACCTGCATGTGGCAGGAGAACGTAGTAACGTAACGTGGAGGTTTGGGTGGTTCGTAAATGATTGTTTTTCTCTGCACATTAATGTTTCAAAAGCTCTCAGGATCAAGCTGTCCTGTAATTAAAAGAAGTAGCCTTCATGATGTCTGAAGACCTTAAGAAGACTTGAAAATTATTGCATTCAAGAACTGCTCTGCTTTTCACTGTTAAGCTAACTAGTGGAGGTTCACGTGTCAGAAAGAAAACATGAAGATACTATCGCCTATGTTTTTCTTTATTTTTTGTTTTTAAAGGTTGATAAAGATGGTTATAACCTGAGTTGTATTTTTTATTTTTTAATTTGTTAATGTTTATTTATTTTGACAGAGAGAGAGAAAGCGAGCAGGGTAGGGGCAGAGAGAGTGAGAGAGAATCCTAGGCAGGCTCCTTGCTAACAGCGCAAAACAAAAAAAGGAAACGGTACTTTCCTTTTCCATGATTGCGTTATTATTTCCCCAGATATTCTCCACAGTCTCAATATTGTCCCATTAAAGGCTGTTCAGCCTTTTAGCTCCCTTATTCTAAGTAGCTTTTAGGATATCCAGAGTAGTGAATCATACGTGGGGACCGTGAAAGTGGTAGAAGCATCATGGAGTGGAGTGTATATGTGCAGGGATGAAAATTGCTACTGTAGACACCACTTAGAGAAACAGCGTTTATGGCCCTGCTGGGTTTAAAATGGACTTTTTTCGGTAAGAGAATCTTGACATTAATATTGGCTAGTAGTGAGGAATCAGTTGTTCTTCATTTTCTTTTCTAAAGGATCCAGCATTTGGAGGCAAACATGAAGCTCCATCCTCTCCAGTCTCTGGGCAACCATGTGGAGATGATCAAAATGCTTCACCTTCAAAACTTTCAAAGGAAGAGTTAATCCAGAGTATGGATCGTGTAGATCGAGAAATTGCGAAAGTAGAACAGCAGATCCTTAAACTGAAAAAGAAACAAGTAAGTGTTTGATTTTACTGATATTTTATCGATATACTACATTTGTCTTTCTAAAGAAGATAATGTTAAATTTTCCATATTTTTCAACTTTATGTGAATGGAACCAAGCCTATATACTCTCACTTGCTTTGCTTTTCTTTTTTCACTTTTAAGTTACCTTTGTGGCCTCCACTCCTGTCCCTGCCGTGTTGTCTGTGTGATTTCAGATAGCACAGCTTGTTTGTCCGATTTTGTATCCTATCGGATGGGTTGTTTCTGGTCTGTTGCTGTTTCGGCACCGTGGTGCTGTGTCTCTGGTTCACGTGTGAACAGAGTGTCGGGGCACGCGCCCAGAAATGGCATCGCTTGGCTCGAGACCACGCCCGTCTCTTCGTGGATTAGACGACGCCCAGTGTGCTGACACGGCAGTGCCGTTGGGCCCGGGGCAGGTTCTGGTTGGTGCAGACGCTTGTCTTCACCTGAGGAGTTTTTTCACAGTTAGATGTGAAAAAGTTCTCCCCGAGGTTTTAATTTGCATGTCCTTGTTTAGGAATGAGTGCTTATTTTCATTTGTTTCTGGGTTATTGGTGTTCCTTATGTGGACTGTTATTGTGACATTTTCTTAATTCTGGTATTTCCTACCGTCTCTTGTCAGTTAATGTATATGGCAGCTACCTCCTCATTTGTGGCTTGGCATTTTGCTTTTTGGGGATGGGAGGACAGAGAATTTATTTTGTTTTGTTTCTGATACTGAAGTTAAGAAATTCACAGCGCATAATATTCATCCTTTTAAATTATACAGTTCAGTGGCTTTTAGCCTATTCCTAAAGTTGTGCAACTATCACCACTATATAATTCCAGAACATTCTTACCACTTCAAAAAGAAATCACTTATCTGTAAGCAGTTATATGTGTGATATTTTCTGTCTTGCTGCTTTCATTTACAGCATGTTTCCAATATTCATCCATGTTTGGTCTTGTATCAATACTTCATTCCTTTTTATGATTGAATAAAACTCCATTTCATGGAGATACGATGTGTTGTTTATTCATTCATCAGGTGATGGACATTTGGGTTGTGCTCACATTTTGGCTGCTTTTGGCTGTGACAGATCCTGCTGCCATGACCTTCATGTTCAAGTTTTTGTAGGGACAGATCTTTTTTCGTTCTCTTGGATAAGTACCCAGAGTGAAGTTGCTGGGTCCTTTGGTAAATCTGTGTTTAAATGTTTGAGGAACTGCGAGAGCGGTTTCCGAAGTGGGCTGCAGCGTTTCCCACCCACTGGTGGTGTATGAGGGTCCACTTGCTCTGCTTCCTGGGCAACACCTTTTTTTTGTTTTTCAAACAGCCATCCTAGTAAATATGAAGCGGTATCTCCTTATGGTTTTGATTTTAATTTCCTTAATGATTAATGGCAGATGTCCTTTATGTGCTTGTTGGCTTTTAGTATATTTTCTTTAGAGAAATATTCAGATTCTTTCCCCATTTTTCTAGTTGGGTTTTTTTTTATGGTTGAGTTATAAGAGTTCTTTATGTATTCTGGGTACTCACATATGTGATTTGCAGATATTTTCTCTCGTTCTGTGAGTTGTCTTTTCCCTTCCCTCATCATATCCTTTGCTGTAAAAAAGGTTTTCTTCTCCCCTCTTACTTGACTCATGTAAGTATTTACTGAGCAGCTAGGGAGATACAAAAGGTGATTAAAACATGGTCAGAGAGCTGAGTCAGATGCACAAGTCCCAGAAAGCAAAGACTGAGGTTCCCTGGATCACAGCAGTCAAATGAAGGTGCTTTGGGAAATCAGGAGGGAGATTGCTTCCAGCCTGGAAGGGGGTGTGGGTGGGTGGCAAACTGGGAATGAGGATTGAAATTAAAATAGAAAACTTTCGTCTAGATTGTTGATTCTCAGTAGAGACTATATTTGTCTCTCTTTTTCCTCTCCCCATCTTTGCGCTTAATTTACCAAGACCATTCAGCAAGCTTTTTCTAGACTTGCTTGCATTTTTGCTTTAATGCCTTCTACAGAAATAGATCCTTTTGCTGTTTTAAGACTTTTTTCTTCCCTTTTTTTTTTTAAAGGATTCATGACCTTTTGATCTTGGTGTTAATGGTTTTGAATCTTTTCCATCCTGGTTTGATATTTTTGGGCCCTTTAAAGGCTGGACTGTCGAGTACAGATTTCTTTCCTGGAGCTTTTTCCTCAGCTTCCTCATCCTCATCCATCAGTTTCACTTTTTTTCCCTGTGGAAACTTGCGGTGACTTACAGGGTCAGATCACTCTCCAGATACGCTTGGGAGTTTCACACTTTCATCTTTTTCGTCTTCCTCCACAGCTACGAGGTGCTTGTCCACATGTACAGGCCCTGAGCCACATTTAGATCACAGGTGGTGTTATTTCAAAGTCCCCAAGGGAAACCATTGGCTGTACAGATGTTTTCAAAGTTGCGGTGTTACTTTAATTGGATTGCCTTCATAATTCATTGCCTCTGCCTCAACAATGTGCAACTCATCTTTTGCATCAGCCCCCAAACTGACCATTCTTGAAGGTAGCTGGTGCTTATTTTCATCATTATCCATTTTATTTCTTTTTAAATTGTTTTAATGTTTATTTTTGAGAGAGAGAGAGAATGTGAGCGTGAGTGAGAGCAGGGGAGGGGCAGAGAGAGGGAGACAATAATCCAAAGTAGCTTCAAGCTCTGAGCTGTAAGCACAGAGCCTGACATGGGGCTCGAACCCACACACTGAGATCATGACCTGAGCCGAAGTCGGATGCTCAACTGACTGAGCAACCCAGGTGCCCCCATCATTATCCATTTTAAAGTGATAATCTTTGGCCTTCGTTGGCCTCACAACTGAAAAGAAATTTCTGGGGCCTCAGGGGGTTCGTGTCTGTGCCCACTGACTCTTCTGTGGGGTGGGACCCTTGTGCAAGAGGGAGGGCAGCCAGAGAGGAAGGACCCCTGCTCCAGAGAACGGCCGGGGACTGACTCCCGCCAGGGACACACGCTTTTAACTGTGACGAAGCCGGTTTATTTTTTCTTTCATTGCTTGAGATTTTGGTGTCCTGTCCAAGACAGTGCTGCATAAGCTAAGGTCCCATGAGGGTTTATTCATTTTTTCTTCTATAAATTTTATTGTTTTAATTGTGATATTTAGGTCTTTGAACCTAATTATGTTTTTTGGTGAACAGAGTTTGTTTAGATTGAGACTACCCAGGGATCATTAAACCAGTGACTATTTGTCTTTTTATAGTCTTCATAGTTTTACTTTTTACATTATTAATCCACCAGAAATTGAGTTTTTAAGGTCTGTCTCAAAGTGTGGGTCACATTCATTCTGTTATCTGGATAATTAATTGCACAGTTCTTCTTTTTCCAACTGTTCTATAATTTTAGCTCTTCTATAATTCAAATTTGCATCTGTACATGTGTTGATTTCTGGGCTTTGAGAATTCTTATTTATTGCCTGTTTGTGGTATTCATTTAGAAATACAGTATATATTCTCCTAATTACTAGAGCTTTATAATAATTCTTTTTTTTCCAGTGAGGCAAGCCCCAATTCTAAAGGCATGTTTTACCTATTTAAAATTTTTTACAATCTCATGGAACTTTGAGATTCATACTTTTTGGTTCTCTAAAACATCTTTCTGGAATTTTCATTGGAATCATATGGAATACAGAGATCAAATTGGGAAGGATAAAATCTTTATGACATGGAGTCTTCCAATCCATGAATGTGGTGTATCTGTTTATTTAGGAGGTCTTTCATGTTTTATTACTTTCTGTCCGTAAATAATCTACATGCCTTGCATTTAATTAAACTCTAGGCACTTTATTATATTTTTGATGCTCTTATTAATAATGTCTTTTTAAAAATTACATTTTTTGTTGCATTTAACATTTCTATATAGACCAGAAGTCTCCCTAAATTATCCTTTTATTGATGATTTCTTATTTGTAATTTCTTTGGGGCTTTCTATGTAGGTAAATGGTCATATCAATAGTTAACAACAACACAGTTTCTCCTTTCCAGTCCTTAAACCTTTTCCTTATTAAAGAAAAAAAATTTTTTTAATGTTTATTTTTGAGAGAGAGAGAGCAAGAGAGAGCCTGCGTGTGTGTGAGCAGAGGAGGGGCAGAGAGGGAGGGAAACCGGATCCAAAGCGGGCTCTGCATTCAGGGTAGGGAGCCTGATGGCAGAGCTCCAGCTCATGAACCACGAGATCAAGACCTGAACCGAAGTCGGACACTTAACTAACTGAGCAAAGAAGGCGCCTCTTTTCCTTACTTTTCTATTGCTTTTTTGCTTTGGTTAGGACTACAATACAGTGTCGAAAGTGGTTATTCTTATTTTTTTTCTGCTTTTAAAGGAATACCTTTACTTTTCACCACTGTTTTGATGTCAGGTTTTATAGAAATCCTTCATCGGGTTGGGAAATAACTGTTCTAGTGTGCTAAGAGTTTTGTCTCTTTTAATGTTTATTTTTGAGAGCGAGAGCGAGATAGAGTACGAGCAGGGAGGGGCAGAGAGAGACACACACACACACAGAATTCGAAACTGTCAGCACGGAGCCCAGCACAGCCCTTGAACCAACCATGAGCTATGAGATCGTGACCTGAGCCAAAGTCAGACCCTTAACCAACTGAGCCTCCCACATGCCCCTAGTGTGCTGAGGTTTAATCATGAAGGAACGTTGAGTTTTATCAAATACTTTTTTAAGAAAGTTTATTTGAGAGAGACAGAAACAGCATTAGCAGGGGAGAAGGGAGAGAGAAAAGGAGAGAGAGAATCCCAAGCAGACTCTGTGGTGTCGGCACAGAGCTTGACTCAGGGCTCAAATCCGTGAACCACTAGATCTATGACAGGTGCCGAAATCTGGAGTCAGAGGCTTAACCCACTGAGCCAGCCAGGCGCCCCTTTGATGTCTAACTATTGTGGCCAGAGAGCATTGTCTTTAGTACCCAGTCCTTGGAAATTTTTGGCACTTGAATTTTGGCCTAGTATGATAATCAGTTTTTGTAAAAATATTCTGGTCATACTTGAGAAGAATATAAATTCTTTACTTTAAAAAATTTATATTTTGTCTCATTTTTGTCTGCAACTTATCAAATTACCACTTTGATTTGGGATTTGTCCCTGCTGGTTCTCAGTTTTTAAAAAATTGAGTTAAAGTTTGACATACACCATTATTTTTTTCAGCTACACAACAGAACGATGTGACATTGGTGTCCACTGCAAAATGATCACCGCACTAAGTCGACATTTGTCACCATACGTACATACAAGCAGAAGTTTGTTTCCTTGTGAGGAGAACTTTTAAGATCTCTTAGCAACTCTCAAATATGCAATACAGTATTATCACCTGTAGTTGCCATTTTGTACTTTTATCTCATGACTTTTAAATTTCATAACTGGAAATTTGTACCTATGACTCCCTTTACCCGTTTGCCCCGCACACCCCACATTCCTTGTCTCTGGCAAAACCATTCTGTTCTGTGAGCTTGGTTTTCTTTTAGATTCCACATGTAAGTGAGAATCATACAATATTTGTCTGTCTTTGACTCATTTTACTTAGCGCAAGTGAAATGCCCTCAGGATTTATCCATATTGTTAGAAATGGTAAGATTTCATTCTTTTTTTTTTTTTTTTACTGAATACTGTTCCATTGTGTGTGTGTGTGTGTGTGTGTGTGTGTGTACCCACATTACATTTTCTTGGTTCATCCATCGATAAGACACTTAGGTTGATTCTGTATCTTGGCCATTGTAAATAATGGTTTCATGAACATATATCTTTTTGAGTTAGTATTTTTGTTTCTTCAGATAAATACCCAGACGTGTGATTGCTGTATCATAGGGTAGTTTTTTATTTTGTGAGGAATTGCCATACCATTTTCCATAGTAGCTGAATCAACTTACATTCCCATCAATAGTGTACAAAGATTCCCTTTTTCCCACGTTCTCACCAACTCTTGTTATTTCTTGTCTTGTTGATACGGGGCATTCTGACAGGTGGGTGGCACTTTCTCGTTGCAGTTTTGATTTGCATTTTCCTGACGATTGCTGCTGTTGAGCGTCCTTTCATGTGCTTATTGGCCATCTGTATGTCTTCTCTGGATGAGTGTCTGTTTAGATCTTCTGCTGTTTTTTAATCAGAACTTTTTTCCCTTTTTTTTTTTTGCTGTTGGGTTGTGTGAGTTCTTTGTATATTTTGATTATTAACTCCTTATCAGAAACACGATTTGCGAATATTTTCTTCTAGTCTTCAATTAAAAAAATTATTAAAAAAATTTTAAAAAACATTTATTTACTTTTGAGAGACAGAAACAGAGTGTGAGCATGGGAGGGCAGAGAGAGGGAGACACAGAATCCAAAGCAGGCTCCACGCTCCAAGCTGTCAGCCCAGAGCCTGATGCAGGGCTCAAACTCAGTAACTGTGAGATCATGACCTGAGCTGACGTCAGCCGCTTAACCGGTTGAGCCACCCAGGTGCCCCTGTGCATTGTATTTTATTTATTTATTTATTTACTTACTTACTTATTTATTTTTATGTTTTTTATTTTTGAGAGACAGAGAGAGACAGCACAAGCAGGGGAGGGTCAGAGAGAGAGGGAGGTACAGAGTCTGAAGCAGGCTCCAGGCTCTGAGCTAGCTGTCAGCACAGAGCCCGACGCGGGGAACCGCGAGATTATGACCTGAGCCGAAGCCAGATGCTTAACCGACTGAGCCACCCAGGCGCCCCTTACTTATTTATTTAAATGTTTATTCATTTTTGAGAGACAGACACAGATCATGAGCAGGGGAGGGGCAGAGAGGGCGGGAGCCACAGAATATGAGCTGTCAACACAGAGCCTGATGTGAGGCTCAAACCCATGAACTGTGAGATCATGACCTAAGCCAAAGTGAAACACTTACCTGATTGAGCCACCTGGGCACCCCTAAAGTTTATTTATTCTTAGGCAGAGAGAGTATGAGTGGGGAGGGGCAGAGAAAGGGGGAGAATCTGTCAGTGCAGAGCCTGTGTGGGGCTTGAACTCACAAGATTTTGAGATCTTGACCTGAGCCGAAATCAAGAGCTGGATGCCTAACCCACTGAGCCATTCTGGTGCCCCCCGCCCCTCCCCTCAGTTCTCAGTTTTTATCCTGCGTATTTTTAGGCTCTTATTTTAGGTTTATACAAATTTATAGTTGTTATTTTCCTGGTCAGTGAAACCTTTTATTATAAGGCAATGACATTCTATCTCTTGTAATGCGTTTTACCAGAAAATTTATTCTTCCTGATACTGACACAATTAGATCATCAGTCTTTTGGTTGATATTAGTTTATCTTTTTCTTCCCTTTATTTTCTTTGCTTTAACATTTAAGAGACAGCTCTTATATATGTATATAGCTGGGTTTTATTTTCTATCCAGTCTGAGAACCTGTCTTTTCCACAGGATAATTTAGTTCTTTTAACCTGATTATGATGGTTGGTTTTTAACCTGATTATGACGATTGGTAGGATCTCAGTTGTTTTTATTATATACCGTTGTCCTTCCTTTTTTATGGTATTCTTGTTTGTTTTTTCCAAACCTTGTCTTGGATTATTTGTCTGACTACATTTTCTTATGCTCCACTAGTTTGGATTTTATACACTGTATTTTTATTTATAGGCTCCCCTCAAATTTAACTTGAAGCCTAAAATTAAATTGGTGTCTTAATCATATTCTTGAGAAGTATGGGGGCATAGAACTTCTTGATTCCTTTCTCTTTTCTCCCAGTTTTTATGGGATTTTGCCATTTTTTTCTAGTTCTTCCTTGTTTTATTTCAACCACCAAAGACATTATTTTATACAGTCACTGTCCGTTTGGGTTTACCCACATATCTGTCATCTCATTTGCTCATCCTTCCTCCTTGCAAGACACATCTTCCATTTGGGGATATGTGTTTCTGCTTGAAGAACACCCTTTAGTGAGGATCCATTAGTTGGCAAATTCGGTATTTAGTTGTTGAGACTTAAATGTCTTGTATTTATGCTTGTTTATTTAAAGACATTTTTATTTGGTGTGCGGTTCTTTTGTACCAACACACTGTCTTCTGGCTTCCACTCTCAAGACCTTGGCCCTTGGTCTACTTTTTATTCTTTTGTAGACAGTCCGAGTTTTTTCCTCTGGCTGCCCTCAGTATCTTTGTGTGGTGTTGTTTTTACTATGATGTTTTAGGAGTGGATTGTTGCTTTTATTTTAATTTACTTACTTTTTGAGAAGGCGGGATGAGAGAGAGGGGGAGAGAATCTTAAGCAGGCTCCATGTCTGATGTGGAGCTGTATACAGGGCTAGATTTCATGACCAACTGAGATCATTACCTGATCCGAAATCAAGGGCCAGATGCTTAACCTACTATTCAGCTTAAGATTCGTTGGGCTTCTTGAGGTGCCTGGGTGGCTCAGTTCTTTGAGCACCTGACTTTGGCTCAGGTCATGATCTTGTGTTGTGAATTCAAGCCCCGCTTCGGGCTCCGTGCTGACAGCTCAGAGCCTGGAGTCTGCTTCAGAGTCTGTCTCCCTCTCTCTCTGCCCCTCCCCTGCTCACGCTCTGTCTCTCTCTGTCTCTCAAAAATGAATAAACATTAAAAAAAAAAAAAAGATTCATTGGGCTTCTTGAGTGTGTTAGTTTTTAATCTGTTCTGGAAAATTCTAATCCATGATCCTTTTTTAATTTTTTTTAAATGAAATCGTTCACTATAGCTTTTTTTGTTCTTTTCTCAGATTCCTGTTAGATATAACATCTTATCACTGTTGTTTTACGTGTCGTTTTATTGTTTTTTCTTTCCCAGTTGGTTGCTGCTTTGGGCTTTACTGTGGGCAGTTTCTTCATTTCTGTTTTTCAGTTTGCATTTCTCTTATTAGTTATAACTAATCTGTCAAAATATCTTTAGTTTCACTAATGTTTTTATTGCTGGAATTTCTTTTAGGCTAATTTTTAAATCTCATGTAAAAAAAGATTAAAGAAATGTTGAGCAGTCTTTATTTATTGAGTCCTATTAACTTTATAATATTTTGAGAATTCGTTTACATGTTAGTGGGTCTGATTCTGCTGGGTTGGTCTGATCTGGTCTTGTCTTTAGTTTCTTCACTTGTAAAATGGCAGTAATACAGCTTATAACACTAGCTACCTTATCGATGGTTGTATGAGTTGTGATGATGAATATATTGTTTAATATGTGGCATATGGGAAATCCTCAGTGATGTGTAACTGATTGTAATGATTAAAAATAACAAAATACATTGCATGACCATTATGAGGTGTACAGGAGCTATATACATTTTATTGAGAAATAAAAGGGCAACTTGTGTAAAGAAACATGCCATAGATGCATAGAAACATAGTATTAATAATATTAACTTATAATGTTATAAATATGTTTATATAAGTTTATAATGTTATAAAATACAAAGTTATAATGTAACTTATAATGACATTAATATCATTAACATAATTGTATATATTTTATACAATTCAAAAATTCCGACTAAATATTTTAAATTTGGAAAATTATTGCAAACTTTATGTAAAAGAACAAATTAAGTGAGGAAAAGTTTGCTTAGATTTTCTGTTTTGTTTGTTTTTAGTCTTTTTATTACAACGGGTTGGTCCCGGGGCTACTTCAGTACTAAGAACAAAATGTGATTTCTGGAAGTTGGTTTATGTCTTTCTCCATACCTACTTACAGGGACCCTCGAAGGTTTCTGAGCAAAGCTAAGAAAGAGAATGGTTGAAGAACTCAGCCCCATGAAAATCATTTCACAAATCCAAATCTCTGTCTTTTTGCTTATACAGAGAGCAGCCTGCCAAAGTACTTTGAATTCCAAGGTGGAAGTGGTCCTTGAAGCTTGTCTCTTGGAGGAATTTATCCTTAGGTTGGGTGTGATCTGACCTATTTGACTAGGAGTCTTGATTCCCAGTCTTAGTAGTACAGTTAAATATTTCCTTTAGGCTTTGGCAGACATAAAATCTTTACCAAATGTCTTTTCGGTTATCTTAGCCAGTAAACTTATATTCACAAGACTATTTCTCTAGCATTTACTAGGTATCAGGCTCTGGCTTAAGTGCTGAAAAATAAAAAGCAGTGAACCGACCAAAGTCTCTGCTTGCTTCAGTAATAATTAATTGTAGGTAATATTTACTGTCTATTTATAGTTGTAATGTGTTTGATATATATTGAGTTATTTAATCTTAATCTTCTCCAAAATCTATGTGATAGATAGGATTACTGTTTCTGCATTAAATACGAGAGGTTTACATACGTGTTCAGGATTGAAGTAAGACCTAGAAAGGATCCTAGGATCACAGTGCTCGTAAAGAGTGACCTGAGGCTCAAACCCAGGCAGCGTAATGCAGATAGCTTTTTGTTTTGTAATTGTACCCAAACTTGTAGTTTTGCCAGCGCCTCTTCGCTGCAAAATATAAAGGCTGGCGGAGGGGGGGCGCTGAGCATGGTGTTGTTCTGAGTTGAGGATTAATCTGTAAGTGCTGTGCTGCCATATCTTCCTATCAGACCGTAGCACATACTGTAGATCTGTGTATGACATATAAAGGTGTTTTTGCCCATGCTACAAAAGCTCATTGTGATGGAAGTATCTGGCGTAGCTTCATAGGTTTAGTTTCTCGTTATTTTGCTTTAAATTTATCAGAATTCAAATGTGAAAGGATTTCTCTGTCTAATGATTATGTTACTTAGTTCTCAGTCAAAATAATCTGATTGGATTTGTTAGAACCCTTGGGTCCATTAGACCCTAGTAGATTAAGAGATTACCCTATAGAATCAGCAAAACATTGCTCAGTAGCATGTGTTATCTCTGGCGATTAATTACTGGTAGGGTGGCGTGCATCAGATGCCTGATTCTTTCTTCCTGGGTCTCTTAGCAACAGCTCGAAGAAGAAGCAGCTAAGCCTCCCGAGCCCGAGAAGCCTGTGTCCCCTCCTCCCGTGGAGCAGAAACACCGCAGTATTGTCCAGATTATTTATGATGAGAATCGGGTAAGCTCATGCCATTTCTTACGGCACACAAGCCTTTAAAAGCACTTGACTATGCCTTGTAAAATTATCATTGTGTTCTGTGGTAATGTTAATTGTATTAAAACCTGATTTCTGTTGTAATTTTTAATGTTGTTAAACTTTGACTACAGCTCGATGTTTTTGCCTTATAGATCGAAGAAAAGTTGATAGCTATGTCTTGTTAATCTTTCATTTATATATTATGTTGCATAAATATTAATGAGAATATAATTTTGTTAGCCAAGTCTCCTATCATATAAAATTGGCAAGCAAGTTTGTAGCACATAATGGAAAACAGGCATTATTCTGTCATTTTTCACTCTGTAAGGGACATTTGATGCCATATACTGACCCCATCCTATTAGAGACGGGTCATTGGATATGGGAATAATGTGCATTATCAGCTTTAGAATTGATAGCTGGGCTGTAGTTTGAATCTTAGTTATAAAGTGTGAGGCCATTGACTTTTAGGTAGACTTTGTTTGCTATTTTAAAACAATTTTTTCTTTCATATTCATAATTAAAAGTATTCATTGATCTAGGAAAGTCAGGCCTCAATTCTCTGAGTAATTTTGTGATGGCAAAGTTAGTTTTTGACTGGAATCTAGCCCAGAAAACTAGAAGTTAAATGGAAATTGATTTCACCTTAATATAAAGCAAACTTTCCAACAGAGGTGCTTAACACTGGGCTTCCAGAAGTGCCCAGTCTAAAAAAGAATATGATTTATGTACTACGGGGGAGAATCTTCTTGTTCGCTAAAGACGATCATGAGGTAGAAGTTGAGATTTTTGTTTCAGTTGATTTACTTTGTAGTGAGTGAAGTGATAAGGATCAGTACATCTTACACAGGCAGCCTGTACCTTTATAATAGCCCAAGTTCTAAAGGAAATTGGCCTTAAGAGCAACTGTGAATTGTTACATAAACATTTATAAGAATGATCTTAGACTCAGACATACACGTATATGTGTATGTTAGATAGGAATCTGAAAGTCATCAGATACATAATACTTAGGATAATGGTTAACTGTCATAGGCAGGTACAAATGTGGGCAATTTATGTTATTTTCTTGGCTGGGTTCAAAATCAGTCCAGTTTATTGAATGGACAGAGCAGTGTCCTTGAAGAACTATTTGAGTATCTATCCAAAGAGAATGAATGGCAATAAGTGGCGTGGGTGACAAGGGCGGCCCGTGTTTTGCCTAAAGGGGCAGCGACTGGTCAAGCAGAGCTGTGGCCCAAGGTGGATGGGTGTCCCTTGTTTAAAGAAAGCCGAGAACATGGAGTTTTATATGGCATCTCCTGCTTTTAGAAAAGTACTCTGTAGAACAACAAAACACTTGTGGGCTCACGGGCTTCCTAGCCAGTTTATGACCTCAGAGATACAGTAAATAGGGATTGGAGCTAACAATGGAAAAGAATCTTGGAAAATGATATGTTGACTTCTTAGTGTGAGTCAGTTTTCAAAGAAATTGAGTTCAATGATATTTATTAATTGAATTTCTTAATTAGCCTTGTCATTATTTGCCTATGCTCTGAGTACCGAATACCATTGAACAAGATCTGATGGGGAGTTTACCTTGTGTTCAGTTTATATACACACATGTAAATATGCTTTCACTACTTAGCACAGTAGACATTTCTTGATGCCCAGTGGCAAAGCTGGAAACTTTCAGCCCTCTTCTTTGCCCTGTAGCACCTGTGTACTCCGATTCGTTGTGCATTCTGTGAAGAATTCTAAGATCGACCAAACTTGAGATCTTAGTGTTAGACTCACAGTGAAGGTTCTATTTGACTCATAGTAACTGTCAAAATCTTCTTTTCACAAATCTCTTGTTTCTGATCGCCCTGCTACTAGTGTGTAGTGGTGGTGAATTTGGAACAGATTCCTGGAGGGGAAGCCACGAGAGTGCGGCTGGGCTCGGACCCTGGGCTTTCTCACCGCTGCCTTGCCATACTGCCTCATATAGGGCCTCCATGGCCTTTTGAGCTTTCTTTAATGAATGACCTTAGCTGCTTTGATACCAGAGGAAAGGAGAGATGACTGAGGGCAAGAGGACATTTCTCTCTTGCCCAATGGGGCTTAAGAGATGGGGGCCATTGTCTTGTGTTAGGCCTCTTTGGTTTCTTTGGAAAGTTAGTGGAAGGGGGGCATCTGGGTGGCTCAGTCACTTAAGGGTCTGACATCAGCTCAGGTCATGATCTCACGGTTTGTGGGTTCGAGCCTCACGTTGGGCTCTGTGCTGACAGCTCAGAGCCTGGAGCCTGCTTCAGATTCTGTGTCTCCCTCTCTCTCTGCCCCTCCCTTGCTCGCACTCTGTTTCTCTCTCAAATTTAAATAAGCATGAAAAAAATGAAAAAAAAAATAGTGGGAGGAAGAAAACTACCCAAAAGTGTCTATTTAATTTGAAAGTTGGTTTCTGAGAGAAAAACGGTCTTGCATCATATTTAAACTTTAGACCGAGATTTATTTAGTCTCTAAACAGACTCTTCTGGACTGTTTCTAACAGTTCAGCTTGCTGTTACCCTCCCCAGTTGTAGGACCCAAAAGTATTTATAAATGCTCTAATTTCACAATTATAATACATATAGAGAAGGGTGTGTGTGGAGTATAGTTTTCAAAAACAGCTTGTTTATATTTTGATTGCGTGATTTGCAAGTTAGAGTGAGAACAGATGAAAGAAGAGGATCTAAGGTCGGAAGTATACTCCGTGCCAGCAACCTTTAGTCACCCAGGCCTGTGTCCCGGGGAGTCTCTGTTTCCCTCGCTCGGGCACGCTGTAGATTTAGTTAACTGACGAGGAGCATCCTCCCCCTCCTAAATCGTGGTCTTGTCAATTGCTTCTCCTTTGGCAATAGCTTATTTGAGCCCTCATCGCTCACATAAATAGTGAGTTTTCCTTCCGTCAGTCTTTTTTCTTTCTAACCAGCCCTTCATATTTGAGCCCACTTACATGATTCTCCAAATAAAACTTTTTGCTTATTTCCCACTTTCTGCAGAATAGCCCAAACTTTTAACAGTGCCAGCATGCCAGCCTGCCTGGCCCTTGGCCCGGTCCTCCTATCTTTGAGCTGTCCTACCAGAATTGGTTTGAAAGTTCCTTGAAGTTGTTAGTATCTTTATCCCAGGGCCTTGCCTCCTGCCTTCAGGAATTCCAGTGTCCTGTCTTTCTTGTCTGAGTGCTCTCAGACTTCAGCACCTAGGGCAAGGATCATTTTCCCTATAAAGCTTTTCAGGGCCTTTTTGTTTTCTTGGTATCTAGCAAGCGCCTGGCACAGAGAACATACGAACGTGTTTGAGGAATTAAGTACTTCTGTCTATAGACTTAGACTAAAAATTACAGTATGAAAATGTGAGGGTTTTAAATTAAAATGTTTGTCTGCCAAACTTGATAGGTTAATCTGTTCTTAGCAGCTAAGCCAACATGAAGTCAAATATTTAATAAAACTTTGCAAAACTTAAATCTTGGGGGCCTGCAAACATCCTAAATACCAGCTTTTAAAATTAGTTCTGGAAAGGTAAGTGCCTTCATGTAGTAGGACACTAGTATTTGCCAGAATGTAATTTTACTCCCTTGTCTCAGTGTTGTGTGTGTGCAGTTCCACTGAGCCTGCCTGTACTTGGTACGTTCTCTAACACAGAGGGCCTTGAAAAAGCGAAGTTAAGGGGCTCCTGGCTGGCTCAGTCAGTAGAGCATGTGGCTCTTGATCTCGGGGTCAAGAGTTTGAGCCCCATGTTAGGTGTAGAGATTGCTAAAAATAATAAATGAACTTAAAAAAAAAAAGCAAATTTACAAACTGGTGAGTGTTGGGTCTGGAGAAAGGTGGTTGCAGATACAACTAAATTTCCAATTTCATCATCTATGATGATGTCATTTGCATGCTTTTTAATATATGCCTAGAGCTAATAAATTTGAGTTTTGTGATAATTACATCTTGAGTTAGTTTGACAGTTACGTAGAACAGTGACTTGTTTTCAGCTGGAGGCTGTTTTGCTTGTTACACCTTGGAGGATAGAGTGCTGCTGGCATCTAGTGGGGTATTGCTAAATACCCCACAATACATAGGGATAGTCCCCAGAACACGTATCTGGCCCCAAATGCTCATAGTGCCAAGGTTGACCAATCTTGCCTTAAAACTGTATAGAAAGAGGATCTGCTATGCAAATGCAATGGAGGTTTGTAGTTTTATATTTGACATTTTTGATATATTTATTTTTCTTCTTAACCTTTTCAGTTTCCTGGAGTTCAGAAAGTGCATTACACTGTTTTATGCTTCCTGCAGTAGTTCTTTTCACATAATCTGTACGAAATAAATATTTGATTCTGATTGATAAATGAGATGAGAAGGAGAGTATTTATTTTAAGGGAACATCTTTCTACTTGGGGAATACTATTGAGTACCCATTCCCACTTGCGTGTCCCATCGGAAGCCGTGGAGAGCCGCCCAGCAGCAGATGCGCTGAGGTGGGGGTCTGCACAGCCGGCAGGGAGCCCTTGTGGCGGTCGGCCTGTGTTGGCCGTGATTGGGATTTGAGAACTACGGACTCATTTGGTAGTCCTCCAATTCCAGTTTAAACATCTTCAGCATCGAATTTGTTATATTTCATTTGTCCATTCAAGGATGATTTCTTTTAGATTGCACATTGGTCTAGATTAGTTTACTTTGAAAATGGACTGTAAAAATAATAAAATTCAAAAAACATATAATTCAGCATTTATTTACTACTGAACACTTGAGTAATTCAAACTAGTTGTTTCCTCTGTTCAGTGATTACCAAGATTTTCTTGTAACTAGAATATAAGCTCATTTATAAGCCTTTCTTCCAAGAGATCAATTTTGCTTACACCAGTAAAGACTGGTGACTTTATGGTATTTTATTTTTAAAATTTTTTTATTAACAACAGTATGAGTCGAAGTGTTGAGAGACTCATTTCTAATAGTGGATCTGTGTTCCCTCTCCCTAGAATCTTGAAATCTGTTTGCTGTTAGGAACTTAGTAAGTCTTTAGGTATTATTTCAGTGCAAATGTGAAGCATTGACTGAATTTTGTGAGGAAGCTATGAAAATAGAAGAGGATATTTCAGCCAATCATGTGACAAGAATATGTGGAAATACAGATAAGTTCAACTCTATGGCAGTCTTTGGGTAAATATTAAATTGGTAGTGATTTTGCACTTAGGTAATATAATTTTTAATTGTGCAATATAATGATGTCTTTATCTGTAGAAAAAAGCAGAAGAAGCTCATAAAATATTTGAAGGTCTTGGCCCCAAAGTGGAACTGGTAAGTAAGAAATGTTCTTCTTCTTCTTCTTTCTCTTTCTTGGTTTATTTTTGAAAGAGAGAGAGCGAGAGTGCACATGAGTAGGGGAGGGGCAGAGACAGGGAGACACAGAATCTGAAGCAGGCTCCAGGTTCTGAGCTGTCAGCACGGAGCCCGATGCGGGGCTTGAACTCAAGAACCTCAACATTATAACCTGAGCCAGAGTTGGACGCTTAACCAACTGAGCCCCCCAGGCACCCCAAGAAATTTTTTTTTTCATATTGAGTGCTTTTTTTTTGGTAATAATTTTTCTTGGGATAAGATGGAATACAGTCCGTCTACTTTGGAATGAGGGGGATGTGGCTGGGCAGTACATTGAAAATAATGCTGTACACACTTGGTTATTTTTGCAGAAGTATTATCCTGGGGTTGTTTTTGTTTTGTTTTTGTTTTGTTTTGTTCTTGTGCCTGAGGAGTCATTTAACCAGGTAAAAGCAGGAAGAAGTCAGAACAGAAATAGAAATCTCTTTTGACCATATGTTCTTCTTTACCTTTGAGATTAAAAATCTGTGAATAAATGTATTTTCTATGGGCCACAGTGGATTTGTAAACATTTTTACGGTAGTGCCGTTAATAGGAGATAGGGTAAAGAGAATTGTTCAGGGAACCGGCAAGTCTGGAGGTTTTGGTAAGGCATGAGTACTTCACCTAGGATTACATCAAAATATAAATTGTTTCTATGTATTCTCATAGACGTGTGTACAACATTTTATATGTAAATATTTTATTTTATAGCCACTCTATAACCAGCCATCAGACACCAAGGTGTATCATGAGAACATCAAGACGTAAGTATTTACCATCTTTGGAGTTCTTCAGTTAAAGACCGTATATCTATAAAGAGATCATTTTTACGTTATCTGCTGACATATTATTATAATATAGTGTAGGTGTGTTTTAGATTTGTGTAATTTGCTGTCGTTTTACTATATGTTATCTTCCTCTGGCTTCTTGGGGGTTGGGGTAACAGCTTTGAGTTTCCGAGGCCAAAAAAGGAAATAAATTATTGCATAAAACTAGCTGGTTTTATGATCTGCTAGTAAAAAAGGTGAATACTTAACATTGAAATGGCTTACCTTGAGGCTTGAATTTTTTGCCTCCTGTTTTGTCTTTTTTTCAGTGGAGTACCTGCAAGGCGCATGATGAAGTAAGATAATGAAGCTTTTTCATTTAAGACTAGTGACGACACCGTCCCCCACCAAGCCACACCTGCCATTGCAAAGTAGAAGTGCCACGGACCACTTTATCATTACCCACAGTCCTATTCTAGGGAAACCCCTTCCGTGACTCTTGCTAATGACGGTATCTGTAGACCCTGCTGCCACTTAACGTCCCGGTGCCTTGGAAGCGCTCTGTCACCTCACGTGGGTGAGGAGACTGCTCCACAATGTAGTTGGCGTAGCCTTGCTCATCCTAGATGCCAGGCCTTTCTGGATGCAGATTCTGGAATAAAAGCATAAGTGCAAAGAAAACCTAATTTCTCGATCTGATCGAAGTAAGAGAGGAAGCTAGATAGGTATCTTTTTTTTTTTTTTTTTTAATGATCATACTTTAAGAGAATTGAGGTGAATGATTCTTAGTTTGTAACAAAAATGTGATATTTCTATTTGATGTTTATTAAGAATAATACTCAGAACATTTTAATTATCTACTAATACAGTAACTGATGAGCACATTGCTATTTATATATCATCTATATATTTTTTCTTATAAGACCTTTCTTACTGAGAGTATGTGCAATAGTTGACTACTTTGCAGAATTGGTGGCAAATATAATTTGCATGGTAGTATGCATGAAAACAATGGAAATTTGAATAATTTTAACTTTTGTTAAGTAAGTGGGTTATAATAATAGTCATATAACTTAGAATTTTTCTGTGAGATGCTACTGTGGTCTTGACAACCCTTAGAAGTAGGTTTAGGCAAAACTCCTAAAATATACCTTGTTTTGGACTGTGTAGCCGTTGTAACATTTTTTGGAAAGGAGAATAGCAGCTAAAATCTAGTTGGCTACTGTTAATGATTTTTTCCCCCCACAAAGCTTCAGTTATGTTTGTGTTCTGTCTTTCCCCCGCTAGTTTCAGCTGGAGAGCAGCTCTGTCTGATTTATTTCATGTTGTCCACACTGCCCACTACAGTGCTTAGCACACTGTCCCGGGATGGGTTACTGACTGGCTGACTTTTTCACTTAAATCCTAGGACACCTTTTAAAGTATATTTATTGATTGTCATTTGCTTTTGAGTAGTGCATAACGAAAATGAGAGCAAACAGTATATGGTAGCGTTTCCACTGTATGTCAGCTTGTGAGAGAATCGTTTATGCAGCTGCATGCATCCATATGAGTCGTGTGGTAGCTCTCCTCTCATCGCCGTCATTTGCTTTGTATGAAACAGCAAATATACCTTGTAATGATTCTTTTCATGTCTTGGCTACTTTTCCGTATAGCCAGCTCCTGACTGCCCATGCTAATTTGAGTGGAGCGAGTGTCACTGTTAGTCCCGAGTGGCAGATAATCCAAAAAATTTCTTCTACTTGCCTTGGCTTTGTATTTATATTTGAATAATCAGCTTGAAATCCTTTCTGGAAGTAGGTGGGGTATAAATATTTATATTTGAACCTGCATGTCATTGTTTTTGAAGATCACAATGCTTCCCACTTAAAAAGTGTAACTGTTTCATTGAGATGCAAGAGAAGTCTTCCTGTCTCGTTATATGGCCCTTCATGGCTTCTTAGAGTGGATTGTACCATTTCTGTGACTGAAGACCAGCTTCTTGGTGAAGCAGAAGTCCCCGCTCTCTGTGCGGGTGTGGGCTCGCCTAGAGGGGAGATGGGCGCCCTAGCTGGGGAGGGGAGGTGGCTTTAAAAGCAGCTCCTCCCCCCCCACTGCCCCTCCTCCAAGAGCGCACAGAGAAGCTATATGACCAGAGTTCTTAAGATGACTCGGTAACTGTGTAATTACAACTTGAAAATGTTTACCTTATACTTGGATGTCATAATTGAAAATGAATTATTTGTATCAAGTCTTGCTGTAGAGTGGGAGGAATTTTAGTCAGTTCTAATTATTGCAAAAGTCTTATTTTTCAGGGCGAAAAAAATTATGATTAACTTTGATTACATCAGCTATTCCTAAGTGATCTTTGCTTGTTTTTCAGTGTCTCTGAAAAAAAAAAGTGAATGCATTATTAAATTGTGCTTTTTCTTAATGTCATACAACCATATTTTTCTCTTCTAGAAACCAGGTGATGAGGAAAAAACTCATTTTATTTTTTAAAAGAAGAAATCATGCAAGAAAACAAAGGGTGAGGTCCTATCCTTTAACTGAAATTTGTACAACTTTCCCATTCATGCTCATTTAGGCATTTGATTTTCCTTTATTAGTGAGAATAGCTCTTGATTATATTTGAGGAAAGGTGCTGATGTAGAAAGTAACTGTGGGTAGAACTTAAATACAAATGTAATCCTAGCAACAGTTGACATTTAAGGTCATTATCAGATTAATTTCTTTGGCCATCTGTATAACATTTTCATCTAGTCGAAATAAAGAAAATGGTGAGTAGTTAAAAAAGAATATGACGTTCTACGTTTAGTCTCTTAAAACCCCCAAACAAATGTGGGTAAGTTACGGTCATGCTAAGTAGACATTACTGTTCGGTCTTACTAGGAACCAGGTCAGCTAAAGTTCAGCTTTTTGAAATTCAGACACTTTTTCATATTTATTACATGACTCGCAGTCCAGAAGTTGGGTGGTTATGATCTTCATGGAAATGAAGTTATAGAAAATACAATGCCAGTGTACTACTTTTCACAATGCGTTCATACTCAATTTACACAAATGTGGTTCGTTGAAATTCAGTTGCTTAGCAAGTAGATGATGTTCTTTAATTCACATCAGAAATGCACCGTACGTTCTATTTAATGACGTGACAGTTTAATGGCTTGTAAAGCTCAGGAGTCAGCAGGTTTTACTTGATCTATGACTTTTAATATAATTTGCCAGTCTGGTCCTTCAGATACTATCTGAAATTACTGGGTTTTTTTGTTTTGTTTTGGCCAAAATCACAGATATCAACTAAGAAATCAGCTAAAGTATTTTTTCCCTTCCAGTAATTTTGCTGTAATTGTGTTAATTGCTAAATTTGCTGTCTGGTGATGCAAACATAGAAGCATAGACTTTGTTTTCGGCCTTCACAGAGTGTGGAGTTATAACGTTTCTATATGCACTGATTTGTTTAATAAATATCTGTTGGCTGTTTATTCTGTCCCATGTATTATTCTACAGAGGTGAACAAGATAGCCGCATGGCTTTAACCCTTAGGGAGCCTGCCGTGTAACTGGGGGCAGACAAGTCAGCAGGGACTTACGGGATCCTGATCGCACTGTGGTACAGGACATGCAGAGGACTGTGGGACCGTGTACGAGGGGCAGCTGGTTCGGCACATGTGAATCATAAAGGGGAGTTTGGAGGAAAACCAGTACTTCTGGAAATTTGAACAGGCACAGGGAGCAGCTTACATGAAGGTCTGGGAGGTAGAGGGAGTGGGGGCAGGAGGCTGAGCTGCACAGCCCCCGAGGTCCACCTGAGAGACGTTGGGTTAGATCCCAAGGGCATCTCTGCAGTGTTTGAACTGAGGAAGTCACATGTCCAGGTTTGTATTCTAAGAACTGGCATCTGGCTGCCCCATTAAGAACGCATGGGAGACACTGAGGAGGCTCTGACTGTGATGGAGGTGAGGGATAACGTTGGCTTGGATTGAGTGGGAGACATGGAGAAGGTGTGAGGGACACACAGGACGCACAGGAGTTGGGAAGAACGACCGGGAAGTGTGTGGGGTGGCGTGGAGTGTGAGGATAGTATTCTCCTCCCTGGCGCCACTTTCTTGAGATGACCAGTGTTCGTGGTTTCTCATGAGTCCTTCTACACCTTCTTCTATCTGTGTGTTGACATGTTCACAGTTCTGTGCTCATAATGGAGGCTTCTTCTCAATTTAAAAAATGAGGTCATACATTACTCATTTCTCTAACACGATTGATTCTTGATTTCATGTTGTTCACTGCATTTGTTTTTATCATAAGTACAATGAATTTCTGCCTTTCCCAGACTGTCAAAAATGTGTATTAGATAACATTATTTATAGTAACAAAAACCGTCAAGGAACCTAACCCTCCAGCGGCAGAGGAAGGGTTAAAGTGTGCGTGTTTTCTCTGACAAACTGGAAGGAGAGCACCAAAATGTTAATCTGATTGCTGCTGGGAGGTTGGGATTATGATGAACTGTTTACATGCTTCACTTAATGATTTTCCTTTTTTGTGTGTGACAATGAAGACCTACATTGTTATCGGGAGAATAATAAAAGCAGCTGATCAGCTGACAGTAGTAGCTCATTAATTAATTAATTTGTATTAGTCTTAACGTTAACTAAAACAGTCCAGCCAAAATATGCTCTATATGCTGACCTTCATAGGAAACAGAGCTCTTTTCTCTTTCTCCTTTCAGATCAAGGACAGCTTTTCATTCACAGTTGAGTCCTAGGCCAAATGTACTCCTGACTTAGCCTTAAGAAGTAGCATTTACTTTAAAGTATTAGGTTTATCAGGATGACAGAGTTTAGTTTAACTATTAATTTGCTACGGGTATTTAATAGGAACAAAAAATCTGCCAACGTTATGATCAGCTCATGGAGGCATGGGAGAAAAAAGTGGACAGAATAGAAAATAATCCCCGGAGAAAAGCTAAAGAAAGCAAAACAAGGGAGTACTATGAAAAGCAGTTTCCAGAAATTCGAAAACAAAGAGAACAACAAGAAAGGTTTCAGCGGTAAGTAATTCGGTGTTTACTGGGTGTGCTCTTCCCCTGGCTAATGGCTAGGCTCTTTCTCTCCCAAAGAGTCACGCTTGTGCTCTTTCACAGTCTTCGTGGTTACCTGAATCTGCTCCTAAGAGAGGTCTCAAAGAACTTCCATTCTGAATATAAAACTTCATTATCAGCTTGCAAAGTTTATGTCTTGGTGGATTTAATATTAATTTTTAAAAAATATTTTTTAATGCTTATTTTTGGGAGAAAGGCAGACAGAGCATGAGAGCAGGGGAGGGGTAGAGAGAGAGGGAGACACAGAATCTGGAGCTGTCAGCACAAAGCCTGACTTGGGGCTCGAACTCACCAACTGTGAGATCATGACCTGAGCTGAAGTCAGAAGCTTAACCAAGTGAGCCACCCAGGCGCCCCATTATTATTTTTTTATATTTAATGATGCTGTTCATTCTAAATGTAAGTGAATATCTTGAAATTAATTCTTTTATAAAATATTTTTAACGTTTATACATTTTTTAAAGTCAGAGTGCGAGTGGGGAAGGGGCAGCAGGATAGGGAGACATAGAATCTGAAACAGGCTCAAGGCTCTGAGCTGTCAGCACAGAGCTCGACCCCATGGACCACGAGATCATGACCTGAACCGAAGTCGGCCGCTTAACCCACGGAGCCACCCAGGCACCCCAATTCTTCTGTTCTTGAAGATACCCATTCTTTTAGAAGTGATAGTTAAGAGTAGACTTTTCTTCATCCTTTGTTACCTATCAAATGACCGAAGAGTAGATAGATTTCTAATTAAGAAATTCTTTGGTATTGGTAGATAGATTCTGATTTGTTTTTACTTTAGAGAACAAGTATTTTGCAAAAGTAAATGTTTTAGATTTCTTCTCCACTGTCTCTTGTAAGAATATATGTAAGCCTTAATTCTTTTCATCTTGATTAAGTTTCTGTAAGGGACGATGGTTGTTTTCCCCCTTTTTTTAAAAAATAGTTTAATATATTTTTCAAAGTCTGCTGTCTACTTTGGAAGGCAAAGATTACTATTTGAAATGGAAATGTACCAATATCTGTTGTTTTCCAGAAGTTTCCCGTAAGTGGTTCTACCATTTGGACTTGGACATGTAACCTTTAAATCGTAATCTCAGGGGTACCTGGGTGGCTCAGTTGGTTCAGCGTCTGCCTCTTGACTTCAGCTCAGGTCACGATCTACCAGTTTGTGAGTTCAAATCCTATATCGGGCTCTGCACTGACAGTGTAGAGCCTGCTTACGATTCTGTCTCCCTCCCTCTCTGCCCCTCCCCTGCTTGCTCTCTTTTTCTCTCTCTCCAAAAAACAAGACAAAAACTCCTTAAAAAACAAAAAATTAAAAATTAAAAAAATCTTAATCTCAACATTTAAATCGTTCTTCTGTAGAATTCTAATCTTTAGGCATATTACTTAAAAGTAGTGGCTCATTAAAAAAAAAAATTAAAAAAAAAAGAAAGTAGTGGCTCAGTAGCATTTCT
Organism: Mungos mungo; assembly: GCA_004023785.1. Classification (NCBI taxonomy): domain Eukaryota; kingdom Metazoa; phylum Chordata; class Mammalia; order Carnivora; family Herpestidae; genus Mungos; species Mungos mungo. The sequence continues at coordinate 931 of PISW01000422.1, read as the reverse complement.
TCTCTGACTTCCAGGTGGTTAAGAAAGTCCCATTCAGAAGAATAATGTATATAAGAATAACTTAATTGATGTTTTCTTTCTGAAATGCCTTTAAATATATTTATAATTTCTTTCTTGTATTTAGAGTTGGGCAGCGGGGAGCTGGTCTTTCAGCCACCATTGCTAGGAGTGAGCATGAGATTTCTGAAATTATCGATGGGCTCTCTGAGCAGGAGGTAAGACAATTAATTTAATTTTTAATTCATTGATTATTCAGGCATTTTAGCCTCCTACCCGAGGAACTAAGGGTTTATTTGTACATCAACGAGGGAACATTTATAGAGCTCGGACTGTTCCAAAGACTGGCCAACCGCTGAACGTTTTATTTTTATTTATTTATTTATTTATTTATTTATTTATTTATTTATAAATAGTTTATTGTCAAATTGGTTTCCATACAACACCCAGTGCTCTTCCCCACAAGTGCCCTCCACCATCATCACCACCTCTTTCCCCTCCCCCCCTTCCCCTTCAACCCTCAGTTCATTTTCAGCATTCAATAGTCTCTCAAGTTTTGCGTCCCTCTCTCACCCCAACTCTCTTTCCCTCTTCCCCTCCCCCTGGTCCTCCATTAGGTTTCTCCTGTTCTCCTGTTAGACCTCTCAGTGAAAACATATGGTATCTGTCCTTCTCTGCCTGACTTATTTCGCTTAGCATGACCCCCTCAAGGTCCATCCACTGTCCTACAAATGTCCATATGTCATTCTTTCTCATTGCCATGTAGTACTCCATTGTGTATATATACCACATCTTCTTGATCCACTCATCAGGTGATGGACATTTAGGCTCTTTCCATGTTTTGGCTATTGTTGACATTGCTGCTATGAACATTGGGGTACATGTGCTCCTATGCATCAGCATTTCTGTATCCCTTGGGTAAATCCCTAGCAGT